>JANEYF010004466.1:0-361425 GCA_029963845.1 Rhamnusium bicolor
TTTTTTACATGTAATTATGAACCCTTTTTATCTTCTTTTGTAGTCTTGAGAAAGAAAATAAAATATTTTCGAAAGCTTGGCATAGTAGAAAAGAGTATTCTTTATTAACCCAACAAAATTTGGACTGCATCCTCATTAATAAAAAAAGCTGTTTGTTTTTTAACTAGTCGTCCACTACGTCTACCAGTTTTTTATATATATATATATATATTTATATATATATATATATATATATATATATATATATATATATATATATATATATATATATATATATATATATATATATATATATATATATATATATATATATATATATATATATATATATATATATATATATATATATATATATATATATCGATTTCGTACCTATGTGTTTTGAGTGTTATTTCATTGCCTTATACAGTAATTTGGATACCACTTTTAGATACCAAAACAACACGTACAAATTTATAGTTTGACATTTTATATGACGGAAAATTTTTTTGCGGAAAATAATTTCCTTCGTGCATGTCAAATTTACTAATTTTTATTAAATTCGCTCGTACAAATTCATGCTCTTACAAATTTGTTAAAAATTATTAACAATTTGACATGTACTTGAGAAATTACTACGGTATGGTTTTACCTATAACGCTTGATAAATTTTAGCGTTTTACTCAAAGAAAAAATAACAAATAAATTTATTGAATGTATTCTGTACCACACACTGTATTTTTATATAAGGGATCACCTGATATTTAAGTAAAACTAAAGTAATAATCAAATACTGCTATGCGGCATTTTCCACTTTTTAATAAAAAATTGTTTTAAAATTACTGTTAGTTACTCACAATCACATGTATGTATAAATCTATCATTTAGTTAAATATATGGAAGACGTCTGCAATTCATACAACATGCATTTCTTAAGAACCAAACCGAAGGCTAAACATATAACCATAATTTATTATTATATCCATATGTGGAATTAAAACATTCAAGGGTAACCAAATGAGGCCAACTGGACGAGTTCCAGTATCTCTAGGCCACTGAAAAATCTCGCCAAGATGCACCCCTATGACACCGTTAGCCTTTGCAGACAATAAGCAGCAGGACTGCACCGATCTGGCAAATTTCGGGTAGTGCGTGTGCGCGAAGTTGTGCCTTTCGTTGTGTTTGGGGTTGGAATTCGTTCGCGGACCCAGTCGCGTTCCTGAGCGCTTCCACCGTCCACAGCCGCCCCAATCACAGGATAACCAAAACTGTCGATGCATTTATTTAACAATAATCTTAACCATCTAAACAATCTAAAGCCAAACAAAGTTGCCTGCCAATTTTTTATAATATATTTTACATAACTTTGAATAACTTTTTTATAAAGCCGTATAAATTAATCCATCCACTTGTCTTATACAGCTTAGTAGCAGTGACATACAGTGATACAGCTCTGCATAATGCGGTGGTGTTGTATATTCGTGAGTTATGTGCAGGAAATTGGCCCCATATCTCTTGTCACAGGTGATCATGCCTCCGGAGCACAGACTCTTTCAAGTGGGCGGTGGGACTGAATAGACGCTCATGGAAAAGCATTTCCCGAAACAAAGACAGCGGTAGACGGTGCGTGACCTTGGGGTTCGATATGTGCCCCTCAACCGGCAGCCATGTTTGCTATGACGGAGTATTTTGGCGAGTTCGCCCTAGCAAGGTAATTTTCGTGTGACAGGCATCCATAGAAAAAATTGAAATAATATGTAGAATTACCCTTTATGTGTTGACATAATCATACAAGGCGATGCAAATTCGATACTGATTGTTAATAAATACTGTTATTTTGATGGACACACTTTTTTGCCTATTTTGAAATGACTAAGAATCAACACAGTTTTTTTTTTGAAAACGTTTTCGTGGAACTGTGATATTCAGAAATTTGTATTTTGCTTGTTGCAACTTTTTATCTTTGGGGGTATCAAAAAATACCTTGAAGTGCAACTTTTTATTTTTCTTCATATAAAATGTTTTGTGTTTTCAATACAATATAAATTTTTCTGTTTTTATGCCACGTATGTGAATTTATTAATAAAATTTCATGTAATGCCACGCAATGTGGTTTTATGTCATAAAATGATTAATAGTAGTAAAAACCACACCTTCTTGTTCTTCTAATTTCTTCATCAACTATCTTCAAAATTCATTGAATGAATTGAAAAGCGTCTCTGTTCGTGTAATTATTTTATTATATGAGTGATTATTTATGATAATTTTATGTGTCACAAATGAGTAAAGTGTTAAGAACTTTTTTTAAATTAGTCGATCATTCCTAGATGGATGGATGTTTCTTCTAATATGTAAAAGTAGGTCATAATTTTTAGAAGATCTCTGTTTCCATATTTGTAAAAACTGTAAGATATTGCTACATAATAATAAAAACGATACAAAATTTAATAAATAAATGTTGCTTTATGTCTAATTTAATTTTTGATTAAATAATAAGGAACTAATAACAACATCTACAAAAAAAATATAAAAAAGAAGTCCCCCATTATTACTAATTATTGGTTTCATTAAATGTTAGCTGAAAATGACATTAAATAAGCGGTCACCTTTCATTGTTGTAATCACAATAAATGCAATCAATTGACAATAAATGCAATCAATTGGCAACAAATAATCTCCCTTAAAAATGATGATGGTTTTAAGAAACCGAAACTCGCATAGTGTGTTTGCCACTATTTGTAAGTGGTCAAAAAAGTTTTCCTTGCAACATATATTTTTTTTAATTCCATATTTTCTTCAAAATGATTTCACGTATATACATTTTTTGAAAATTGTTATTGTTTAAGTAAAGACCAAAAAATAAAAGTATCTTCTCTTTAGACAAGAGAGTTTGAGAAATTGAATTAATGACTTGTGAATATTGAATATCCTGTATGATCATACATGCCTAAAAAAAGGTTTAAAAAATTATAAACACTTTTTATTACTTGTCTAATTTTCACTTTATTTGTTATTTTTGCAACTAATTTCATCCAAACCGGACATTTTCAAGTAAACTAAATTATACACAGATTGTACTTTAATTTAAATATAAACTGAACTGAATAGAAGGATGGGTCACTATATGGTTGATCATATAATATTCAAATTTGTACAGATGTTATGTCTTTAAATGTACGGATTTCTCAAGGTAATAAATTATATTATGGTGTGATTTTTATTAACATCATTGTATGACCAAAATCTGTTAGGATTTTATAACAGCTGGAATGTTGTTTTTGTGTGTGCATATGTTCTCTATATCTTACCCTGAACGATCTACCTGTTTGACCTACATATGAGGCGTAAGATTCTGAGCAATCTAACCGATATACACCGCATTTCTTTAGAGATATCAGGTTTTTGTTTTGCATTTAAAAGATATCTGCCTATATTTTTGTTAGAACTAAATGATGTTTTAATATTAAATTTAGAAAAAGTATTGTTAATTGAATAAGAGAGTTGACCTGAATATGGTAATGAAGTGTGTGTTCGTTAATAGTGGGGTAAAGTTCTTTTAAGGAAGATTTATTTTGTTTTTTTGTACATTAGATTGTTGATTATATTTTGAGGGTACCCGTTATTACGTGCTATAAGTCTTATTGTGTCTAGTGCTTCTTTTAAATCTGTCTCAAATAAAGGTAAGCTGAAGGCTCGGTGTGTCATAGATTATAACATATTAAACGACCAAATAGATTTAAATAATTCTCCGTTATTAAACTTGTTCAGATAACCTATTGCTGTTAATAAGAATTACAGCCTAATAAATATAATTTACTATCTTGAGAAATCCCTACATTTAAAGACATAACATCATTACAAATTTGAATTATATGATCAGCCATAAAGTGACCCATCCTTCTATTCAGTTGAGTTTATATTTAAATGAAAGTAAAATTTGTGTATAATTTATTTTACTTGAAAATATCCGAATAGGATGAAACTAGTTGTAAAAATAACAAATAAAGTGAAAATTAGACAAGTAATAAAAAGTTTATAATTTTTTAAATCAAAATGGATTTTCACAAACTAACCTCATCTTCAATCAACTACCTTAAAAAGGTATTAGTTAATCTAAACTAATGTTTTAATTGTTTCTTGTGGGCCACGTTGAAATAAATCTTCACTGGTATGAATATTAAAATGTTGTAACTGCATTTTTTTTATCGTTTTTCTATTTCCATGAATAAAATCATGAGTTTATTTTGTAACAAGGCTCGTTCACCTCATTATGCGGAACAGTAAAACCAAGAAAGTTACTGATAAAAGAAACGAAATATATTATACAACTACATTTATTCCATTGGAACCAAAAAAAAAACAAATTGAAACAATTTTTCCCGGGCGGGGGAAGCGAGCGATTAACTAGAGTAATTCTTGTACTATTATTTAAAACTAAACAAAATCAAAAAACAGTCCGCAATCGCCAATTTAATTAAGAGAAATTGTCCACTTTACGTAAATATTTTTGTTAGGGGCCACCCTCTTTTTAATTGTATTTTTACCAAAGTTCTGGCCAATCAAAACCTACAGTTAACGCTAAAAAGGGGGGAAACATGTAACTGCTTCCAACTGTCTCTCATCCAATTAATCATTACTTTAAAAAAATCAAATATACTTTATATTAAAGTTCAAGAAACGGACAAAGGGCAAATCAATTAAAGTCAAATTATTTGTCCTACACTAGCGTGCAACTCCAGCTGACCTAGGTGGACGTAGCCTTGTTGCTAGGTACCTAGTTTTATAATTTATTATAGATGACCTTACTGGTCATTGTGCACAGCTCGAATATATTTTAATTTCTTACTCATTTCCTTTTTAGAATAGGAACATACTCGTACTCACAAATTGCTAACACACTTGTGTCTGTTGTACCAAGCAACTTTTCTCAGTACCAATCCCGGACAAATTCTGAGTATAAAGGGGATGAATCCTGAACTTATTTGCGCATGTCTGATCGAGAATCTGGTTAGGACTTTTATGTTCCGCGAACGCAAAATGAACGTGTTCTAAAAGTTCTATTAGTTCGACACATAGGCGTCAGGGTGCGTATATGGCATGTGTTGAAAAACATGACAATAATTTGTTTTGTATATGTTCTGTGCAATGGTTTATGTAAATTATTTGTGTGAAAGATTGGACTAGAGATTATAATATAATACTCTGTATTTTGTGACTGTCGCTAATTTTTAAAGTACTAGCGCACGCGACAGATGAAAAGAAGGTGGTGGGGATCTGTAGGGTGCGACAGTCCTAGTTCTCTGAACCCAGCTTTACAGGTGAAGAAATAAATGCGCATGCGTTGGAATAAAAATTCTTGCTACCATCGTGGGATTTCTCGGGTGTATTTCGGACAAATTACGAATTAATTCACTGTTCTCCGCGAACACAAAACTTTGTGTTCCGGGTAGGTAATTTTCGTACCACGAACAATAAAATTAAAAATGCGCTTGCGTGAGATACACAAACTAATTCAGGATTGGTACCGCTGAAAGACCTAAATACTGCTCGTCTCTTGAAATCAAATCTCAACTCATATTTTTAAACCTTTTCTCACATCGACTGTCTTCTCTATCTCGGAGCTCAGCATTGTCTCTCTTTCGCGCTCAAAAACACTGCCGGAAACATCGGCCGATCGGCGCACACTCTATAGACATAATTTATTCAGTATCGCCACGCTATATGGGTAATACAATAATCTTTAACGGAATTATATTAATCATATCTGGAATTTAATGTAAAATTTGAATCATTCTATTTAATTTATAACGAATGCGGCCCAAATTATTTATTTCCCAAAACGGACCGTTACAATTTATATGCATAATTTAAAAGTCGGCGTTTTTGTATTTCTTTTGATTTATTTAATAAATCAGATAAATTTCAGTGAACGATGAAGACTTTATAAGTTTAGGGAATCAGCTCCTTGTATTTTAGGATGAGGTGTCATATGGACGTTTAGCATATAAGTTCTCTAAATTGATTTAGAATACCAATATAGTGATGATTATATTTATTTGATAAAACTAAAATTTTCATTTAAGCGATAACTCGAAATCTATTGTTTAACCAGATCGGCACTTATAAATTTTTACGGTATTTATAATAGTCGTACAACAAATAACGAAAAATTTTAACTAACTGTATTCTTGTGTTATTCAGTGGGAACGCATCCATAAGAATCAAACTTCATATAAATAATTGATGAATAACAACTGCATAAAATTTTATCGACCCATCAGAAACATTTTGAGAAAATTAAAAAAAGTTTGTTCTTGATTATTTTTAAAAGGGCTGTAGCTCTTTTGAACTACAGGTTGGTAGAGGTAAATTCAATCGACTTGTTTTGATCTGTAAATTATATAGTTAATTTTTTCCAGAATTATGAGAGACTCCCCTGTATATATAGTTTATCATAATTGCAGCATTAACTAAACTATTTTCACAAACACGTGCCTTGCGAACTGCTAACAAAGAATATAAGTTATTCAGCATTTAAGTAAATATTTATTGTTGCTTTGCCGATTTCGTTTCCTCTTAATTCGTATAAAATTTTAATGAGTTGGTTATTCAAAACATCCGTTGTAGATGTCAAAAGGATCTCTGATTATCAAGACAAGATTGTCATTAAACAAAACTTCGTTGACATTTAATTCAATTTAATATTGAAATGCTAGATATTTATCACTCAAAACGTTCCTTAATTACAGAAAAAATTACATATTTCTATAGTATTTGATTAAGGAAGTTAATTCAGCAATAATTATTTGTATACTAAGGGCGGAAAATATTGTTTAACCGCATGTGACTGAAAAATTGGAACTTGAAACAGAGTCAAGGGTTGCAATTACACAAGTTTTCATTAAAACGGATGATGAAAGTGAAATTTCACGTACTCCATTAGAAATTGAAGAAGCTGGAAACATGGCAACACTGAGTTTTTAAACAGAAAAATCAAGAAATTACAATTGATTACGTAATATTTAACGACTAGTGCTAAGAAAAAATTGTTCACACAATAACAAAAAAGTTCTACTGACCATTTCTTTTGGAAATATCTTAAATTTAAAGTATACAAAACAAAGTCAAGGACAGTAGAAGGTGGAAGGGTTCAGATAGAAATCCCCCGCTTAGTAGGTGAAATAGATTTAAATTAGGGAATGCTTGAACATCATGAATAATTTAAATGTACGAATTCAAATGGACATAGGAAATTGTTTTCAATAAAATAATTTTGGAATGAAATGAAATATAATAATGATAAAAAATTTTTGCTAATTGTTATTTTCTAACTTTTACAAGAACTTATCACAGGCAAGTATAACATATATCTTTTTAAATAATTTTAAACTTTTACCAAGAAAAGAATACATAATTTGTTTTAAATTATTCTAACCAGGAAATGGCCACTATATAATTTCAATTATTCTGTTCTCTGAAGTCATTAATAATTATTACATTGGGATTTACTAAGATTCGCAGTTACAACTTTCGAGGCTTTCTAAGGGCCATACTGATGATGCAAAGATGCAAAATGTTTTAAAGTTTTAAAGTGATTGTTCAACTGGTAAGTACCTTTGTTTTATTTATCTTTGGTTTTACTGAACAGAGTAGTTAGAATTTAAAAAAACCCCTGCCAATTATTTGGGGATCAGAACTTCCTCATCGTAGTAAAACTCGACGTGTGGTGGAATTTATAATAAGTAATTTTTGACGTTTTAAAAAAGTCACATTTTTTGACGTTTCAAAAAAGTCGTATTTTGAAGTTCCAAAAGAACTCGATGTGTGGTGGAGTTTGTAATAAAACTAATTTTTGACGTTTCAAAAAAGTTACATTGGTGGAATGTCACTAATTTTTTTTGACATTTCAAATTGACGTTTCAAAAAAGTCACGTTGGTGGAATGTCACTAATATTTTAAAATTTGAAATGTCAAAAAAAAAATTGACATTTCAAATTGACGTTTCAAAAATGTCTAATATAATTTTTTACATTTCATATTTTAAAAACCGATTTTGCTCATCACGTACTCAATCTCTTCCTTGGTCTCTAGAATGCGTGTACCAAATTTGCTTTATCTCAAAAACTGTAGCTGCTATCGCGAACCACACATACAGACAGACAGACACAGACACAGAAAATTGTTTTTGTCTATAGTCATAATTCGTCGAGATTTGTCCAGAAATGCAATAAAAATGCTCAAAATTTTTTTTCACGAATATATACCACTGAGGGATGAAGACGTAATAGCATTACTGAGTCAGTCCGTCGTACGGAACATAATGTGTATATTACCTTTTTTTATAATCCAAGTTTCAGCGTTTTGGTAAATTGCCGGGAAAATAATTGTTTATAAAGATATACGTTATACTTATCTGTGATAAGTTTTTGTAAAAGTTAGAAAATAATAATTAGCAACAATTTTTATATTATTATATTTCATTACATTCCAAATTTTAAATGTTTAGCAAGAAAAGGATACCTACCTAACTTGTTTTATAATAATTTTGCTCGAGATTTTTTTGCATTTTAAAAACATTAATATTTAAATGCGGAATCTTGTATAATAGTATTAAACATGAAATAAAATTATTTTATTTTTACAAATATATGTAATAATAATGAAGGCTCACAATAATAACTTACATGCGCTCACCTGTAATTTCTAGTTTCTTTGGAAAATGAATGACCCAAAGAACTAGAAATAATAACGATTATAAATCATGTCACATGGCAACACAATAAATAATGGTATAGTCACGAATTATCATCTGCTTTCATCTTGAAAGATAAGATGAATGTTAAAAACGTTTATCATCAGAAGCCGTTAGGTGGCGTGTAGTAGACTTTCCTCATATCACGCAATAATTTGCGTTCGTCTCTTTTGTCGCAATAAAACTCTAAAACAATACAAATGAGATAATAAAGTATTTATCAATTTGATGTAACATCAGCATTTATTATTTCTTCAATAAAGAATAGAAAAAACTTTATTTCCTATTTTTATTTTTAGAGGACTTCCAGCCAGGTATATGAACAATTTATCCTACGTTTCGTCCGAGTTTTCGGACTTTTCAAGGTTAAAAGCTAAAAATAATGGTTTTACATAAGTCGTAAATTAGATTAGTGACAGAATACATATCTAAAAAAAGTGTTTTCTTATCTAATATAAATTTCCTATTTTAATTTCATTGTTTGGGCTGGTTTTATTTTATTTTTCATCATTTTTTATTGTATTTGTAGTTCGACGAATTAGGCAGAGAATGATCAGTATTTGGTGTCGTCGTTGATGTGTTCTTTTTAAGAGTGGGTAATTATAACAGCTGATAGTATACTTATATTGATGGTCCGAGTGACAGAGTTATTGTAAACATTCTCATGATATTGCATAGCCGTTGAGAAGAGATTTTGCAGTTAGCACATATATACAGGATGCATAAAAATTTTTACTATTGAATAAGATTGCGATATATGCTATTTAGATTTTCTATATCTGTTTGATAATTTACAATTTTTTTGTTGTTTTGTATTTTGGCCATTTCCAGAAACATGCGTTTTTTGGTATTTCTTTCTTTATGCAGTATGGTTGTATCCGGAAAGTTAAAATTGTGTGAATTATTTATGGCGTGTTCAGTTAATGCTGTGCTACATGAATTAGGAGTTGCTATGGAATTTCTAATTGATAATTTATGTTGATTTATACGTTTATTTAAATATTGTTGGGTTTGTCCAATGTAACACCTATCGCAATCTGAGTAATCAATTTTATAAATAACATGGGTTTGATTTAATTTTTCTATTGGATCTTTTAGTTTTGAATATAATTTATTCTTTATGCTATTATCATTTCTGTATGCTAATTGTATGTTATATTTACCTAATTCTTTCTGAACTTTTTCTGATACTTGTGGTATATATGGCGCCGATATGTATTATTTTGTCTTTATTTGGATTGTTTTGATTTTTGTCCTGGTTTGTGTTGTTAAATATGGGTCCAAAGCAGTTAGGTTGTAAATCTATGTCAACTTGATTTTTATTACTTTTGTTATTTATTATATGTATTCTCTTTTGAATACACCTATTCATAAAAAGTTGAAGAAATAATTTCTACTTTAACAGCCAACAACTTGTAAAATATCATCTATCAGCATTTATGTATTATGTTGGACGAGAATCATTAAAATCGGTTAAACGGTAAAGTTATGAGCAAAAAAAGTTTTTCAGTGCCCATCTGGTAGAATTACTATTATTATACCCCAATTAGATTAAACATCACACGTAACACAACTCCTTTATTCATAAAGGTACTTTACTGCTCGACTATAAAGCCATGCGGTATCTGTAGCTAATAATAATCTAAAGCGGTATCCATAATGAATGAATTAATTATATCCTCGGGATTTCCATTATTATGGGAGTCAAACTGGATAATCCTAAACATAATTTATCATTTTATTATCATTTTTACAGTCACACCTCTCTAACCGTGAACAACTTGTTTCATATAATGGTTTTAACTCCGAATTATTCATAGCCACTTCAGGTGTTCCTCAAGGTTCTAACCTTGGACCACTTCTCTTTTTACTTTTTATCGATGATATTACCTCCTACATCAGCAACTGCAATAAACTATTATTCGCTGATGACCTCAAGCTATACAGAATCTCCTGTTGTGAAGACTGTGCACAACTACAAAATGACATTGACAGTGTTCAAAGTTGGTGTATAAATAATAGATTACATCTTAATGGTTCCAAATGTAAGGTTGTCACGTTTACAAAGAAGCACTCTAGTATCGAAAATGTTTACACTATTGATGGCACGATATTGTCTAATCATAGCTCCATCAAAGATCTTGGAGTCACATTTCATCGCCAACTTTCATTTATTGATCATATTAAGCTAAAGGTAAAAGAAACTACAAAGATGCTTGGCTTTATAATTAGAAATTGTAAATCATTTACCAATATTAGATCATTAAAAATCCTTTACTTTTCATATGTAAGATCTAAACTCGAGTATGCGTCGCTTATTTGGTATCCATATTATTCAAATCATAAATTAGCCTTAGAAAATATCCAAAGGAAATTTTTAAAATTTCTATCATTTAGAACTGATACAGCGTACCCAGAAAGAGGTATAGATCAAAATTTTCTTTTGACTATGTTTGAAATGACTAGTTTAGAATTGAGGAGGGAATGCAGTTCTATTTCTTTTTTTATACAATTTATTACATAATAATATTGATTGTCCTGAATTGTTGTCTCAAATATGTTTTAATGTACCAAATTACAATTCTAGACATAATACCACATTTTTTCATCCTCATGCTAGAAGTAATGTTCTTTTGAAATCACCTATTCATACAATGTGTATAAACTTTAACAAAATTTGCCATTTATGTGATATTAATAATTGTACAAAAAGTGTAATTTTAAAAATAGTCATGAACAATCATTAAACAATCATCATTGTATTTTTTAGTATTGTATCTTTATATTGTATAATGCATATTATAAGAACCTATTCTTCTTTTCTGCTTTCTTATTTGTTATATAAATTAATATATACAGTCAGGTGTATTTATATATCGTTTCTATGTGTATACATATATATTGAAATTATGCAAAATTGTCCTGTTATTGGGTGTTACCTGTTGGGCAATAAAAGTATTATTATTATTATTATTATTATTATTATTATTATACTTATTTACTTCTTCTTGTTGTCGTACGTCTGTCTTCTGCACTTGGAAATTTGTATTCTTGGGAAAGCTCTTCTAAATCAAACATCACTGCATTTGATGTCAGTTTCTTCCTCTCCGCCTCCCTCTTCCCTATATATCAGTCGTGGTTCAGCCACAACAAGAATATGGTTGTAGGATTTTATAACGTGGTATTTCTCGCTTTCTGGCCGATCGTTATTGTTCCAAAGCTTTAAACATTTTGTATTCCTTGGTCAGCCAGCCACCAATTATGTTTCTCCAAGTAACTGTTTCACCCGTTTTATTAGACATTTCTTAGATGGTGGAATTGAAGAGAAATTGATTTTGGTATCAATTGACAGACAAGTCTGGCAGGACATTTTTATATTATAATCAAGTAGAAAGTCATTTTGAATTTTGTTCATCCATACAAGGGCACATGTAAAGCTTTTTAGTTATCTTATAGTTTGAAACGTCTCTAGGTATTTTAAAAACTTAAGGGATAATATAAGGTTCAATGATTTTATCTTTTCCTTATCCGTTCAACCTTATTTGAGATGAGCCATATGCTACTTGAAACTAGTTTGAATGAATCGTCTAGTTTGTCCAACATACTGTTGATTACAGTTTTTACAGCTAATTTTTAAATACCCGACTTTTCTTTTGTTTAAATTTTGTCTTTTTGATTGCCTAAAAGTAGTTAGTTTATTTCCCTATGAGTGAACTTCTATCATACCTATATCTTTAAAAATATTACCAATATCACGGGTGAATCGAGAATCGTATGAAATTGATACAAATTGCGGATTTTATCTTTGGGAAGGTCGAGGAAATTCGAAGTGTCTCCATAAAAAATTTACGTTTCCTAATTTATTTTTCAACTAATCTTACAGAATATCCAGTACTCACAGCTATATCCTTAATCAATGGCTTTTCTTTTTTCAAACCTCTTCTTATTAAAGGGGACGCTTAAAAGGCGATGATGTCAAATTCTAACTTATATTCACTTAGTACATTTAAATATAGTAGTTGTCCAAAGTTTTCAATTTCATATGTGAATTTAATTGAAATGAAATGACTGTTTAAATTAGAAACAAAGTTTTCAATATTAGTGACTTTTGTATCGAACACTGCTGAATTGTTATCCAAATATTTGAGCCAAACCCTGGAGAAATACTCAAATTCTTTTTCTGCTTCAGATTTGAATCTGTTCATAAAGAGACTCTTTATGCTGTTCGAAGAAACTCTCATTGATTCGAAAACAATTTTGTTTCATTCAAAGTTTAGTGAGTTGAATATAATCTTTTATTACATCTTGAGTGAGATTGTTCGATTCGAGTAATTCTTCAAGGTAATGCAATTTATGTGGTATTGGAACACTTGGACACAATGAAAAATCGTCAAAAGAGAGCAAACTCAAAAGAAAGTGTTCCTCAAAAAGTTCTCATCATTGTAGAAAATCATTCCTCACAGTCGTTTGATAAAGAAGAAAGTAATCTCCTTAACAAAGGATTAAATTTTGCTTTACCTGCCTCTGAAAGCATTTTAGATGAGATTGTTGCAAGTGTTGAGAGTTCAATTCAATACCTTCCTGATTTCTGTAAAGAATGTGTCAGAGAAGCTTGCAGAAATCAAATCTCGACAAATATTGTCACTACAGTAAATAAAAAATCAAAATCTACAAAAAGGCAGAAAAATTATCAAACGATTGCGTGAAGAAGATTGATTTTATTTAAAAGCTGATAAGATCAATGAGGTTGTTGTTTCAGATAAAGAGGACTATTATGAAAAGGTAGACAATCTGATTAGTAATGGTCCTTATAAAAAACTTTCTACAAATCCATTACCAAAAATGGTTACTGAAGTAAGAAATGTACTTAAATCCTGCAACAACCTTATTACTCCAGCTTTAAATAGGAAGTTACATGTATCTAACCCAAGTGTACCTAGATTTTACTGCTTGCCTAAGATACATAAACCAGAAAAGTCGGTACGTCCTATTGTTTCAGCAATCGGATCGCCGACTTACCACCTCTCAAAATGGTTAACAGAAGAGTTCGGAAATTTACCTCTTGCACCACCTAGTTTCTCTGTGATTAATTCCAACGATTTCATGAATAAGGTGAAAAATATTCAGTTGCAAGAAGGTGAAATTTTGATCTCCCTTGACGTTTGTTCATTGTTTCCAAGTGTTCCGACACCACAGACCTTGGACCACCTTAAGGATCTACTCGAATTAAACAATCTCAGTCAAGATGTAGTAAAAGAATATCTTAAACTCACTAAACTTTGCATGAAACAAAATTGTTTTCGATTCACCGATAATTTCTTCGAACAACATGAAGGAACAGCAATCGGTAACTCTGTCACCATTCATTGCCAGTCTCTTCATGAAAAGATTCGAGACGGAAGCAAAAGAAGAATTCGAGTATTTCCCCAGGGTTTGGCTTATGTATGTGGATGATGTTTTTGCCAGTGTTTGATACAAAAGTCGCTAATATTGACAACTTTGTATCTAAATTAAACAGTCGTTTCGCGTCAGTTAAATTCACATATGAAACTGAAAAATCTGGACAACTGCCATTTTTAGATGTAAGTATTAATAATTAGAAATAGTGAAAATAAGTTAGAATTTTACATATTAAGAAAAGATACCAGTACTCTAAGATATATCCTTAAGGACTCCCACCATTGTGTGCTCAACACAAAATGGCGAGTTTTAATTTTCTAGTCCACCGTCTATTAAGCTTTCACCTCAATAAGGAGAGATTTGAAAAAGAAAAGACATTGATTAAGGATATAGCTGCGAGTAATGGACATTCTGTAAGTTTGATTAATAAAATAATTGGGAAACGAAAGTTTAAAGAGTCGCTTAGAAATTCCACGACCTTTCAAAATGAAAGAGAAAATTCGAAATTTGTATCGATTCCATTCGGTCTTCGATTCACCCGTGGTATTGGTAAGATTTTTAAAGATGTAGGTATGACAGTGGTTCATTCATTGGGAAACAAACTGCAACAACTTTTCGGCAATCCAAAAGACAAAACTGAAACAAAGGAAAAGTCGGGGATTTATGAAATTAGCTGTAAGGACTGTAATCAAAAATATATTGGACAGACTAGACCGTCAATTCAAACTAGATTCAAAGAGTATATGGCCCATCTCAAATATGGTAGAACAGATAAGTCTAGTGTAGCCCAAGATGCGTTTGAGAACAACCATAAAATAGATATTAGCAATTTAAGATTAATTAGGAATGTAACAAATACTAGACAGCTAGATGCATTTGAAACCTTGGAAATCATAAAGTGTAAAAGTAGTATAAATAGTGACAGAGGGTCTATCCCAAATAGCCAGCTTTATTGGTTAGTGGACCATGGTTCACCGAACCATATGGTTCAGGTATAAATAGGGTAGGTTGTTAGCATAAGTTTAGTTTTAATCATCTCTAAATGATGCCAACTTGGTTGGCAAAACGCGCGTCAAGTGCAGTATATAGTGTATTGGTGTTTTGTAGAAAACAACGTCAGTGTTATCTTCACATCAAAGGTTCCAACCCACTCTAGGACTGAGTTTTCGAAATTATTATATTTTTTTATGAATCACTCTCTGAAACTGCATAAAAAACGTCGGTTTCTTTGATCAATTTACCGCCATCAAGGAAGCCGATGCTTTTTATAATGATAAACCATACCACGAACCATTTCGGAGCGTATTAAAACAAAGCGAAAACACCATTAAGGGTTTAATTTTAATTTAATAATAATAATTTAATTTCAAAAATTGACAACATAAACAAAAAGACATTGTTGTCAGAAATTCAAACCTAAACGGGTTGATTTTCTGAACTTTTATGAAACAAAAATTCCAAAATCTTTCTTTTCTGAAAAATCAACACACTATATCTCTGAAACGAACTAGTTAAGGAGAAATCTTCATTTTCGCTTTTTGTCTCAAGATAAGTTTAGTAATTATTTTCTGACTTTCTTGGAGTACTTAAGGATCACTCTGTACATATATTTTATAAAAATCAATCAGGTAACATTACAGTTAAATAAAAACCTTTGGAATAATAGAACAATACGTTATAAAATAACAAATTCATTCAACGGTATGTGGAATATTATAACTATAACGCTTATACATTTAGAAATGTATTCCCTTGAAAGGTTTCCGACATGGAGTATCTTTTAAAGGAAAACATAATTCAATTTTCAATTGAATTAAATAAGCGTTTCAATGGTAATTACATTATAACAGAACCATCACTTAATTTATAGAAGGGAGCAAGTAAAACTTGAGTACCTAAAATTGAAATTCTAGAATTATAACGTAGAAGTGAAAGAAAAGGTATTAATTTTAGATAATAGAATATAGTCGTTACATAAGTTATTAATAAAGTGCATTTTTTAATTAATTAATAATACTATAAATTTACTAGTTAATTTAGAGCACTCTCAAATAATTTTCAAAATAAAAAAAAATAATAGAAGGGAATAATGGAAAATGCTGTATTAAACACCGAAGTTCGCGGAACATAGCTATATACTCAATAAACGACACACGTGTAAAAGAGCACATCATATGGTAAACGTAACCTTTTCGAAATTTTTTAAACTAGATGACCAAAGCAGATGAACTTGTGTCTTATATTATGATGTTTAATGAAATGTCACAGCCTGAAGACGTCACTAGGATGATGAAAAAGAGATAGTTGACCACAAGCCGACTACTATGTTGTAAATTACATCATTTTCCGCCAAATGGGTTTTAAATTATGTCAATTATACACTATGTTCATTTGAATACTGCCCAACCTTCTTTTCTTTAAAACTATAAAAATTTAAAAATTTACCGAGACACATCGACTTTTGTTCCAATGGGGAACTTTTTTGGTGCTTAGCCAATGATGATCAATTCATCCCTTAACCTCCAGCACTCCCAACTTTAAAATATTAAACAGAACTATCCCACTCCTCATACATCATTTTAAAGCTAATTCTATTGCGAATACAATGGTTTCTCGGTATTTGAAATCGGTTGAGACTTGGATAAGTTATGAGTAAAAAAAACTAATATGACTTGTTTTTAAGAATAACTTTTTTATAGTAGGTGTATTTTGTTTTTAACCTTTACAGTTTATGAACTAAAATTGTGTTTTTATTTTATAAAATTTTTAAAGTAGGCACCATTGCTGCCTATGCAATGATAAGTCATTGTTTATATTCTGATCTTACTTTAACAAAATTTTCACGGGAGATGCTTTGAGATATATTCAATTTTTAAGATCTTCAATATCCCTAGGCAGCGTCTTGTAGACAATTGACTTCAAATTATCCCACAGAGAAAAATCAAGAGGAGGTAAGTCGGGGGAGCTAGCAGGACATTCAATGGTGTCTCTTCTGCCTATCCATCTGACTGGCAACCTTGCATTTAACCACTGCCTTACCGGTAAAATTTAATGTGACGTGGTACCAACTTGTTGGAAAATTAGGTCTCCTTTATTAATTAGCGGAGTACCATCGGTATATTACTGAGTTTCTATACTTCCCATGAATAACGGATTATTAATTTTTATTAAAACATCCAAGTATGTTATAATGAACCCGTAATATTTTCTTTAATGAAAAGAGAATTCCCCAATATACCTGCATATTTTCCGTGGCCTCTGTGTGTGAATTTTTCATTATACAAGAAATTCTTCAATTTTTTTAGCTAAACGTCATATTCCTACTAGAAGAAAGTTGCATTGAAGCCAATCTGAAAAACATTCCCATATGAGGTAAAAAGATTACTTTGATATTATTTCACTCAAGGTACATCGATTTTTAGTCATATGACGTCGCCAACTAATAAGTCTCAAAAAAGGGTGTCAGTATAATATTCCTCCTACAGGTCTGTTTTAAAGAAACACATTGTTTTACCACAGCAATTTTTGTGGAGGACAACTTGTATATTCTCTTCAAACCAAGCATAAATTCTCTTAAAATATTTAGAAGGTTGGGTTTGCTATGTTTATGTTCCTTATCCCTATTCAATTCCCAAGGGGCTTGATTGAAGAAACAATTTCAAAGCAGTAAGAAGGGAGAATTGGTCTCACTATTGTCAAATATTTCATTCTCCATTTTATTCGTTTTACTATAACGACATAGGCGGACAATTGAATAATAATAAGAAAAGGATGATACTTGTGAAAGCCTTGATAATATTTTTTGCGCAAAAATCACGTAACTGTTGAAGTTATCATGAATTAAATTAGTTCAAAGAATCCAGTACCGTTTTTATTTTCTGAGATTAAGAGATTAGAAATAACCTTTAAATGTCACCTAGTCACATATTATAAGAAAATAATAACACTATCGTTGCAAAAGTTTGACATTGCAGAATGTACGAGTTTCTTAAAGTAATCTATCATTTCCTGCCAAAACTTTATTTTTATTTCATACTGAACCTATGTACACGATTTTCACAAACTTTGTAATTTAATTAGTAAAACAAAATACCTTTCTGTTTATTTTTAAATATAATGCAGAATACAATTTAAGTTTATTAAAAATGCGCCATCATGAATTACGTAAAACTCAAAATAATAAAGAAAAATCAATATCCTTATTCTTAATTTCAGAAGATTATTATCGCAAAATTAGTTTTTACAGAAACAAGACCACTGTGTGCTCTATGAGTGTTTCGTCCATCAAGATGCCTTGACGATGTCACAATTACACCAAGGTGATTTTCTTTTATTTGTGTTTTTCAGAAGACCTGTTCTTTGATTTCTCCTAGTTGGGTTGTTATTTTTTCTAATTAAGTTGGGCACGACGTGACTTGCTACCACGAAAATATATTTAGTTTTGATGCCTTAGTAATTGATCGTAGAACGGAATTTTTTCAAGGTCGATTTTGTTTATACAGAGAGGTAAGGTAGCCTGTTCTTAATCTCGTTGAATTTCTGTGTGACTTTGGCTATGCTAGCAGAGCTGAACAAGACTTCAGCAACTCCTCTTCGGTTGTCCTGGCTTGAGGGACTTGTTTTTACCTCAGACTTTGTAGCTGAAGGATTTAATCAAGCGACTTATATTTTTGCTTATTTATTAGGGTCAAAAAAAAACGCACAGGAGGTCTCTGTCAATTTGGCCTTTCTCTAGCCTGAAAATAACTTTATGGAATACTGAAAATATTTTTTTCAGTCGGCTTTTATGCAAAAATAAAATTGAAAAATGTCTTTTTTTTCTGCAAATGCTTTTAGAACTATGAAACCTATTTTTTCAAAGTCGCTGAAGGCCAAAAAATAATTCGAACAGATGGTTCCTTTTAAAATTGAATTTTATTAGTGTGAACAGGTGATTTGTGACTGTAAAATTTATTTGACAAGTTGTTAAGACCAAAAGTAAAATTGGACAGGGAGTCCTTTAGATGAACGTAAAATTCATAATCACAAAACACTCTCAAAAAATGTATTGAAAAAATTGTAGGAATTCAGCAGACTGGACGGAAGTTGACCTACAACTTGGATAATAACTACCTAAAAGTTCGCGCTAGACCTTACAACTTTTCTTAATAATGAAAGATTTGTAAAACCAAAAAATTTTTTTATTAAAATTCGGATTCGGAAAAAAAATTGTTAGAGCAGTGCATCTCTTTATATTTAATGTTATTTTATTAAAATAAAAATAAATTTGAAAATTTATTTTCAAACGACTAATTCGAAAGTTATTGAAAATATAAAAATTAATTTTTCTATGTCCTGGTGGACTAACAGAATGATTTGGATGAAATCTATTTTTTGTGAAAATTTTGGCTGTCGATCCTTAAAACAAAAAACTTCAATAAATTCTAAAACTTTTATGGCAGCCTAGTAAACACCCCGGAAACTAAGAACTAAACAATTTTTGTTGAATAAATGAATTTTAAGTCGTGAAGCTTTAATTTTAAAAGAAGTTAAATTTTCGAATATAAAACCGAGGTTTGAGACTCTATCTTAACAAACCTAGCCTAGAGAAAAAATTATTTAAAAAAAATGTATGTATCAATTTCTTACTTTGTCCTCGGAGATCTCAGACGATGATGTTCTCTTGCATAAACGTTTAATTTTTTATTTTTTAGACAACCTACGTCCGTAGGAGCCTGCTTGTGGTTTTTTAAGTTTAATAAGTAAAAAACAATATAGATTTTTACAGTTAAATCTGATGACGGAAGACTCCCGAAGCCAAAATCCACGGGTGATAAAAGCTGTCGAAGAAGTGCTTCTGGCTCTCTACGGTGACTGTTTTAAAACCACTTTATAGGTAGTGGACGCTGTCTTCGTGTCTTGGATACCAAAAAATAACCCAGTCTTGTGCGTGGAAAAATTTCTTAATCCCTATTTTCTTCTGTGGCACGTGTGAGATCTGTTACCTGTGAAACGGTCAACGAGGGACTGCCCTAAAGGCTCTAGATCAGTTGGTGGTTAATATTGGGGTTCACACCCGATTTTAAAATAATTTTTATGCAATCTCGGAGTGATGTCTGTGCTATATGAAAGCCAGAAAGGAATTATTTTCCTTAAAAATTGAATTTAATACTATGATGCTTGCTCTTCGGTGTCGAGTGGTATAATTTATACTTTTAAAAATGAATGTAATACTTATAAAATGAATTTAGTACCACGACGTTCTTTTGGTGAAGTTGTGTGGTAGAATTGTCTTAACTTGTATGAAATTTTATATTTATATTGATTGTGTCATAATCTATTGCGATGTTAACATGATGTCATGTTTTTGAAAGTGCGTAGTAAAAATAAAATCTACCCCGCTCGAAAGCTCCGATTTTTCAAAAGCTCCCGATACGGCTGGCTGTCTGGATGGTCCTCTACACAATGTATCAACTCCAATTTTACAAGTTTGTCTCGTATAAATAAATCTAGTGGTTAATGAGACGCTGTTGAAACAGTGATTGTTGTCTGAAATTATTATTATTATTTTGTCTTAAACTATTTTACTTTAATATTAATTGTTATTTATTTAATTGACTTTGTAAAAATTAATTTTTAGGTGTGTGCGATCTTTTAAAATTTATATGATAGAAATGCAGAAATTTATCTTTTACTATTTTATGATGGCTTTGGCCGCTGATAATTAATTACTTCTGTCGACCACTGAAATTAAAATTTTATGGGGCCTCTCGGATTGCAGTAAAATCGTTCAGACCGGTTTGTAATTATTGCTTATGAATGGCCATTTTAATGTTTGTAAGTGTACTGCGGCGCTCGCCGTCGCGCTTTTTTTGCGGAGCGGTTTTTTTGATGAAAATTAATTTTACTATTTCGGCATTTAAAAATCGGAGAATTGAGATAAAAAATGGCGGTTTGAGGATTTGAATAAGATTTTTTTCTTTGTAAAATATGATAAAAAAGTAGTGTGACATGTGATATTTTGACCCCGTATAATCTCGGTCTCTGGCATTTTTTGAATGTTTCTAATGGCTGAGAACCTTCTATGTGGTCTGGGTTATTTTTTGATAACCTTATTTTTTCGAGATAATTAAATTTTTTGTAGAATTTCGGTTCTACAACAACGAGAGATGACTTTAAACTTGTTGGTGATCCTTATATACCTCACTGGTGACCCTTACTCACTTTACTAGTAAATGGTTAGAGCGTGGGAAATGAAAAAAGAGAAAACCAATTTTTAAAAATTGATTCTCCACTTTTCTTTTCAACCACGCTCCAAAACTTACTAGTGACAATAAATTTGAGGTTGAACTAGGAACGCTGCAAGGAACAGACTGCAGAAATCTTGCAAATGTATATTTGAGCTCATACACACTTTTCAACTTACTTAAGATTATTGTAGACATTGCTTATTTTGATAAATGAAGGACCGTTTAAAATGTTCAAACTAGTGGCTGGATGGCATTATTAAACCTTTAAACTTTCATTAATACTGTGAATATCTGTTCTAAAATTATCTTGTTACACATAGTATCCCATAATTAAGCACCTTCCTTCAAGGGGGTGATAGAACTAGAAAAAGTAAGTTGAGTTTTGTATATAAACATTTGCCTTAAATCAGTTCATAAGGAAGCTAAAACCCTTTAAAGGGGGTAGTACAAGATAGTTATTTGCCAATAAATTCGAAGCGTCTTAAGTTGCATAAATTAAATTTGAACCATTAATTAATTTCATAATGTTACATAATTTATCAAATTTTTATCTAAATATCATGATTTGCTGGGGTAGTCACAAAGGGTGAGAGTGAATTTTTGCTAAAATTCTTTTGGCTTATTTTTTTAAAACATTTAAAATGGAAAAGGCACCAAGTGTTAAAAACTACATGAAAAAGGTGCTCTTGCTAATCGTTTTGGAGTTATTTGTATTTTCCGTTTTAAATATTAAAAAAAAATGACAAAAAAAATTGTAGCGAAAATTCATCTTTTAGATTTTATATTTACACAGAGAGCTTAAATTTGATTCACATAAGAAATCTGCAAAGTTTAACAACGACAACATTAACCTCTCACACAACACAAGTTTAATTTGATTCATGTAGTAATGACTATTATCATAAATTAACTTAGTGGTTGAGTACGCTTTGTTTACGATTTTGCCAACGTGTGTTTTAAACCTTAAATCACTGTCAATCACAACTCCTAAGTAAGTAAGCTTCACTTAGTCTGAATTGCACTTTGGTCTATGGTTATCTTTATTTTGTTTTTATTCGGGGGAATTTTTGTACCAAACACAATAATGTTAGATATATCTGGATTCATGATTAGACAATGAGTTCTGACTAAACCAACAAAATGTAGGTCTTCATTAATTTGGTGGCAGGCAGAATCCACATCAATAGATATCAATAAGATATAAAGTTGGGGTTATCAGCAGATAAGTGATGTAGGCATTTAATTAACTGACTGGTACATATACTAAACAGCAGTGGACCCAGAATAGAACCATGAGGCATGCTGGATTATAGGGTTATATAACTCGACTCAACATTTTGTATAGCAACTTTTTGCACAATTTCAAGGTAGTTTTGAATAAGAATAATTGCACATTTGTTAATCGTATGCAATGTAGGATGGATAGTAAAACTTTATTGTCTATAGTGTTGAAGGCCCTGTTGAAATCTTATTAAGTTCAAGATCGTGCAGATGCCTTGATTTGTAGCTCTCATGCCATCTCTAATATACAGAAGTGTGATACTTTCAACTGTGTCCTGAACTAAATCCAAACTGAGCTGCAGGTAATATAGACACTTCTGTAGGATGTATTATAATTTGAATTTCCATTAAATTTTCGGTTATTTTTGATAAAGTGGGTAGTATGCTTATAGCGTGAAGGTGTTTTAGTTCCTCCTCAGTTTGATTTTTTAGGCAATGCGGTTACTACAATGCTTTTCCACGCAAAAGGAAAGGCATTATCTTAAAATCCACCATTCATGAATATGAACAACTTATTATTAACTGTTAGAATTAGAAAAAAAAATGATGAATGGTAGAAGAAACCGCTATAGAGACAGGACGTGCGGGGTAGGACGATCCAGAACGCAGAGCCGGATTTATCTGTATTGCTCACTCGTTTACTTTTTCTATGTAGGTTTTTGTGCTCAGCTTAGCAAGCAATAATTTAACAATTGTAGAAAAACGTAGTAACTTGAAAAAAAAGGAATTGTTACCAGGTATCTAGCAAGAATCGCAGGCATGAGCATTTCTTGCTAGGAAAGGATGGGTATCGAATACCAGTACAGAGTAAAGAAATTATTTAAAAAGTAACAAGAAACCTTTAAAAACAAAGTAAAAAATATATACTCTCAAAATAGTAACAGAAACACAAGTTCAATGTCTGACGTACGTTGTTATTGGATTGATAGATTTTTGGTTAAGTGGGTTATGGGGTTATGGGGTTTAAGAGTTTGGGTTTTCAGATTATAACTTCATTCTTAGGGTTGTATGCATTTAATAGCTGAAATTATGGGTTTTTTTGAGGTTATGGCAAAATTCTGATGTGATGAGGTTAAATAGACCTCGGATTCGGATTCAGCGACCACAAAAACATGTAATAAACATGGTCAGACCCTCAGATCAGAAATTTTTTTTGTGTGGCTGTGTAATCAACCGAGTTCCCTTATTAAGGGGCAATGAGATTGGTTGACATTTTCATCCATCGGTCCATCCTTTTTTTACGGTGTCATGATTATCATCCCAAGTTTCAGCTAGATAATAAATTGGTCTATTTTTCTTTCTGAGTTCTTTTTTCTCTTCTGGATATGAATCTTGAATCTACCATAATCGCCATGCGTTTATTAATAGTTTGATATTTAAATCCAATTTTTCTCAGCCAAGTTCCTAAAGTTTGTTTGGTATATTTTAGATGATCCATTTCTTTCAGTTTGCTTTCTACCATGTCAATAGTTGGGATTTCATTTTTCTGAAACCCGTCGTAAACTAAAATTCTTAAAAATTTTGATAACGATGGATCCAAAGTTTTCGATTGGCTGGTGTCGGATCGTTGTTTTTTTGGGATGGCACCTTCTTTCACCAGTTTGTGTATTGTTGGACGGGGAACGTTACTCAGAGATGCTGTTTCACCTAGTACATCTAAATCATACAAATTAGGGTCATTAGCTCATCTCTTCAAAAGATTATTGTAAATATTAAAGCAAATTTGTTTCGCTTGCTCGTTCAAATGTAGCCGCTTTTTTCTAACTGAAACCACTGATGAACTTTGATTTTCTTTATCACTGTAATCACTATTACTTTCATTTTCACAAACACTATAAGATATAGACGTAGAGGCCTCCTACGGTCAAAACGTTCTACATTAAATTCGATAACCTTCTTAAATTATTTTCAAAAACACACCAGGAAATAAACAGATATAAAATAATTATGCTAAACAAATCGGTAACAAAACTAGGTGCGGACTTGAAGTATTACAGAATGCAAGTGAAACTTCGCCTCGGTCGCGTGCCAACAAAAATAACCATAATCTTTCCCGCTATAATGTAAGCGGTGTAAAAGACAGAAGATGTCATGGTTAGACATTTCCTTCCCTCATGTTACGCCTTACTATGCCGCTTGACCTTTGTCATTTCCATATGTTAATATAACATAATCCTTAAAGATAAATGATTATTGTTATATCTTTCAAATAACTGGAAATAGAATATAGAAATTAAATATGTAGGTACCAACAGTTCCTTAGATATGCTCAGCTCAAATTTTCAACCCTTCAATTTTAAACACAGTTCATAGTATGCCTTTATAAAAGTCAATTTCAATTTATCTCTTTCTACTGTCTATAACAATTTTATTTTTTAGATTCGAGTCCAATAAAATGAAGGGAATGGCATCAATATATTATTAATAAATGTTCATCAGACAAAACAATAAATGTATAAAATATTTGCGGACCACGTTCAACGGTTTTATCTTATTTAAGAAAAGGCCATCCAAACGCTTTCAGTATTCGATGAGCGTACGCCGAATATGGGAATTTTATTTCACCTTATAGTAAACTCCAAAATAAAATATATTTTTTTACCCGCAACTTCACTAAATAGGATGATATATAAAATTTGTCGCATTGCTGAAATTTGGGAAATATATAAGCTGCTCTGACAGGGCTTGCTACAGACCAGGACCACAATGTCACACCCTTAAATTACGTTACACATACGCCTACCCTCACTTAAAAGGCTCTACTAAGGATTAATAGAGTCAAATTAGCGAGCCTCGCACTTGCAGTGGATGTTATTAAAATGCACCCCAAAAGTAATTAAGTCAATAAAAGCTTTACTGTCGAGCTTTACGGATTTTTTGTTGGATTAATAAGCATAATAGAAAATGCAGACAGAAGTAAGTGGATTATAACTATCCTTTTGTTTCGAGCTTTACGTTATGAATACCTAATATTTTTCATTAAAATTAGTTTTTCTATCTTTGATTTTTGTCAATGGCATTTTTTTAATTAGATCATTTATCACAAATAGTAATAATTTCATAATTATTAAAAGTTCTCAATTTACTAAATTAAAACTTAAATAAAGTGGCCACATACATAGCTACTACTTTCGTAGTAGACTATACATCTCAGTAAAGCCTTGACCTTGGTGATCATAACTTACTGTTATTTAAACTAGAAGGATATGGAATCCGAGGTGTATCACTAGAATGGTTCAGAAGTTACTTGCAGGGTAGGAAATACTATGTACAGATAGATGATATTAAATCTAGGCAAATCGAACTTACAGTAGGTGTGCCACAAGGGTCAGTCCTGGGACCAATTCTTTATATAATTTATGTCAACAATTTTAAGAGTATAAATTCAATTCTTTTTGCTGATGATACTTCTTTGCTCATCACCGCCAAAAAAACTATAGATGTAGTCAGAAACGCTAACGATCAATTAGGTATTACTCATACTTGGATACTGAAAACAAACTTGTTCTAAATAGCAACAAATCAATATTTATTCGTTTTAATACAAGTAAAATTAGTAATGACCACAGTCTCTTAATAAAATCAAACGAGGGATCCATTCAACAAGTTGTATCCACCAAATTTTAAGGTTTACATATTAGTGATAACTGTTCTTGGACAATACGTATCCATGAAATTTGCAAAAAAATAGCCCCAATATGTTATTGTATGAGTTAATTACGACAGATAATTAGTAAGGCAGTATTAATTACTTACTATTATGCACATTTTCAGTCAATTATTAATTGCTTGTGGTTCTTCACCCGACATGTTGAGAGTTTTTAAATTACAGAAATGGGCTGTGCGCATAATAGCAGGAGTAACAAGGCGAACTAGTTGTAGAGATATCTTTAAAGAACTAGAGATACTTACGCTGCCCTGCTTGTTTTTCCTTAGTTTATTGTTATATGCCAGATCAGAATTACATGACAATACCATGACTTCGAACCATCTGTATAACACGCGAAATAGCCATATCCGGGAAATTCCTTATCATAGACTTACATTATGTGAACGTAGTCCAAAATATTTAGAAATTAAAGTGTACAATAAACTGCCCATATCGTAAAAAAATATTAGACGAAAGAAATTTTAAAATAAAAATTAAGAATTTACTTAAAATTAAATCATATTATTCTGTTGATGAGTATCTAAATGATTTGCTATAAATTTTAGAATTATTAAGTTATGATTTAATTAGTGGCCTCTGTTTTATATTCTGTTTTATAATCTGTTTTATATTCTGTTTTATATCATGTTTAATATATATATTTTTTTATTTATTTAATGTGTTGTATGTATATTTTACATTTTATTAATTTAATTTAATTAAAATTACTGTTATATTGTCTGACTTTTCAGATATATTTTTGACATATCCTTTATCATGTAAGTGATAAAGTGGACAAATAAATTATTATTATTATTATTATTATTACACTTGTTGATTTATAAATTTGTATCATACGAAAAAGTGCTTAAGTTTTAATTGCGATTGACCACTAATAGGGCATTTTTTTACCTAATTAAAGGAAATTTTTTGCTTAAGTACTCTTTCTCATTTTAAGGTAAAATATTCGATTTAACATGTGTCGAAAAGTTCTTCGTTTTCCAGATATGGGTTCCAGAAGTTAAAAAAAAATTTCGTACTAAGGAACTACACACTCGATTTGAAACGTGTTTTTTGCTTCAATATTTGTCTCAATATCCAGTAAATATTTGAAAGGGAAACCATTTTGATGGATACGCAACTTACAACAACATGCCATGTATTTTCTTACACAAAGTAAATAATATTCTCGTATTTCGTTGCATGCATTTTGTATTCTCTGAATAAATTTTTCATCCCTCGTATCTACTGCAGTAGTATCTTTGATAAAACCCCTTGCAAAAAAAATTAAGTGGAGTTATATCGGGAGAAGTAGCAGGTTAGGCAACAGACCACCATGACTGTTCCATTTCCCAGGAAACTTAGTATCAAACTAGTTACAAAAATTCCTTACCAATGGGCCGGACAGCCATCTAACTGAAACCAAGCATTTAGCCTTGAAACCAATGGAACATCATCCCACATATTGACATACTCATATTCTAAAAATGCCAGAAATAAATCGGAATTCAAACGTTGAGGTAAGACATAGGGCCTCATGAGAGAACTATTGTGATGGCTAGCCAAATATTCACATTAAACTTCTGTTGAAAATTTCTTTGTCTAATGGAGCGTGGTTGCTCATGTGCCCAAACATGAAAATCATCACGCCTCTTCAAGTAAAGCAATCCTCATCAGATCAAAATATTTTTCTCAAAAAGTGTGTCATTTCCAATGAAATTCAGAAATCATTGATAAAAATTAGTACGACGTCCACTGTCTCCTGGAAGTAAAGCCTAGCAAACGGGAGAAACATCTATGGTCTCGTTTCAACATCTAGCTTATCGTGCTTCTTGGAATTCGAAGTGTTCTCGAAACAAATTCACCCAAGATTCTTCTTTCTCTCAAATTACTATTATAATTTTGGTTCTACCTCTATTTATTTTTCTTAGTCCTTTATCAAAAAATTGTTGATGAAATTTAACAAAAATGCTTGGATGTGGTTGCTTCCTGTTTGGAAATTGTCAAGTCAACAAAATCTCGATAAATAGTCGGCTATTGTATTGTCATCAATTTTTGGAGATGATGTCAATTTTGACGACACCACATTTGTCGTTAATAATCTGACTATAGCTCGAGAGCTTTAGCTCGAGGACTTTAGTCCTTGATTATTACCGTCAAATGTGGTGGAACAAATTGGAGAGCACTTGAGAAAAATTGCAACAATATAATCGCCGCTAGTTTATCAAGGTCCGGTTATATTTTTTAGATTATTTCTTGAATGCTAATAATAATGAATAAGACTTACAGGAAACAACTACTCAGCGAACAAAAGTCCCGACCTGCATTGAATTAAACTTGCAAGTCCTGTTTGGTAGCTAAAATCATTTGTCAATTCCCCACTAGACATAGGGTCGCTTTTGATGTGTAAGTATTTAATAGCGAAAATAATCTTTTAGTAGATTACTTTTTGAGTTTTTTTATATTTATACCAAATAGGCGTGTGACATCTATGACAGTGTTTATCCATTTGTCAGTAAATTTCATATTAATAATTCTGTTGGCCACTAAGATTTTCTTGATATATGTGATATGTTAAAACACGATTGCCACGTAGAGCACACCAAACACTAAAATCAGTGCGTCCCTGAGATCGCACGTCAACGGAACGGGTTCATATCAGATCAATAGTGCTCCTTATGCCTGTTGAAAATTCCTTCACTGCTAATGTAGGCTTCATCTGTCCAAACTACATTTCTAGAAAAGAATGGATCTTGTTGACTTTTTTGACGATACCATATACGAAACTCCAATCGTCGCTAATGATCAGTTGGTTGCAGGTGATGTTGTTTCCTTATTGCATAAGGTCTGAATTTGTGTGTCTTCAAAATAACCAAAGCTCGACGTCTTGAAATCCCTGAGTCAGTTTCAATTTGACGACTTGAAATTATTGAGAGATTTGCAACCGCCATTCCAATTTCAGTTATAGAAATTTCTTCAGCATCTTCAATGTTGTAATTTTTTGGTATTGGCTTGTTGAAGAACCCACAATTAATGAGATTTTCTTTTAACCTCGCTTTATTAGGTTGTCTTTCTAGATAGCGATTGAAATATATTTCGGATGCATGATCACAATTGTTATTACTTTGAACAAAGCATTCTAGCATTTTATATTTCTCGTATTTTCGTAAGACATCTTCACTTTTACGGTTAAATGGGGTGTAATTATGACGGACAGAAAATTATTAATATGCAATTTATTGATAAACGGATAAACACTGTCATAGATGGCACACTCCTACCTGGAATAAATATAAAAAACGCAATAAGTAATCTACTAAAAGATAGAAAGATAAAAGATAGAAAATACAACTTTATGTCATACCTTGAAATTGCACCTTTTCTTTTAAATTTTCTCTACGCCATTGTATTATACAGAAAGAAGTGCCTAAAGAATGTAAAAGTTGTTTTTTCATAACTTTACAAACAACCAATATATTGACATGTGTCTAAAAGTCGAAAAATAACTTGAAAACAAAAGACGATAGCAAATTTTTGTTTATGATAGTGAATTTGTCTCAAAAAAAAGAGATAGAGAATATGTCTTCCATTTTTTTGTATCTCTTACAGTTACCGAGTTACCCTATATCCGCGACGAAATTCATGGAATTCCTGGCGCGGTGTTACGAGCTGTAATGAATAATTTTGTTCATCGGTTAGAAGAGTGTATGGAGATGGAAGGGAGCCATTTAACCCACACAATTTTTTCTTAAAAACAACTTCTTCTTTTCTTCTTTCTCGTTGTAAAATTCTTTGTTAAATGTTACCTTCGCAAATAAAATATTTATTTCCAATTTAAATTATAAAGTGAATTCTGCCGATCCAATATTTTGACAACTGTCAAAGCAACTCCAAAGCATGCTTTATTTAATGGATAGAAACGTCTTACGATTAAAAAAATGTGTATTGATTTTAGAGCAATTTTAAATTGTAAAGTGTATTCTGCCGATCCCTGTAGCATATTTTAAAAAAAATCATCATTACAACTCGATTTTAGTTTTACTGGTTTTTAACATTTCATATAACGAACAAATCCAAATGTAAAATGATCCATAACATTTTAGAAAAATTTATTAATAACGTTTCACTTAAAAAAGTTTTCCGACTTATTCTTTTCAATAATACTTTTTCGAGGAAATTTAGGAAAATCAAATTTCTCATCAACTTCTCAACAGTTTATGAATTACCAAAATAAAGAATTTTGCCATGTTTTATTCTCTCAACGGTTACTAATGGAGAAAAAAACCAATTTAAATGTAATTATTTCTTTTCAATCTGTTTGACAATAATTGCCCTCTTTTAATTAAAATTTGTTAAATTATATCCACGTCTTAGGTTCCATTAATTAATTAATGAGCAATTGCCAGTGCCATTCAACAGTTATTAAAACGGAAAATAGTGAACATACTAATAAATTTTTGGAGGAACGTAAACACGTGTTTCTACATACACGGTGTTTCACTGAGGACGGACCAACCGGCGCAGGGTGATTGAGGACCTCAATATGCACGTAAAGGACATGGCACCCAAACAAGAGGAATCCTGGGTTTCAGTAGATTCTTCTGAAATTTTTTGTACAATATATTATGACCCAGGATGACACTTGCATATGAGGAAATTTTTGTGAGCCTACAGGGTGTACCAGAAAACAGGTCCAAATATTCCTTCTTTTGCAAAGTTTAAAAATATAATTTTCTCTTTGGATATGAATATCCTTTAAAAAATCGATTAGTATAAGGATTTTGAAGTATATGTTTATTTAACGAAGTGTCCTATAATCAAAATATACGAGGTGCTATGATTGTTAATGATAAATACTAACTTCTAAAGTTCTAAAAAAATGTATTTTAGATGCAAACTATTGATAAAAATATTGAAATAATAAATACTTATTTTGTACGTTTTTTGAAGCTATTTCAGTTTTTATAATTAATGTGGACGTAATATTTTTATTGTTAATATATTGGAGAATAGTAGTGTTTTACTCGTTTCCTTGTGATATCGAACTACCACATAGTAACGACTTCCTCAATCAACTTTTTTAAAACTTTTTAATTTTGCGAAGTATGCCTTGACGTTATTTTGTTATTATGGTTGTCACTTAAATAATCATAACTATCAACAATTATTTCATACGAAAACTGTAAAATTATATATTTTTTAAATGATACAATGTTATACTTGTGGTCGGGATAATTCAAATTGCAAAATATATGACGAAAATGATATTAATGAAGAGCGGAAGAAAAATGTCGCAAAATTACATAGAAATCGGTTTATGGACAATCCCATATCTGTACCACTAAGAATAAGCATAACGGAACCGATGAATGGTTTAGAAAAATTAGGCAATATGCTCAGAAAGTATCATCTTCAAAATAAGAAGATGAGGCCAATTTTGATGACGATGACTTTAATTCCATTACATCTTTAAATAAAAACCAATTTCGTGAATTATTTTAATTTTGCAATCCTGTAGAATATGGCGGTCATTTAAGGAATGTCACAAAGAAACATTTAATAACTTTTTTGATGAAAATGAGACAGGGATTATCAGATACCTGTTTAAAAACGCTATTGAATTACTCGTGCCGACAAAATGTAAGTATAGCTATTTGACTGATGTCTTACTGACTGACCTGCTAAGCAAGTATCAAGAGCTGCGACCTCTAACTCTGGTGGGCTAAACTACTGAATAAGATTTACAGGAAACAACTACTCAGCGAACAAAAACCACGACCTGCATTGAATTAAACCTGCAAGTCTTGTTTAGTAGCTAAGACATATACCGGTTTCGAACTTGTTATGTTATCGTCAGTATGCCATAAGTAATGGAAAAAACCAAATATTAGTTTTTGTGTATATTTTTATGTATTTATACACTACAAAATAAGAAATCTCTGTTATATTAAAATTTATCTGATTGGATCTTTAATTTAAATGGAACAAATTGTCCTTCGATGACTTACTTATAAACTGATTTTTTAAAATACTCATAAATAACATTCAGTCAATGATTGCCACGAACAACATCCAGATAAATTTTATCTTACACTTATATTATTTTAGAATTTTAGAATTGCAAACTTCTATTTATAAGCCGTTATATGCATGTTATACATTTAATGACAGTGAAGATGAATCTTAACAGCCCTACGCGATTATTTCCCTTAATCCAATTAAGTCCTTAGTATCTCCCTAAAGACGTACGAGTAGTTGTCCTCGAGGTTTCTTGAACAAAGCCTACTACTAATCAAATATTAAACTAAATTAACTTAGCAATAGGTTTCCTGTGAATCATTGTTGAAATACTGTAAAACCTTTTTAAATAGTAAAATGTTTATAAACTGCAGTGGTTCACTGAAACTGTTGAAAAATATCTCACAAGTTGAAGCATATGTGTAAAATAAAAACAACTGTTTCAATATAAAAACTTTTTTTAATTAATTACTATATAAGGTGTTCTAAAAATACACCGAAACTTGTGAGCCGTCACCTAAGATGAAAATAAGAAAAGATGATCGTAGTAAGCATAGGGTACTCCCAGAATGCTATGACTTTCTATGTCATCCAGTAGCCTCTTTTGCTCCATTACACTACCCTGAGGGATATTGATGGCGGTTTGTTGCAGTTTATAAGTTGCCGACCTCGCCTCTCTTCAAGTATATACGAAGAGGGGGTAACTCCAGGAGGATTTCCATTGCAGCTGACGATGTAATGCTAATTGCCCTTGTTATAGTCAAGCATCATAATCTTTGCAAGTTTAGCTTTGACCATCCGTTATGATCCTTTCGATCACCAAACGATGGATCCGTATGTTTTATCATTGGTCTAATAACCGTGACATAAATTGAATAAATTTGTTGGGGACCCATTCCCCAGTATTTACCACAAATTCGACGACATGTCCAAAATAACAGTTTTACTTTGTGGATTAGCTTTTCCAGGTAGGAGTTGCAATTAAGTGTTTTATCTAGAGTGACTCCCAGATATTGGCCTCCTCCACAAATTGAATAGTTTCACCCATGAAGGAAGGCGATCTTAAATTCTCCAGCTTCCTTGTCCAGGTGAATTTTACTATTACTATTTTTGAAGATTCACAGATATCTGATCTCTGTCACACCAGTTGCTTACTGCGTCGCATCCAGTCTCTCATGAAGGGTATTAGGTGTTATTCCTTCAGAGTTTCCTCTAACTAATATGTAACTATTGTCTGTATATGCAAGAACCTCAACCTTCTACAATGTGAGAATAGCAAGCAAGTCATCAACAAGAAGTGGCCACAGAAAGGGGAAAGGAGCCCAACTTGCGGGCATCATTTTGTGGCTTTAAATCTAACTGCTTCTTTCTGTAGAGACGTTGTTATGGTTCTGTTTGATAGCATAGCACAAGTTCAGTCACCTGTTGTTAGCTCAATTCCTCTGGCAACCACTGTTGCATATAAGGAGTCGGGCAGTGCATTGGTAACTGCTCCCTCGATGCCGAGAAAAGCTCTGAGTCCTAGACGAGTTTTTTGATTCTCGTGGTTCAATAAATGATTTCTTACGATTATATTTGGTTACCCTTCATCTACTTGCCATTTGTACATGTTTCTCATCAATTTACTTCGTTTTCTTGATAAAACTTATGACAGAATTTCATCATTATCATCATGTTCCTCCAATAATAATGATAATAAATTATTATACATCTAGTATAGATTTTTTCTCACCAGAAATCTCAAGTTAAAAATACGCAAATTACATGCATCTCATTCTTACTGAAAAATATCAGACTACATCTGAACGTTGCACTAAGATGCATCCATCAGAGGCTGATAAGAAATCCCATCTTAACAAGAATTTTCCGACCCATGTTTTTAGGAATATTTCTATTCTCAGTAATCATCTCAAAAATTTTGTTGTAGTTTTGAAATACCCCTGGTTTTTTATTCTATAATATTATGAAAGCAGTTGATAATTTTTGCTATTATTGCATTTAGTGTATAGCTCACTTTACATCTGCTAAGTATTTTCGATGTGATAATAATATGATTGAGTTAAATCAGGAATGTTTTTTTGTTTTTCGTATAATAATAATTGAGATTAATACCTGTCAATAACTTGTTTTCGCCCACGTTTAACGTGACTCCCAAGAGACTCTGAAACCAATCAACAAGTGCTCATGAAAGCACGTTGGCCTTGTCTGATGATTCAGACGCAAGAATGAAGCGTCGCGCCGTCTGGCGTCGGGATATTGTATCGATCCTAAGCTTCCGTGTTTCACCAATAGAGGAACACCAGCTGATATTTGTAGAACATTTGCGATAACTGTAACGGGTTTGAACAACTCTGGGATTTAGTTTTAAAGTTTTAGCAAAAGCGACATTTGAACGTACCCAAGATCAATACTGTCTCTGTCGACTCTGTCTGCTGGTAGCGCCGGTATTTCAAACATCAGTGATAAAAGATAACTAATGTTATTAGATTAAAATATATGTTGACAGAGAAAATTGTTTTTCACTGCTTAAAGTTAGTGAAAGAAAACGTGTGTATTTTAAATATTAAACTAACATTAGCATTCTATTTATTTCTTGTAAGAAAGTGTGAAATATCTAATTTATATTGAGTGACTTCATATTAATCACCATCATTCAAATAATTTTAGATCTGCATATCAAATTAAAGTTATGGAATTTTAAAATTAGAGTTCTAAAAAAATTTTTTTACTTTAGAATGTAATGAAATTATTGTTTTGTTAAAAGAGTTTTCATAAACTATACTAATTTCCACTATCCATCTAACTTTTGAAATTACTTTTAGGACAGAATGTTTAATTTGTTGCTATTATTATCATCTAGTTAACTAACTGTCATTGTGATGAAACAAAATGGTTGCCATTTAAAAAATCTAATGTTTATTATATTTCGGATGTAATGTACAATAAAAAAAAAAATGAATTTTTGAATATTTCTCCATCAGACGATTTAGGAATAATCTGGATCAATTAAAATGTAGTAATTAAATAATCATGATATACTATTAACCTCTTTATACTACAGAGCGATCAATCAAATGCTATCAAAAAATATACATTTCAAATCCTAACAAGACATGTGATGCATGTTATTTTAAGCATCCCTTTTGCCCTTGGCTTGGCCCTTGGAACTTAAACTTTTTTTATCAAATCCAGAAACAGCTATACTCCTTATTCTCTACCTCTTTACTGAAGAAAAATATATTTAACTCATCTCTAAGGTTAGATCTCCTCTCACAATGTGCTTCTTTGTCACAGACTGAAATATCTTTCAGCAGACATAAATCTACAAAAGGGAACAACATTTGCTGCATACTGACGTTACTTTTAATGTCAAGTGTGATTATATCATATAGCATGGATGAGTCTATCATCTCACTATTGAGATTCTGTAAAATTAATTCTAAGACTACCTCATAACTTCTACTAACCAACTATCGGTGGTTTTGGAGAATCATTTTTTCTTGTATATTCATCAGCAGACATGTCATTATTTTTGTCTCCAAACCAGCTGCATTTAGGCCAATCAGATATATGAATAGTTGAGGACACTCACAAATCACTTACCTCTTTGGAATATTATGTTCTGATAATACCAATCTATTTTATTCATTTCTCCATGGAAATTGTTCAAATAGTACGAGTGATAAAGGCAGACATGAGAGATAGTTCTAAGCCTTCGGGATGCATTTAAACATCCTGGTATATGTTTCGGCATTCATCTAAACTGGTTGTTTCAAAAAAATTAACCAATGGATGCAGAGTATCGGAATGTTGTACGGTAGTGAAATGGAGGACAAAATGTTGAAACCTAGTACAAACATAATTAAAACTCAAAAGTGAAAGGCCCTCAAACAAACTTTAAATTATTGAGAATATATACAAATTATATACCAACATTATGTATATTTGTTAATTTAGTGTTTAGTTTTAGATTATCGGTAGGTAGCTATGGAACAATCAGTTGAAGAAAATTTATAGAGACAACATTTTTAATAAAAAAGTGGACGACTGCATGAAGATGTAATAAAATAACCGTTAGGAACGGAAAGATATTAATATGTAGAAGATTTTATTTTAGACTTTATTCAAGCTAATCTTTATTAGTTTTTATAGTATTTGCAGCAGAAAAACGCCAACAACGGGAATTTAGTCATATCCATGAGCGTCGACCAAAAAGGTTTAGAATTATCTTTTAATTCTTTAAAATAAATCGAATATTTTTTTTACTGTTTTATATGAGTTTATATGTATGAATGTACAATACCTATAATAACCTTTTTATTTCTTTACTTACTTGTTTATTTATTCATATTAGTTGATTTTGCAATTTTGATGATTGAATAAAAATTAAGATTATTACTCACTTAATGACATTTTTTACAAACTGTAAAAGTTGATATTGAGTCTTGTATAAAATGTCACCATCCGGCAAAAACCAACGTAGAGATGTGAGTTTTTGGCTGACAAGAGCAATGCGTTGAGTACATATTTGGCTTCCAGCATGAAGAATTATAACGCGCTTTCCTCTCGAGCAAGGTGTATTCAAACTACAATTTTTAGAGTCATCTACCCAACCGTACTGAACAACATCGTGTGTATCAAACCAGGTCTCATCGAGATATACTATATGCCTATTTGATCCACGGTATTCTTTCATTTTATGTAAGTATTCTCGTCGAAGTTCAACGATACGTCGCAATTCCATTATAACTATTCGATTATCTATTTTTTGTGTCGCAATCTAATAAAATACCTCGTAGCGTTTCTAAAGATTTATAATTAATCCGGATAATCACGCAATTTATCACGAATCATTTCTAAATTTGGTACTTTATTTTCCTTATAGAAACTATAAACCGTTCGCCGAATAACGTCTTTAGAGGTATCGCCAATTCTACAAAATTTTCGTTTTTTTCCTTTCCGCTTTGTAGAGTGATCTATAACATCCCCTTCCTTAATAACGCGATAAATCGTAGAAGTCTAAAGTTTAGTTAATTCATGAATTCTATTTACAATGCCCCTACCTGTCGTTTCAATATTTTCTCTCTTTAAACATTCATAAATATTTAAAATAAGACGCTGACATTGAAAATGTAAATCTTTGGTCTTATTAAACTCCGAACTAGTTTCAATTAACGGCGCTACCGGTTCAATATTTTCTTCAGATAATTCATTTTCATGCGTTTCAAAGGGCCTCCATATTAATAATAATAATTAATGCAAATATTGAAATATTACTAAAACCACTTAATAATATTACTAAAATGCTATAAATACCTCAGAAAATAATTCTATTTATCCAAAATTATTACATGAACTGCACTGTACGGTCAATATAAACAACTAGTCCAGTAGTTTATTCAAATCACGACTTAATTCGTCAGAGTTCGGACACTACCGCTCGAGTTTCATATCTGGTCCGCTGCTTTACCACATTCTTATATCGAATGTAATGTAGAGGTATCGTTCAATAAATACAAGCATGATTTTCGTTCTATAGCTTGGACGATGAGAGTGCAAATGCGTCCTCCTGGTATACACACTTTAGCCTGAAGTGTTTCAATTCATATTGGATAAACTATACCTTAAGTGAAAAAAATTATACATATCTCATGATTTTGACCACTGAGGGCCAATCCCAAATAGCCCACTTTATTGGTTAGTTCATCGAACTGTGACAATAGTTAAGGTATAAATAGGATACATTGTTAGCATAAGGTTAGTTTTATTCATCTCAAGATGATGCCAACTTGGTTGGTGAAACGCGCGTCGATTGCAGTGTTATCTTCACATTAAAGGTTCCAACCCACTTCAGGACCTTTGTTATTAAAAAAATTAGCATATCTTAATAAATGACCGTTACCCTCTTTGCCCGTTTAGGTATAATTCGACTATGTGCAGTTGCGCACCACTTATTGACTAGCCGCCACTGTCATACACCAATATAAAACTTTATCACCAACATAAATAAAAACTTGGGGATGAAGTCTTTTATATTTAGTGTAATATTCATTTTATGAAACAAAAATTACAAAAATGAAAATATTTAATTGTACTCTCCCCAATATTATGGCATTTATACATACATATATTTCCCTTTCTCCAAGTCAGTAAAATTTATGAGTTTAAAGAAATGAAATTTTATTATCACAGACATGTTGGTTAAGTGGAATACTTATTGTATTTTTGGATGCACGAACTTATTAGATAGCATACATTGTTAGCATAAGGTTAGTTTTAATCATCTCCAGGTGACGTCAGCTTGGTTGGCGAAACGCGCGTCAAGTGCAGTATATGGCGTTTTGATGTTTCGTGGAAAACTACGTCAGTGTTACTAATAAAGGTACAATAAAAATTAAAATATCAAAATATTCCAATGGAGAGATGAAATTAATTTACAAATAGTACTAAATACTAATAATATCTAATTTCAAGATTCCAAAGTTGTAATCTTCTCACTTTATTTAATTAAATAAAGTAGCCACACACAATTAAAATAAATGAAAATCCTTCTTAACCTCGGGTGATATGAAATGTTCATTTTCCTTTTACAAGCATGTACTCGATAACTGTAAGAGATAGAAAAAAATGGAAGACACATTGTCGATCTCTTTTTTTGACAAATTTATTGGCGAAAACAAAAATTTGCTATTGTCTTTTGTTTTCGAATTATAAACAATAGTTCGATTTTTTCGACTTTTAGACACAAATCTCTATCTTGGTTGTTTGTAAAGTTATGAAAAAACAACTTTTGCATTCTTCAGGCATATTCCTCTGTATGATACAGAGGCGTCGAGAAAAATTTAAAAAAAGGTGCAATTTCGAGTTATGGCATAAAGTTGTATTGTTTTAAATGGAAATCATAGTTGGCTATGGTTTAGTTAAAAAGGGCATTTTTTTCTCTTCCAAATTATATATCATATGTGGAGTCGCTTTTGACGTGTAAGTATTTAATAGCGAAAATAATCTTTTAGTAGATTACTTTTTGCGTTTTTTTATATTTATATTTATATTTATATTTTTTTATATTTATTTATATTTATTCAAGATAAGCACCATCTTGGACCTTAGACCAATTAGCTTACTTTCAGTTCCCTCAAAAATAGCGGAGGCGGTCATCCACGGGCAACTAACACCTTATTTGCTAGACAATAATATTATTCCCAAAATACAGTCCGGCTTTCGAAAGAATCACGGAACATCCTCGGCCTTGATCGCTATTCTCGATCATGTCTTGACGTCAATTAATTCTGATAAAGTAACTTCCTTGACCTTATTAGATATGCCAAAAGCTTTCGATTCCTTAAATACTGAACTGCTAATAAAAAAGTTAGAATTCTATGGGATAGAGGATAATATCCTAATGTGGCTCACGTCTTACCTACTAAATCGTTTTCAATATACATGTCTTAACACCACAAGTGGAAGAAGACTCTCTAACGAACGTTTGCTACTCTCGGGAGTGCCTCAAGGCTCGATCTTGGGGCCCTTGCTTTTTAACATCTACACCGCAGACTTGCCACAAGTCACGAAGTACTGTTCCCTGCACATGTACGCTGACGATATACAACTTTACTTTGCTTTTGATGTGACGAAGCCTGAGGAAGCCCAAACCAAAATTAATCATGATTTAAATGAAATAAAAAATTGGACTCTTCAGAATTCACTCCTATTAAATCCAAATAAAAGTAAAAATATAATCTTTGGCACTGCAAATAAATTAAGAGTTCTTATTCACTTTCAATTATCAATTGACAATATAATTATAGAACAAGTTGACAAGGTGAAGAACTTGGAGCTAACCTTTGATAAAAATTTAAACTTTATTCCTCATATATCAGAAGTCCTTAGAAAATGTTTCTGCTCTTTTAAACAGATTTCAAGTTTTAGAAACATCCTTGATAGGGCCACTAAACTACTGTTATGGGAGTCCTTAGTCTTATCACACGTCAACTACTGTGATTATGTTTATGGGCCTTGCCTAAATTTATCAGAAGCAAACAAACTTCAAAAAATCTAGAATATCTGTATTAGATTTGTAACAAATAGTTCTATCTACGAGCATATAACACCACATATCAGGGAGTTACAACTACTAAAAATAAATGAGAGGCGCTTCCTACATTTCACCTCACTATTAAATAATGTCATCCTAACGCAAAAACCTATTTATCTCCATGATAAACTAATTGCGAGAAATGTTATGCATAACCGAAACTTGAGATATACAAACGACCAATTGCATACAATAAAGCCTAAATATGAAACATTTCGATCATCCTTTACCTACCTCTCGAGTTATGTCTATAACAATCTACCTCCACAGCTACACAAATAATCAACAAATATACTAAAACGTCAACTAAAGTCTCTGATTTTGAACGGCGAATTAAACATAAATTTAAAATTGTTTTAGAGGGTGATAAAATAGTGATAAAATCTAGACATCATATAGATAAATACTGTTTTTGATATATATTATATGTTCATATACTGTAGATACATGTACTTAACTAGATATACGTTAGATACACACTTATTTTAATATTGGATATTAGATACTGTACTATCATATGCTGGTTAAAATCATAAGTTAGATATTATATACTGCACTAATACTATACCAATGGTATCCTAGGTTAGTAGTTTTGATATCAGTGTATACTGTACCACTAACCTTTTGTGTTAAATTCCTTCTATTCTACACAATAAAGACATTTATTTATTTATTTATTTATTATTTATTTATTTATTTATTTATTTATTCCATCTATGACAGTGTTTATCCATTTGTCAGTAAATCGCATATTAATAATTTTGTTTCTGTCATGATTACACCCCATTTAATCGTAATAAATATAGTTTAAAAAAAACTAAAAAACACGCTTTTAAAGCACATCAAACTAAAAAAGTGAAAAATAATTATTAATATAAACTGAAAACAATAATGAACGAAAAATACTAGTATTATTGTGAAAAAAGCGTGGGTTGCTCGATATACGAAAAATATGGCACAAAGCGCCCCACGCTTTTTTTCACAATAATACTAGTATTTTTCGTTCATTATTATTTTCAGTTTATATTAATAATTATTTTCCCTTTTTAGTTTGATGTGCTTTAAAAGCGTGTTTTTTAGTTTTTTTAAACTATATTTATTTTTCACTTTTTAGTTTGATGTGCTATGAAAGCGTGTTTTTTAGTTTTTTTAAACTATATTTATATTGCTTATTGATGCTGATATTATAACATATTACGATCCAACAGATACTTCTGAAAAAAAAAATTTTTTTTTCAGCCATAGGGGAGATTTGAACTCACGCCCGAGAAGTCCGTCGTTTCGCGTCGACTAAGACTTGTGCCTTAGCTCGCTCGGCCATCGAACGAACTGAGAATCATAGAATGTACTAACAGTAATAAGCCACTTGCTCTCACGCAGAGGATACGTGAGGAAAGGAAATTATCCTGATCAGGATAATGATATAAACTTATCAAATTATTGTATTGTTACCGGTTCTTCGTAAGTGTACAAAGTTTCAATTAAATCTGTCCGTTTAAAGTGGGTCAAAATCGAGTCCAAAGAGACAAACAAACATACAAGTGAAGCTAATAAAAGCGTGGTAAAAAAGATGTCTTGTGTCTAAAAGTCGAAAAATCGAACTGTTGTTTATAACTCGATAACAAAAGACGATAGCAAATTTTTGTTTTCGCCAGTGAATTTTGTCTCAAAAAATGAGATAATGTGTCTTCCATTTTTTGTATCTCTTACAGTTACCGAGTTACCTTATACAAACATCGAAATTTGCCCACCCTGTAACAGCCACGAATGCAAAAGGAATAATTAGTTGTGACCATATATTCTAATGCGATGACAGATTTCAGTATTTCCGAATAATACATTATATCAAACGGTATGTATTTCATTGTTCATTTTATACTTTTGTTTTAATTTGTTTTTATATGTCATTCTGCCAACTATATGAGGCAGTAGTAGTTACCAGTCTTGGGCTTCAGTCTAGCTTCCTAACCCTGCTAATTTCTGTAGTGTTTATTATCATTTCTATATATGTATGTTGGTTGGTGCAGCACTGCGGAGCTTCCGATGCGGTTCTTTGGGAGACACCTAGGCAGCCACCGCTGCTTTATGAATTTAATTTTCCAATTTACACAAAAATATATTTTCTAACATAAATTTCAAAAAAGAATTAACCCACGTTTCTAATATTACATAAATCTCTCATAAATAAATTTTGTATTTGCATTAGTATAAAATTGTTTTAAATTCATAAGTATGTCATTTGAAGCGTTTAACATGAACGTCTAATTTTAGAATTAAGTATACCAAAACCACTTTATTTAAATACGATTACAAAAATATGCGGTTCCAAGTTAAATACATCCAAGCGAAATTAACACAATAAATAGATATAATGGGCCATTACTTCTTAGGCTTAGTAGCAAATATACAAAAGTCACGAAACAACAACTCCGCGTACAAATAAGTTTCTATCCATTATGAACTAATTAAACAAAGGACATATTCTGATTATGTACTTATTTATTTAAAATATTCTTCTGACCTGGATTTTCTAATAGGAAAATGTAAGTTTAAAATATTTTATCTAGTGCAAAAGGCACACAACGAGGTCAAAAGTCAGCAATAAAGAGGATATTTGGGAAAGAGCGAGACAGAAAAATATGTGGAGAGATGGAACGATGAGCGGTATATTCCGCAATGCAGCATCACGTGCCAGGATTTCAATAATCTCGTTCTCAGGATTTGGATCCTATGTCACAATTATTAAAATTGGAATGCCCAAAACTGGTTACAGATTCATTTCCGTAAATCATTTCAGTAGATAATGAAATGGGGGAGAATTACTATACATACGATTCAAATGTATTGAGCTCTAACTTTAACTCAAATATCTTAAAAATGGCGAAGCAGAAAATATCTATAAAATTAGGTATCTATTGTAATCCACTCATTAAAATTTGATTGGAAATTTTTTAGCTTATACCATGAAATGTACCCAATTTTAATGGTAGGTACTTTATGTGGTCATTTTTCATAAACTGTTTATTAGTTGTATATAAAATTTTGTAGTCTTTTCTAATATGTGGTAATTTTTCAATTTTATTTTCTCCAAAACCTTTCCAATTATTTAAAAAAAAATGTGCCACCGTGTCTATTCAGTTATCTTTGGAGATACAGTAAAAGTTATTTTCAGAATATTCACTTATAATCAGATAAACAATTATTCCAAAAAAAACATAAAAAAAAATGAGCGGTTAATTAATCACGGCCTTTCAAATATATATTACGCTTGATATCTCAATTAATATTTTTATATAATCACTAATTAATAACTTCATCAACAAATTTTTAACTAATTAAGCATGAAGAAATATTTTCGTCAGTAACGTCGAAGTAATTTTAATCCTGATGGTTGGAACATTTAATATGAAGTTAACACTGATGCAATTTTCCAAAAAACATTAAAACACCATATACTGCACGCGCGTTTCGCCTACTAAGTTGCCATCATCTGGAGATGATTAAAACTAACCTTGCTAACAATATATCCTATTTATGCCTAAACTATTATACGTGACTCACACCCCAATAAGGGACTATGTGGACTTGGCTCTTTATCAATGTTCATACTATTTTTACACTTTGTAATATCCAAGATTTCAAATTCATCCGGTTATCTAATATTTGTTACATTCCTAACTAATCTTAAATTGCTACCATCTATTTTATGGTTGTTCTCAAACGCATGTTGGGCAACAGTTGACTTATCTGTTCTACCATATTTGAGATCAGCCATATGCTCCTTGAATCTAGTTTGAATAGATCGTCTAGTTTGTCCAACATAGAGTCTTTACAGCTAATTTCGTAAATCCCCGACTTTTCGTTTATTTCAGTTTTACCTTTTGGATTGCCAATTGTGTAGTTTATTTGTCGAAGAATGAACCCCTGTCATACATATATCTTTAAAAATCTGACCAATACCAAGGATGAATCGAGGCTTGTATGGAATTGATACATTTTCGGATTTTCTTTTTCATTTTCGATAAATTTCGAAGCGTCTTTTTAAATTTACGTTTTCTAGTTATTTTATCAACCAAACTTCAAGACAGCAGTACTTTAAGACATCCCTAAGGACTGTCACCATTGTGCTTGACACAAAATGGCGAGATTTAACTTTCTAGTTGACCGCTTATTAAGCTTCCTCCTCAATAAGGAGAGATTTAAAAATGGAAGGGCATTGATATAGGTGTTAATAATTGATATTCTGTAAGTTTGGTTGATAAAATAACTGGACTTAAATTTAAAGACTTCGAAATTCCTTGACTTTTCAAAATGAATGATAAAATCCGAAATTTTATGGATTTCATACGATCCTCGATTCATCCGTGGTATTGGTAACATTTTTAATGATATGGATATGAGAGTATGATGGGACATAGACCACAAGATTTATGCAATCCAAAGGACAAAATTGAAATAAACGGAAAGTTGTTGATTTACGAAATTACTTGTAAGGACTATAATCAAAAGTATGTTGGACAAACTAGACGATCTATTCAAGCTAGATTCAAGGAGCATAACGCGTTTGAGAACAGCCATGAAATAGTAGAAATTTAAGATTAATTAGTTGTTCGATATGATCTGACCAGTTCAGACTACCAAAAAGGATAGTTCCTAATAAAGTAACGGAATTTCCGATTGGAGTATGTCTGTTCGAGAAGGTTAAACGTTGAGTTTTTTTTATTTAGTTTTAAATTATTAGCGGCAAACCAGTGCTCCGCCTTGTTTTCAATGTTTTTTAAATGATTACCAAGGTTAAATTTATTTGAGTCCGAATACTGTAAGGTTACATCATCTGCAAACAAAACACATTTATCAGAAGATAGGTAATAGAATATATCGTTAATGTAGATAATGAATAACAGCGGCCCAAGCACTGAGCCTTGGGGCACGCCATGTACAATTGATTCTGAGTCCGATTTAATATTATTATGAATAACAAATTGTGTTCTATTTTCAAGATAAAATTTTGTAAGTAACAAGGGCAGATCTTTTATGCCATAATGGTTTAACTTTTCAACTCTATAAGTAACAAGGTCAGATCTCTTATGCCATAATGGATTAACTTTTCAACTAGCAAATTGTGACTGACACAGTCGAAGGCCTTTTTTAGATCACATAGAGTTATGGCCGTATCGTGGCCTTGTTAAAAGCCCTCAACTATGCCATTCACGATTTTTGAAACTGCCTGGACAGTAGAGTGATTTTGATGAAAGCTATATTGACAGGAATGTAAAATGTAATTTTTTTCAAAATACGTGGTTAATCGAGCTTCGATTAAAATTTCAAATATTTTTCCTAGATAAGGAATAACGGAGGTAGGTTGAAAATTGTCAAGACAATCCAAGCTGCCTTTCTTAAAGATTGGTACTACTCATGATAATTTAAATGAAACTGGAACGATACCTACACTTATATAAGCATTGAACAGTGTTGTAAGAGGGTATGCAATTATATCAGCAGTTTCCTTAAGCAATTGACTATTTATGTCATATCCATCGGAAGCCCAAGACTTTTTTAATGATTTTATAGCAAATATGTATTGTGCTTTCGACGCTTTTACAATAAAGTGCAGATAACGAGAAAAAAAACTTCGATTTATTGGAAGAACTCGTAAGCAATAACTGCCGTATGAAATTATTAACTTAATTATTTTGTCAATGTTAGTGGCGCCATCAAATGTCAGATACTGCAATTTTCCGCCAGATGGCCTCGCTTGTGCTTCCGGGCCATCCGGTCGATAGTCCTTTTTCGCTTTAATCAATTATTCCCAACGTGGCAGTTGCTATCGTCTGCGTCTCTCCTCTAGTCTGCTTGACGCTGAAAATGCCGTCGCGGCGCTTCTTTTATCCTTTGTCCTGTCTATCCCCAGTTACGCTACATGGATATCCGTATAGTGTCGTCGTAAATTTTTGGATGTAGGTTGAGGCATGAATTATGAAGGGATATAGCGCACATTCTTACATGTTAATGTTAGCCTGACAACTATTTCATAATTCAAGGAAATTGATTAAAACATTCATTCCGTTTCTTTGGATTATTTTCCAGAATTAATGTGGTGAAACACATATAATATCGCATACATATTACACATATCATCATATATATCAAAATATGTAACGGTAGACGTATGATATAATTTATTAACATAAAAGCACAAAATGTATAAACAAAATTGGAAAATAAAATCAAGTAAATAAATGGTGGGAAATAAAGTATATCGTGGTTGAGTTTTCCATTTTTACACGTTTTTTTAATAAAAAATAACTTATTTTACTTTAAGAAATCTAAATTTGTTTCTCAATATTTCATACATAATTTGACATCAGACTGTTACAAAATCTTAGATTCATTATTGGGAATTGCATAGATTTCAGTGTATTAATAATACACTGTAATTATTATCAGGAAAGGAAAGGAAACTAAATCAGAGTCCAGTACCGGTAGCTCATGGTTGACAGAAGGACATACGTAGACAAATAAAAGTAACAGTATAAAATGAATAACATAGCATACTCAGAATGACTAAATTCTACCATCACATTAGTATACTTGGTCACAACTAATATTTGTTCTGTATTCGTGGCTGTTAAATTATTATTTTTAATACTTATACTGGATAATCCCCGTGCCACTATTACTCCTACAATGGGCGTGCTGAGGTTTTTTGTACTCGTTTACTGACCAATATTATCGGAGACAAAACCTTTTAAACGCTCAAAATTCATAGTATAACATTAACAACCTTATTACACTGAATGTCAATTGTTTCATCCACTGTTATCCACAAAAATTTATTTCGTACGTCCTTTATAATATTCCCCAAAACATTTTTATACACATTTGGTAGATATGTTTTACACAACATACTAGGTAATGGAAAAGCAGGTTCGTATTTTGCAAAGAAATTTGTAAATTCAGCATTATCGACTCCGCTCCAAGGCTACATGCACAGAACATGACACACAAATCATAAAAAAATTTCTCTTTTGTAACTCCACCAGCAATATTCTATAGACGGATAGCCGAATTTAAATGTGTTTCACAATCACGACGTGTATGAAATAATGAAATACTAATATAATAATTTAAACTTTACTCATAGAGGGCGCTAGCAGTAGAGTTACACCCTACTGCTTTTATAAATCTAGGCATATTTTTTGCCTGTAGAACTATGGGCAAAATGATTTGAAATCTGAGAGAGAAGTATTCTTTTTTGGAAATGATGTCAGTCTTTATTTAAACTTGCATTATTTAAACTGTGGTAAAATTTACTCCTCTTTACTTAATTACTCTTACGTAAGATTTTTGACTGTAGATTTGGTGATAAAAAAATTATCGAAACGTCGACAACAATTTAATTAACTAAAATAATAAAAAGTCCAAAAGCTCAAGATTTTTTTCACCACTGGAAATAGCAACGAAGTCTAATTGAAAAATCATATATACGATGTTTTTGTTTTTTAAATATTAATTGTAAACCAAGCCGTTCTCTACGAAGGCGTTGAAGGGCCACAAGAAAACAAATTTTTTTTGTTACAATTCTGAGTTGTAACTCAGAATTCTAACTTTAAAGTCAGAATTCTGAGTTAGAACTCAAAATTCCGACTTTAAAGTCAGAATTCTGACTTTGAACTCAGGATTCTGAGTTAGAACTCAGAATTCTGAGTTAGAACTTAGAATTCTGAGTTGTAACTCAGAATTCTGACTTTAAAGTTAGAATTCTGACTTTGAACTCAGAATTCTGACTTTAAGCTCAGAATTCTGACTTTGAACTCAGAACTATGACAACAACGGACAACAGATATGCATTGTGTTAGTGACGTCATTGGTAGAATTATGGCCGTTTGCTTTTGTCAAGAATATGCGAGTGTTCTAATAAAAGCTTCTTGGCCCCAGGTTCACGTTTGCATTGTTATGGTTTACGTGCTTATCTGCTATAAGTACATGTAAATTGTAGAATTCGATCAAACAATGGAATTTAAAGTAGTGTTTTAGTGAAATAATTTGCGACACCCTATATGTATATTTTTGAGCCTCTAATGGGATAAATCTGATTGGCTGATTAAGCACACCTTGCCTTCCAGTTAGCGAGATTTTTCAACCTACTAGACTTTCTTTATGAGGTTTATTTGATTGGTTAAACGCAAACAAATGGGGAGAATCGAGGACTGACGTCGGTCGTTGGCATAAGAACTATTAAGAAGTAAGAAGTCATACGACAGAGAACTGGTGATCTTAGAAAACATAGTATAATAAATGATATTGTAAAGAACCGTCCCACAGTGCTGTGAATATAAGACAATATTCGAATTTCGACTTGCTTGATAAAGGAAATCTAAGTAGGCGCAAATGAAGAGTGACAGTTAATGTAGACATTACGACCAATTACAATGTAGGTATATCACTACCGCCCCCACTACTCACGTGCCTAATGCTGCCTGTTAAGACCTGTTGCGATACGGTAGTTGTATGCATAAGTTAAAATGGTGTATGCGTTCAGGTTTAGAGGCAGTTGTTGTTGAAAATGGCACGTACTTATAAAGGTATGAATCCTTATACAACTTTTAAAACAGTAGAAAGTGGAAACAACATATCAAAACTGTGGTTTACGACAATTGCCTATATACTGGGACAAATTATAATGTTTTTAAACTTCACGATGCATTTTCTCAAAAAGCTTAAAAATGCTTATTTCATATTTAACACGGTTTGATAGTTTGAAGTTTTCTTTTGTTACTGATATATAATTTACTGAACGCAGGTGAGCGCCAAATCACACTTTTTGTTATTAGATATCGCGTTGTCAATTAAAAATGGTGACCTGTTGAATACTTGGATTTCCAGTGACAGACGTGAAGCCCAGGCTAAAATTTCAGAAAAGCTTTATATATATATATATATGTATATATATATATATATATATATATATATATATATATATATATATATATATATATATATATATATATATATATATAACAAACAGCTTATTTTTTATTAATGAGGATGCAGTCCAAATTTTGTTGGGTTAATAAAGAATACTCTTTTCTACTATGCCAAGCTTTCGAAAATATTTTATTTTCTTTCTCAAGACTTATGCCAGTAAGTTGAGGTTATAAGTTAAAACTAACATCACGTTACACATTAAAAACTTTTCACTATGCAATGTTGACATCTACTTTATGTTTAATACATTTTAATTGCTGCATAATGACCAAATTAATCGAATAATGAATAGGGGGATTCAACCCCATAGTGGATGTACTCCACTACTCTAGTACATGTCAACTGGTCTAGACCAGCAATATGTTGCGTATAATGGTTTCCAGTCTGTCGAATATATTGCTACATCCGGAGTCCCACAGGGGTTAATTCTCGGTCTCCTGTTGTTCAACATATTCATTAACGATATTGTGAATGTTATTGATGTGTCCTGTCTACTTTACGCTGATGATGTCAAAATTTTTAAAGTAATTTCTTGTTTGGAGGACTGCGTTTTTCTGCAAAACAGCCTTCCAAACTTATTTAATTGGTGCGTTGAAAACAATTTAAATCTGAATGTGTCTAAGTGTAACGTTATGACTTACACAACTAAATCCGAGGCTGTTATGTTTAATTACAGTATTGACAACGCAGTCCTTCAACGACCTTCTACTCTTGCTGACCTTGGCGTAATATTCGATGGCGAACTTTCATTTATACTTCACATAAATAATTTAGTGACTCAATCTCTTAAAATTCTTGGGTTCCTAATTAGAACTAGCAGAGACTTCTCGAATATCAGTACACTTAAAACTTTATACTTTGCTTTTGTTAGGTCTAAACTTGAATATGCGTCTCTTGTTTGGAACCCTCACTACAGAAATCACGTAGACTCTTTGGAGAAAGTGCAAAGACGATTCTTAAAACTATTATGGCTTAAGTCTGAGGGAGCATACCCGTCTATCGGTGTTCCCCAACAAGAGTTGTTGACTAAGTTTTCCATGACATCTCTTGAAAATAGACGCGAATATTTTTCTCAAGTATTTCTATAAAAAATCTTATACAATCAAATTGACTGCCAAGAATTATTAGGGAAATTAAATTTTCATGTGCCTAGTGTATATTTTCGGAGAACACAAACTTTTTACCTCTCATTTTCGCACTCAAATATTCTTAGATTCTCACCTCTATTTACCATGTGCAACAATTACAACAACTGTGGACAGTTCGATATTTTTCATTGCACCCTTAATTTTATTAAAATATATTATAATAACTAAGTCTTTGTTTCTCTTTTTTCTTTTTCCGTCTTAAACTGTCTGACATTATTTTATTGTTATTTTTATACAATGTTTTATTGTTATTTTTATACAATGTTTTATTGTTATTTTTATACAATGTTTTTTTTTTCTTTTTAAATATCTTTTCTATATACTTATACTGTATTGTATTTTTTGTTTTGTGTATTTTCCTGCTCTAGAAATGGGTTTACCTGTTGACCAGTGTATGCAAATAAATAAATAAATAAATAAATAAATATTTATTTATCACTGGATTTTTATTTTAAATTAAACTATTCGTACAACACCCTGTATTATGTTAAGACAAATGGTTTATAATGTTTAATATATTTTAAGACAAATTTTATGATAAACTGTCTCATATAAAGTTGAAAATATATAAATACCACATACATCTCAACAGTTATGATTTTTGTCCCAAATTTACATATACTCGCAGCACTGTGCGTCCGGGGCAAGACGCTATACAACACAGAACCGGATTTAACTGTATGCAATAATTACATTTTACCATATATCCTACAACGTGTTGAAACGGTAACCAGTGGCGTAACTACAATTTTTGGGCCCCTGTGCAAAAAAATTAAAGAGACCCCCCCTCCCAACAGATGTTCAGGTTACAAAAAAAAAGATTAATTACAACGAAGCAATACGCGGTGAAAGCAAAAAAAAAATTCTATTGAAAATGGTCCCCTAACCGTGCGGGCCCCTGTGCACTGCACACCCCTGCACATTGATACTTACGCCACTGACGGTAACACAACTGAATGTACTCTGGCGTATTTGACCATCTTACCATGTATGTAAAGATCGCCTTAGTCGCGTGCCACAATCTATCGTTCTCGCTTTAATGTAACCGGTGTAAAAGACGGCATATGTGATTACCTGCCCTCATCTCACGTCTTGCCCCGTATGATTCCTCACTATATCCCTTTCTTATACTATACTTAGTATAGTCAAATATAGAGTGGTAACTGTCAATTTTTATTTCCCTCGCCTCACGCGAAGAAAGTATTGTTTTCGTGAAAATTTCAGATGAGGTAGTTACGAAAATGAATGAAATGATTTCCGTCGGTCTGTCTGTCTGTCTGACTTTGAAGTCAGAATTCTGAGTTTAAAGTCAGAATTCTGAGTTTAAAGTCAGAATTCTGAGTTCAAAGTCAGAATTCTGCGTACAAACTCAAAATTCTGAGTTTAAAGTCAGAATTCTGAGTTCAAACTCAGAATTCTGAGTTTTAAGTTAGAATTCTGAGTTAAAAGTCAGAATTTTTACTTTAAAGTCATAATTCTGAGTTAAAAGTCAGAATTCTGAGTTTAAAGTTATAATTCTGAGTTCAAAGTCAGAATTCCGAGTTTAAAGTTAGAATTCTGAGTTAAAAGTCAGATTTCTGAGTTTAAAGTTAGAATTCTGAGTTACAACTCAAAATTGTAACAAAAATTTTTTTTTTCTTGTGGCCCTTCTACGCCTTCGTAGTTTTCTCTCTCGCTCTACGAAATCTCGACCTTAAGTGTGTTTGCGGTCGGCAGCGTTCAAATACAATTACAACTAGTTCCAGTATGAGTCTAAAAAATATATTCTCATATATTTTATTTAAATGCACATGAACAGCCTCTTTAAAAGTAAACATCAACTAATTAACCATTTCAAAATTGATAAATTGGGATAAGAGGCCAACGATTTGTCTTGTGCAATATGTGTCTATTTTCAGACACAACAGCCTATTCTTGATATCATTATTTAGCCCAAAACGCCCACAGAAGTTGTGTTTGCAAATAAATATTACAAGACACTTCAAAAGTTTGTTCGCATATCTGAAATATGTTTATGGTTTTCTATGTTGTTTTTGAATGAAAAATATTTATATTATTTGACACTTTAATTTAGTTTAGTTTATTACATTTTAATGTCTTAATTGTCACAATTTAAATTTGTACCAGCCATTTATTTGGCTAGTAACAAAATAAATGTGTAGATACTTTAATATGAGTACCGTATACATAAGAAGTTTATGTCAAGCTTAAAATCTTAAACCGTGAAGCTGGGATATGTCCCCAAAGATGCTATCCATCAAGTCAATAAATTATATCTTTTTTGTTCGCAATAATTGTAGTAATGTACAAAAATTGGGTGGACTGTTACAGTACCAAAAAAGTTATGTAGACTATAACATGAAAAAGCGTTAAAATTTTGGTAAAGGAGCAAGTTGTAAATTATTGTGACAAAAACTCTATCATAATGCCTAATCAATTTGGTTTTCGTAAAAATCAGTCATGCGACACGGTAATTTTAAATATATGTGATACATGGCTTAAAGCTATTGATAACTGTGACATAGTGGTAGCAGTACCTATTTTTTGTTTTTCGTAGAGCTTTTGAAACTATAGATCGTTGTTTATTAATGAAAAAGTTAGAGAAAGTGGGTATATGTGACATTGCTTTGAAGTGGTTTCAGAGATACGTGTCACAGAGAACCCAAAAAGTTAAGTACAAAAATTGTACCTCACCAGTTATGGTTATAAAATATGGAGTACCACAAGGTACAGTCCTAGGATCTTTCTTGTTTATTTTGTATATGTGACATGATTAAATGTGTAGATAACTGCCAACTTAAAATGTTTGCAGATGACATAATGTTATACAGGGTGTCCCAAACAAAAGTAGGCACCCTGAATAACTTTGGAGATAAAAATTTTTTGAAATATTGGTGAAACACATCGACCTTGTTTTCAAAGGGGACATATTTTAATGTAATACTTGTGTACCTATCATCATCCCTCTACCCTACACGGCCACCCCTCAAAAAAATTCAAATGGCAAAGGGGGGTCGAGTGATACAGCTTTTGAAAGGTCTTTCAATTCCCTACATAACTGTAATTTTTTTTTAACTTTTATCGATTCGTTCCTGAGAAACAATTGTTTCATTATTTTAGGTTCAGGAAATAAAAACAAAAGAAGCAGTTTAAATTATCGTATGTAATGTTCAAAATGACCCTCATCGACTTCCATACAGTAGTATAATCTATCTTGAAATTCCGTACAAACATTTCTGAACACATCTGGAGTCATTAAATGGCATTTTCGAACAATTCTTTCACGTAACTCTTCCAGAGATGTTGAAAAAACAGTACGCCCTCTAAAAGATTATCGTCTTCTTCGAGGATTTGGGTAATCATTAGGTCGATGTTATTTTCTAATAGATCGAGGTATCTTTCGCCATTTAAATTGTCATGAATAAAAAACGGCCCGACAATGTGATCCCCTAAGATGCCAGCCCAAACATTTAACTTCTGAGGCCTTTGGGCATGAATTTCCATGAACAAATGTGGATTGGTTTCACTCCAATACCTACAATTGTGTCTGTTTACCTCCCCATTTAACTGTAATGTCGATTCATCAGAAAAACACGTAGTGTACAGTAGATTGGCATTACCGTTTAATTGTTTACTAAAAATATCACAGAATTCAAGCCAACGATCGGGATCATCTTCGTTTAATTCGTGTACCAATTTAAATTTATATGGATGAAATTTGTGGACCTTTACAATTCGATGAACACTGCTTCGTGATACACCGGAAGCCTCAGCTACTTTCCTGATCGATTGAGTATTATCCATCTGCAAATGACCCAGAACTGCCACTTCGACTGCTTCATTCCTAATCCACATATTGACTTTTGTTCCACAATATTGTTCAAATTCTCCATCTACAAAAAATACAAAATAGAGCTATGAGAATTATTCTTAAATGTATGAATATAAATCAGAGAATTGTTTATAGAACACTAATTATAATAATTTATAAAATAAAAAACAAAATGTTACGCTGGACAGTCCTCCCGTGGCCTCCGACGCCTCACGGCAGTCGCGCCAACACATTAACTACAGCCATCCCCCGCATCCCCGCATCGTGTGCCCTAAGCAGACGGAGAGAACCCCGAATTGAGTTTCTTGCCGGAAACATATTTCTCGAACTTTTTCGGGTGCACCAGTACAACGGATTGCAACGGCAGATAAAATGATCCGAGAAATATGGTTACAAATTTTGCATAATAGAAGAATCAACGTTCACTCCTCTTCTTTTGTTTTTTTGCTACGTTATTTTTCCACAAAAAGGTCATCAAAGAAAGGAGTGAGGAAGAGAAAGACGAATAAATAGTCTAGTGATTGAAAATTGTATGTAAAATAAAAAAAATGCAAAAATCATAAAATTGGTGAAAAAACATGAAATAATAACAATAGTAACAATAACGGTAGATGGTGGTGGTGGAATTTACCATAGGAGTTTTCCAGGGTGGCTTTCTCATCCCTGTCCCCTTTGGCATCTCACTGCTCGGTATCTGTGGAGCTCCGTCTACCGGGGGTGTGGTCTATTGAGCGACCGGAGACATAATATCATTTGTTTTATATGGATGACTTTTATGCCTCCGTAGATCGCCAACTTCAAAACGCTCTTAGGGTGCGGGCTAACGGTATGAAATCGGGTTGGATAAATGGGTGGCGTCCACCTTAAGACAGGACGATGCGGGGAAATCTCTGAAGAAGCGCAGTTTAAAGACGGAAGCATCGTACGATATCTGGATGCCGTAGAAACCTACGCATACCTGAGTGTGCAACAACGGCACATTCAGCATGTATATCAAATAAAGGATTCTCTCTGCGGCAAGTAGAGACATCAACTCAAGGTGATGTATGTCATCGAGTTCTCGACACCTGCTGAGAAAAATATCACCTTGAAGGAGGACGAAAAAGGGACCAAACATCACGATCCTCGGTACTAACTTCAAGTGCTGTATCTAGGCTACTCGACCAAACCGGTCGTCCTAATCGGTGTACTCGGAGGGATAAGGCGTACGCTGTTCTCGGAACTAAAGACAATACCGACCTACTAGGTTCTATATCCATTCTAGGTTCTCTCCGTCTGCTTAGGATACATGATTCTGGAATTTACAGCAACGAACCATGCGTGATGTGAGAGTCAGTGCCCAATCTCATTATCAGCTCTCAATATATGTCAGCATTGTGTTTTGATTCTATAACACAGCTATAACTAATGGCCAAAAAACAATTGTAGCTGCAAGTTATATATTTAAAAAAAAATAAAGTGTAAATCTACTGCTAAGATATAAAACACAATTTCTCTATTAATGAAAGTAATCAATGATATCATAACGTTATTAATTAATCTAAATTATCTAATCTCTATTCAATGCATTGCAGTTTAGCTAGAACTATTTATTATAAAGCGAACTTGAAATATTTCGGTCTATTAAAGCTCCTCATTATTCTGACTGGCCCTGTATATTACATTAGACTGTACCCGATATAAATTTCGTGTAAAGCGTATAATGCAATTTTTTAACTAGTGTTATAAAATAAAAACAGGGTTAAAATCCGATTACAATTTCCTCCCAGCCACAAGCTACAATCTATTATAAAAATACGGTTTTCTAATAGCGTAACAGTTTTATTAGTTTTAAATTATGCAGTTTGGCTAGGAAATGGGAGGATTAATTTCCTCATAAACACAAATTTATTCCAACAAATTTTACGCCTCTTTTGTTCGGTAATAAATATACACTGGATATATATAGAAAAATATCTTTGAACAAAAATAACAATGTTTTTCAGATTTTGCGAACGTGCTTAAATTTTTAAAATTGGTGCTAAAACTCGTATCAGGGAGAACTGTTTTCATTGTCTTTAATAATAATAGGTTTTATATATCCAAATGTACTTAAAATAGAATGTCATAACGGTGCTTTAAAGGAAAACCCGCAGTATATTGAAAGCTAGTCAAATTTTGCTCCCTATACGCTCCATCTAAGATGACGGAAAAACTGGTGTATAATTAAAATGATATAAATAATCATAATTTGACAACATGGATTTAGAGAAAATGACGTCTTGCTAATTATTAAATTTTGTCTACAATGACAAGAGGAAATTGATGTTGACATCAAATATATGGAGAGTGAGTTATGTGTAGAGCTGTCCGAGGTGGCTGGAGTACAGCCACGGTCTTGCGATGGCGTCACACGTGCCGATTTAGAAGTGATTTACGCTGCAGTCTTATTTGAAAGGTTAATGCGTGAGGTTGTATCTATAAATTATACATAATGTCAAACGCGCCAAAGGGTAAAAAACGACCGTACGCGGACACAGTAAATAAATTTATCTGTGAATTTCCGGATTTATTCTATGACGGATGAAAAAAATTTATAAAGTTTGTAATCAAGACTTAATGTGCTGGCACAAAACAGATTGTCGTCGTCATATCAACACCGTGCAACATCAAAATAAAAAAAATGGCATGCCTTTGACAACTCAGTTTATGTTTGATTTATTGTTAATGTTAATAGCCTGTAATATTCCGCTACACATACTGGATAAACAACCATTTCGGAAGTTTTGGAATAAATACAATCCCCAGGTGAACTTACCAAGTCGTACATCGTTACGTAGATATATTCCAGCTGTTCGTGAAGACATTGTAAATAGGATTAAATGTGGATTAAAAAATACACGGCTCTGGTTATGTATTGACGAGACGACAGATTGTAAAAAAAATTCTATTTTAAATATTATAGTACGTGTACTGGGCCCTCTTAAACTAACATTTCCACTTTTACTAGCTAGTAAAAGACTAACTGCGTGTACTGGCGAAATAATTACGGGGTGTTGGAGACATTCGAAAAATTTGAACTTTCAACAAGTCAAGTATTGATGTTTGTGACTGATGGTGCCGCGACAATGCGCATGGTAGGCCGTTCTTTTCAAAGAGACAATTGTAGGTTTTTACATGTTACGTGTAAAGTGCATGCGTTACATCTTGTGGCAGAAACGATTCGAAAATGTTTTCCAGACGTAGATGCATTAATAGCAAATACAAAAAAAAGTTTTTCTCAAATCTCTTAAACGGCTTCGAGCATTTCACAGACAGTGTCCTGGTATCCCTGAACCACTCGAGCCGATTCTTACACGATGGAGAACGTGGTTGAAAGCGGCTTTTTATTATGCTGAATATTTTCAACAAATAAAAGCTGTGATACTACAGTTCAACCCTAACGAGGCTGCAGCTATTAGGGAAAGCCAGACAAGCTTTCAAGACGTTTCCCTTGAAACAGATTTAAAAACTATTAATAACAATTATAGAGGACTACACGACGCAATAGAAAAATTGCAAAATAGTTCGTTGTCGTTAGTGGAATCGCTGCAAATAGTGGACGACGTAAATACACAGCTACAGGCTATAAATGACGCAAAAAATAATCGCGTTAGTGAAAAATTCGAGAGTATATTACAGAAAGATCCTGATTTTAGCAAATTAAGACAAATTTGTGATGGTGCATCTACAACTTCGTTAAGTGAGTTCACAGATTGTTTTACTTATGCCTGTAGTACATCCGTAGATGTCGAATGGTCATTTTCAAAATGCAAAACATATTTTTTTCACCAAAGCGAACATCGCTGACGGAGACAGCTGTAGAAACATACCTGATGCTATTATACTATAGATCTTCCCCACTTTGTGATGACGACAACCAAACTACTTCATAAATCTGTTTAAAAGGGTGAGTTTTATACAAATTTTTATAAAATGTAACATTATTGTTAAAATTTATTTCCATTTACTGTACTTATTCAAGTATTATGATATGATGTAAACATATGAGTCATATGACGGCTCTGTCGGCCAGGTGACCTCGGACAGCTCTAGTTATGTGGTATGGGTATACGTGAGAATTTACTAAACAGATAATAATAAATGTCAAAACCCAAAGATGTCGTAATGTGTGTGTCTCAAGGTTTAGTTTTGGAGCCGCTCTTATTCACGTTATATGTAAATGATTTGCTACAATTAGTATCTAATGGTACGTGTACAATGTTTAGAATGCTACTACAATTAACTTTTTATACTATTTTACATTATAAAAATTCATATTTAGGTGTCGTTGGTGAATGTCCTAAATTTCAATGTTTTGTGGGTATGTCTCTGTTTTCTGTTGGTGGTGTATTTAATTGCTGGACGCTAGTAGCTGTCAAGCTAGAAAATTCTAACTCTAGGAAGTCTTGTTATCTCAGGATCGATTAATCTTAGATTTCTTGTTTACAGTGAGAAGCGAATAAATCTTGTTAGACGAATTCAGAATTTGTTTGACGGTCCTCAGTAAAAAAGAGCAGTTTCTAGAGAACAAACAACTAATGAAGCCTCTTAACAACAACAACTTTCGGGTTAAAACACTTACCTTAAGAATTGTGAAGCCTATCAGGACCCAACGGCGTCTACGCGGAGCGTCTTGCGACACATGACCTGTGAATCGATATGAGGTAGTGCTTCTACCATATGATAGTTTCCTAATGAATGCTGGGAAATTTCAAACGTCCCTTTATTTATTCTAACACCTGTCAGATGTAACAGCTCACAACAATGAACTAATATGTATAACTCTTAAAAAATGAGTCCTCCTGACCAGTCGGACTGGAAAAAGTGACATTTCCTAACTAGTTCTTAAATCTGGATAGCTGTGACAAATTACACCTTTCGACCGGTGGCAACAATCCGACAATCTGTCAAAGTGACATTCACTGGATCTCGTTGGATCTCTGATGATACACTTGGAGTGATCCGATGAAAACTTCCAGAAAATCTGTTCAAATTGAAAATGAAACTTTTTTTATTACAAGATTCGTGAAGGTATCATCTCAATCGCAGAAATAATAAGTTTTAAGTTAAATATCAATAAGTCGATATTATACTAACTTATCAAGACGCAAAATTCTTTAGAGAAAAATCTTAAAACAAACGTCCAAGTCAATGCCACTTATCTGTCCAGAGGTCTTTCCGTTGATGGATTTGGATTCTTTGAGACCTCGAATTTTTTAAGTTTATTGTAACAATTACAAAATTACAACATTCAAAGATAGAAAGTAAATAAAATTCCCCTAGACACTGCTGAATGCATGATACTCAAAGGCTCAACTCTTCGAATATTTTGGAGAGTTTATTGTGCGTGAACGTAAATTAATGGGTCAACTCATCAACTTCTTTTTCCTCTTTTTTGCATTTTTCTGGCCATGCCTTTTTTAGACAAACCTGACCATTCATAATCTCGAAACAGATTTTCTCTAACATTATTATTTTTCTTTTAAGTTTCGATAGGAGGAAGACCAAAAATCCTCTAGGATACCACTTCAACACTTGTTAAGCCCTTCTATTAAATTCGAATTTTTTAATATCGAAACCTTTCGATTTCTTATTTCATCTCTCGTGGTTCTACCATCTTTTATATAATCCAGAGAGAAAATCCTAAGAGCTCAGGGTGACTCTCAGATGTCTCGTCCGAAGAAATTAGGATCCTCTCGTTCCTGTTCCTGTTGTTTATTTCAACTCGGTGCCTAAGAACTTTCTATTTTGTAGTACTTAGAAATCTTGGTTGCGCCCATAAAGAGGATTTCCGAAAAGTTCTATATATACTATTATTTTAAATCTTCATTTCTTCGATTTTAACGCGGCCATGTCGTTTCTTATCCAATTTCTGATGGTAAATATAGCATGGGTTAATTTTTAACAAATGACTTTTTTGAATTTACGTATGAATAACTAAGACCCCCTAATTGATTTTTACTTTCTCTTATACCTAATATAAGTGATCGTGATTTTTTTTCGACCTCGAGATTTTGATTGATATATACGTTTTGAACCCTCCTGAACCCATTCTGCCTATTTTCTGAATGATGTATGTTGGTGTGTGTGTGTGGATGTGTGTATGTGTGTATCCGCGATAATTCAAAAAATACTAATGGGAGACAACCCAAATTTGGCAGTTAATATTGTCAACAACATTTTAGGTGACACAAAATAGACATAATGAATGAAGGATGAAAAAAGGTACAATTTCGGGGAAAAAATTTAAAAATTTATAAATTATTATTATTATCTGTATTGGACTTTACAAAAAAACATATTCTTGATGAAAGGTTATAAGTCATGTCTACTATATCAAGCGAATAAAATATATTTTCCAAGTACTTAAAAAGCTAATGTAAACTGAAATATTTTACACATTTGGCCACATAAAATGGGGTTAGGATAAATTTAACTGTTCGACATTTGAAAGGTCTAATTTAGTTACAAAAATGTCAATGTCAATAACAAAAATTTTTTAAAATATATGACATGAATTATTATTGACAGTATCAAATGACGCTGATAATTAATTATTTAATAATTTAATGAAACATTTCAAGGCACGCTATTAAAATTTAATTGAGGTAAGTGAAGAATTAAATAGAATGATTTTTTTAGATCAGGATAATATATACTGGTATAAGAAAGTTATGTGCTGGCCACATCAGATATTTTTATTATATTTTGATTATTCAGGGTTGTCAACTTCTCTTCTTTTAAGATAAAAATTATAAAAATCGGATGTCGTAATATTATCGAGTATCCCGTTCGATAACATGGGTTGTTTCCTTTTTTGCATAACAATGTCCCTATATAGTCGTCAGCACTTTCGATTCTGCTGCAACCCACTACTTACATGATTTCCTTCAGCAATTTTTTAAAAGACGTAAGACTATCATCTTTGCAACAATTGTAGGAAAACAAAAACTTGTTATTTTAGCAAAAAATTACACCATCAAACATCAACTGAGCGTATCGTAATGAATTTGTTGACAAATTGCCAAATAAAGAGAATCACAATAGTGGTCGATAGTTTCCAGGATGTGGTAAGTAAGGGTAAAGGAAGGGTTAGAGATTTGTTAAAGTAATACACTTTATGTGCCTATTTATCTTCGTTATACAGAACAAAATGTCATTTCCAAATTTATAAAAAAAGTCCAGCTGTTATTTTTGATATATGAAAACGAGCACTAAATAATGTTGGGCTATACAAAATTGATGGCTGAATTCATTGCAAATATTAGAATATAGTTGCGTCAGTGTATTAATTACGGAACAAGTGTTTACGTACGAATAAATTCATTGTAAATTAATCATCGTTTCTAGTATGCAAAATGTCAAACCAAACCATAAATAAATCTACATCGTACCGTACAGTGTCATCACTCATCAGTTATAGTCATTATTTTAAACATACTCTGTGACAGAAAGTCCAATACCTACTAAAAGATAAAACATTTTAATGATTTTTGCTTAACAATTGTGGTTAGAAAGAATCTCAAATTATTAAAATTTCGTTATGATAAGACCATACCCACCTCAAAATTAATAGTGTGTTAATTTTCCATACAATCTTACACATTCTTGAACTCCGCCGATTATGCTATAAATTAGATGGTCGATTGTTTTCTTGAGATATTGAATCCCAAACTTGCAAATCTGTTGCCGTAAGCGCTGTCTATTGGTGGGACAAGTAATTAACCTAGCCGGCTGCCTTTCATGTACCATAACATGTTCAATTGGCTTAAGGTCAGGTGATCTTGCAGACTATGGAAGCTCGTTCACATTAGCATCTTGTAGGAACTTCTTTGTTATCACAGCAATGGGATCTGGCATTATCCTGCAGGAAAATACAATTTTCCAAACTGAAGATATGGTAATGCACCCGGTTTCAAGAAATTTTATGTTACCACATTATAATATATTTTTTAAGGGAAGTGTATTTTTCATACAGTAGTTATTTTCAGCTAAGAATGACATTATTTTTCTAGTTTCTGTTTCGAAATTTTAGAATGAAATATGGCTCATGTGATCACTGAAAACCAATAAATTCACCAAAATTTAAGAATATGAGGTAAATTGCGCAGTCGCCAAGTTTACAATTTCATTGTGTTTCTGCAGTTTCTTCACTAGGCAAGAAGTTGTCTTAGTTGCAAATGAATGAACCTTGTGAGTATCGTTTTCATAAATGAAAATGAACTAAATATTGGGAAGGTTTTAAATTTTACCATGGTCTCACTTACGTACTTGGGTATTTCTCTATCTGGCACCGCCCATGATTTGCGGATCGAAATGGCAACTCTACTAATTACTAGAGTTGACATATTGGTCCGCAAAACTTGGGCAGTGCCAGGTAGAGAAATATCCATATACGTAAGCGAGACTTGTTTACACATTTTACAAAAATTAATATTTGATTTTAGTCTATTGTTATGCCTCGTGGTGTATACAACGTAATTTATTCCTCTCCGTTTTATTGTTGATAATTTTATTTGTTTTATTTCTTGATATTAATTTAATAATAAAGTATGTCAGACCTGCCCAAGGGTAAAAAACGGCCATACGCTGATAAAGTGAATAAATTTATCAGTGAATTCCCAATTCCAGTTCTAATTTAATCAGCTTTATTTCGTATGTTATATACATTTGTAATTAAGGCTACTTTTTATTTTATTTATTTCATAAATAATTATACAAAAACAAACAATATAACATGAGGAACAAAGTTGACAAAAAATGGTATCCAACCCGGACGACAATACCGTCCAGGTATGGCTAGGCCCTCCTTATTGCCGGTGTTGTGGCAGCTCATGTCATTTTTCACCTTTTATCATTCCACATGGAGGCATTTTCCTGCACAGAAATAAACAATGTCTTATAATTCACAAAAAATAAAAAAATTTAGTAATTAAAAAGTCAGTTTACAGAGAACATGTGGATGACTGCATGTACAAAGAAAAAACCTGCTCAAAGTAATGATTTTTTTATTTTGAAAATAAAAATTGACTTTACGTCCGCGGTGGGATTTGGAGTAGGGAAGGCGTGTCTACGCATTGTAAGGCGCGAATTCTCGGATTTATTCTACAATGGTGCTATAATAATTTGTAAGGTATGCGAGACAGACCTGATGTGCTGGAACAAACGTGATTGTAAACGTCACGTAAATTCTCTGCAACATAATACTAAAAAAATGACGTGCCTTCGGCAACACAGTTTATGTTTGATTTACTCTTAATGCTGATTGCCTGTGATGTTCCGTTGCACATACTCGATAAACAACCATTTCAGGAGTCCTGGAATAAATACAATCCTAAGGTGACGTTACCAAGTCGCACAACGTTGCGTAACTGTAAGCGAGGACATTGTAAATAAGATGAAATGTGTACTAAAAAATACACGGCTGTGGTTATGTGTTGACGAGATGACAGATTGCAAAAAAAAAATCATTTTAAATGTTATAGTACATGTACTGGACTCTCTTAAATCGACATTTCCACTGTTATTAGCTAGCAGAACACTAACTGAATGTATTGGCCAAACAATTACGCGGGTGATGCTGGAGACGTTAGAAAAATTTTACCTGTCAAAGAGTCAAGTGTTGATGTTTGTGACGATGGGCCCACTACAATGCGCTTGGTAGGCCGTTCTCTTCAAGAATACGGTTGTAGTTTTAATGACACATGTTACATGTAAAGTGCATACTTTACACCTTGTAGCAGAAACTATTCGACAAGGTTCTCCAGAGGTAGATGCATTAATAGCAAGTACAAAAAAAGTGTTTGTTAAATCTCCTAAACCTTTTCATGCATTTCATACCATACATGATGCTGCAAAGTTTTTACAGATCATTTCCAGTTTGTGATACCCAGGCTGTTAAGAGGGTAAGTTATGCATACATCGTTATAAACTGTAACGGTTCATTGCTTTTATTACTAGTTAATTTCTTTTATTACACTTATTATAATGCGTACGCCTATGTCCTGCGGCGCATTTTTGCCATCTCTACTAATTACAATCGAATCAGTTCACTAGATGAGCAATTTATCTGCACGGAATGGTAATATTGGTAAATGTAAGCTCCTCTTATGCACGAAGTGTGGCGACTATTATTGACGCAGACAAGAGTACATTATGGATTAATGCATGAATTATATTACATCGAATGTAGGAGCCAGATAACATCACTAGCCATTACACACCAACACACACTAGAGAATTATTCACGTTCAACTAGTTTACTGCAACACTAATCTGCATCGGCAGACTGTTTAGTTTTCAAACGACAGATTGACCAATTTGCTGAACACAATCAAGTTTGATTTTTGACTATTTTCATTCTGTATAATTATTCAATTATGTTAATATTAAAACTGGTGAATCATATTTAGACATTGATAGTACAACAATTTTCTTTATTGTAATAATTAGAATTGCCCAATGGTGGTAGTTATAACTGGCTGGTTCTCTAAAAAAATTTAATTCTTTAATTTGCAGAAATTTGTTAATTATTCAGAAGAATGTTCTCACTAGTTCTAAAGCAAACATAGGGTGTGGGGCGGTGGAGTCAGAAACTGCCGATTTTTAAAAATGACACATATTTCCAGTCCCTGCTAATAATTCACAATAATAGTATCAGTTCATACCCATGGTCAAACGTTAGGTTAAATAGAATTTGTTGGAATCCCTGTATTGGAAATAAAAATGGATGTACTTACAAGAGTTGATGCATGTTAGACCTCTCCACAAGATACATATTTTACATGCGTAGCACCAAAGACTAAGAATTTGTGCAAGCAATTCGCTAATCTTACCAAGACACAGGATTAAATTAAACAATATTCACTTTACATTAATCAAATATCAGGTAGAAGGTATTTACCTTCACACTCGTGCTTGAGTCCAGACAACTTACCCTGACTTTGTCCGGTCTGATTCTCCCAACTCCCGCTATCCTGCTTATTTTCGCGGCCTTTTTCTGCACACACTAGGTAAAGAGGTATTCATTAAAACTCTCGCGCTATAGACAACCTATTATTTAATTGTGCAAGTTAGAAATTGCCTAACTAACGGGGTCATAAATAAACTACAATTATATTTAAAGCCAAATACGGGGCGATCAACAAGTAGACCGTTACATACCTTTCAGTACCATCACATTACGTTCTCAATAATAACACATTAAATTGCCGCAAATGATAAACAAATAAAATAACTACATATTACCTGCAGACAGAAAACTCCTTACTTTTTACACATAATGTATCGAGTACAATGACAGAGATTGCACACCAGCGAAAATTGTCTATGTTTTCTATTGAAAAACGTCTCCATCGTACGGTAATCTCATTTTTTTTTCATATGCTTGGAACTGTTCTTTAATAAATCATTTAGCGTAATGCCACAGATACAACATATAAATATAAAATCATATAGAAATGTGGTATATGGAAATTCGTTTCTTTATTTCGTAGATGTTCTGCACGTTTTAAGTAACTTTTTTAGTGGAAAATATGTGAACGCCAACTTTACATAGCATGCAAGACACTGTACTGATGTACCGTCACATTTTAAGTCACCAAATTAGTCTATATTGTTAATCATAAAGGTCTTTGTGAACCCAACATACTAGGGCGCGCGTTCAACTGATCGTGATCATTAAAATGTCTAGGATATACGGCATGAATATATCTATTGATTCTTTGATATTATATAATAATTATTATATTGTAAATTTGTGTTCCCTAAAAAGAAATTTTAGCATCAATTTGTTATTTTATGTTCCTTTAATCTGTTTTCAACGTGTTTTTAAGCTGACCAACGTAACCACTTGATGTAAGGTCATGTTTCTAATTTAAATTCATTTCATTTACTGTGCTTTCTATCGGTTTTTAATAACGTCACAATGTTATTGAGAACAAAAAAAATTTAAATACATTTTTGGATAATATTTCATAATTATGAAAAAGTTTATGATTTTATCAAATTATATCAAAGACAACATTGTTAAAGTAGAATACTAAAAGTGTTACAGGATTTATGGACAAAGATTTTATACACCAAAGCGTGGAGGTTGAGAATAAATTCTAATTATAAAGTTTCCCAGTTTAATTAATTTAAAAATCCAAATTGCCCCTGGATTTATCTACAAAATGTAGTGAGATTACACACTAAGTAGAAATATACGACCACAAATTCACTTATATTGTTAGTAGATACATAAGTTTGTTATTTATTTAAAAATTCGTATATTCTTGTTATTTGTTTATTTAATGAGCGAATCAGCCATACATGATAGGCATACATCTGAGCTAATATCGAAAAACAAAAACTGTGAAATGGAAGAAAACCAAGAAAGTAAAACACAATAAGAGAATTATAACAGAATATATTATTTGTTTGACAATATTGTTTAAATACTTATTTATAAAATAAACCGGTAATTTTGTTTTTCAGTTGCTTTAAACTAAAATAGTATTCTACAAGAGTTGCTACTGCTTACTTCTTTTCATGAAATTTATTATACAGGGTGTTCATTAAGTATGTACAATAAATTTAACATACGATTATTTGAGTGATTTTAAGACAAAAAGTGCATATAAACATGGGTCCGCAAATGCTTCGTATTCAAGATACGCGGCGTTAAACTTTTTTAAAAAATTTGGTTTTTCGTAAATATCTTAAATATCCGTTACCCAAATTTGTTGTAATTTGACAATGTTATTTGTAGTATTAAGGGGCTAATTAAGCACTAACTTGATAACATTTATTAAGTCCAGTGGCGTCCCGAGCGGCACCTTAACTAATATTTTTGACAAAAAAATTTACGCCATTGACTGTTTTGTAATTTTCATTTTTTTTTTTTTTGGGTTAAGCAACTAAAAATACAACTTTTATGTTTTATGTTTTTTTTTTCGGATCTTGCTTAGTTTTCGAGACAAAAAATTAAATTCACTTAATTGCATATCCCTGGACCACACAAGAAACATGGGGAAACGTATCTTTTGGAAACTATCATTTTTTCATAATTTTGTATTAATAATATGTAACAACCGCAACAAATAAACACTAAATTAAATACATTTCTTAACATCTAAACTAACGTATTTTACTAAAGTAATTGTTCGAAATTAATTTTAATATTTACAAGTAATATTTTTTTATTTAATACTTCTCTATTATTCATAAACAATTAATTATTTAATCATAATATCTTTTGTTTATTTTTTAATAAGAATATAATAGATGAAATGCCCATAAATAAAATACAAATAATTATTACCTAATAATGAAAAATCATCAATTTACTATGTTTGGTATTACTGAGAAATGATCCTAGGTCACGAGTGAGAATAAATTTTAAAAAATGGATACGACCGTACTGAAAGTTCCTAGAAACGTTTGAAAGTCACATCTGTCTTTCTTTTCAAGTAAAAGAATTTCAAAGGTTAAAGTGCATGTACTGTGTAGAAGTAATGTATCCTTCTACTAAGCATGGCGTCAAGGTATAACAATACCATTCAACGATGCACTGCGCCTCAGTTTCACTATGGTGATTAAAGAAAAGAGAAAATTTGAGAAATAAAGATGTTGAAAACTTTATCACGTTTAATGAATAACAAAACTTAAAAAAATATAATATGCTCCACTGCGCAAACGAAAATAAGCCGGATTATTTTTATTTATAAACCAGGTAAAAAATAATATTTTGACATTGATTTCTTCCAAATAAAAAATATCAGATACAGTCTATCTTTAATTATACAAATTACTTCAGTGGATAAAAACCTACGTGTCTAACAGGAAATTATTAATTAAATATGACAACACTATCAGATATGAGCGACGTGCATATGGGAATTCCTCAGGGTTTTGTGTTATGGCCTCTGTTTTTTACTATATATGTAAATGACTTGCCAAAGTTTATCACCAGAGATATAGTCACAATGTTTGATGAGGAGCTCTCCGAAAATGTTACTCATTTCTACAATGAACTGAACAACTGATGCCAGCGGAATCAGCTGATATCAGCCAATATTAAACAACAAAAAAACTGTTTACATAAATTTTCACACAAGAAAAGAACTTCTTAATTTATAATTGACAACAATATTGAATTGGCTCGATATGTAAAATTTTTAGGAACACGGCTAGCCAATAGACTCACTTGGAAGAATCGCATAGATTTTATTTGCAATAAATTGAATTCTGATTATTTCGCGGTTTTAATTTCACAAAAAAAGAATAATTAGATTTATCTATAATGTTAAGCCACTAGATAAATGCAGAAATATTTTTAAGGAAAAAATGTTAACTGTGATATCTATTTTTATTCTAAAATATGTGTGCTATACATTTAAAAATATATTGAGTTTTAATACGTTGGGTGATACATATTCCAACAACACCCGGTATAATATTTCATTAATTGTTTCGTTTCCCAACACTACTTTTATAAACAGTCACCTAATTACAATGTCATTGTTTTATTTAATAAACTATCGAGTAGCCCTAAAAGTATAGTACATTTTAATAAATTTAGAATGGCTAGAAAAAACTATTTATTACACATGTCTTTTTACAGTAGCCAAGAATTTTTGAATAAATAACTTTTAACTAATATGTTAAGTGTGCGTATATATATGCATTTACACATGTATGTGCGTAAGTGTATGGTTGTGTGCTTGTGCATACTATATACTGTAAATATGTGCCTACTTTATTTTAATGTTTTGCGTATGTATAATATTTTATTTTAATGTTTTCTTTATGTACATACTTATATCTATACATCTTTTAATATGTTATCAAACTGACTTTTATATCATGTATAAAATAATAGACTTTTATATATTTTAATTGACTTACCATATATGCATATTATGTATCAAAGAATGGTGAATAAATTATTATTATTATTATTATTATTATTATAATCCAGGATAATAAAAAAATAGTGTTAAAATAGCAGAAGATTATATATTTGTAACCTTTCAATGACATTTTGCTTACATAAGAATTAATCCTGGATGGGGTATTAAATAATAATATAATCCCCCATTTAGGTTAGATTATACTGACATTTACTTATAAAAATGTATGCTAAAATGTATGTGCGATAATTTCCTATTGTTTAATTACTGGTCATAGATCAGTACTCGATCTAATTAAGTAAACAATTATGGAGGCTATTGTCCTCTATCCTTGCCGAAAACTTGAGAGTTGTAGAGGGACCATGCAATCAGACTTTCATCTTCCACACACCCACAAGCATATTTAAAACTAGAACTTCTAAAGAGTTTTCAGTTCAATTCCTTCTGTCGATTAGATTATATTGAAAAAAATAATTACGGTTTTTCCCCCGAGCTCTTTAGTATGGTACACAGAAGGTTATCGTGTAGCCGACGGCTCATCCAGGAGGGCATGAATATACCTTAAAGATTATAGGAGTGCTATGCTCTATGATCGTCCATCTACAATCTCTCAGTCAAAGGTTTTCGCCATTCTAGCACTGGTATGCAAGAAACAAGTAAGAAATAGCACGGAACAATAATTAATGTACATATGTTCTAACAGCCAGGCGGCTCTGAAAGAAAGATATGTTCTCCTAGGATAAAGTCAGTCCTAGTTCAGGAGTGTTGAGAGCCTTTGGAATAGTTTACCAAACTTGTGTGGGTTCTGGTACATACTAGGGTCCCACAAAAAGAGAAGCCAGACTGGCTAAACTTGGAACCAAGAGCCCTCTGTAGAACCTGAACCTATTTTGGTTATTGCAAGAAGGTAAATCACTACGGCCATTAATGAGAGGGATTATGAGACAACAAGGATACACTGGAGATTAAGTAGCGACTTCAGATAAGCTCGGGACTTTGTAATAAGGCCGAACAAATTGCGGTCAGCCTGATTACACGATCCTCAGTGGAGAAATGGAGCAACATTCTAATCTCTGAGCATAAATGAGGTTAAGGGTCGGTTGTATTGACGTGGTTCAACCAAAGTTCAACTGAACTTCGTTTAAAATCCAGTATTACGATTGTTGTAATCTTGGATTTTAAACGAAGATCATTTGAACCTTGGCTAAACCACGTCGTAACAACCGGCCCTTAAAGAGATAGTAAACTAAGTAACTGGTTGAACGGGGGGCGGTAGGAAAAGGGTAAAAAGAGAAAAATGTAGTCTACTTACCAGGCACCAGGCTCCACCGAACGTTACTATTACTACTCCTCGTCAGAAATAATCTATTGCCCCTGTCAAACAACTTAAAAATTTGTGAAAAGCTCTAGAAGTAACATTTAGCTTTAAATTTAAAACTGCTCTCTTTTTTAAACCAAATTTTCTCTTTTAGTGAGGATTTATAACTTTATAAAAAAAAATACACAACCTTACAACATTTCTAGAAAAAAAGTAATAAAATAATTATTGGGTATTACAAACACACTCTTTCAACCCTAACATGATAATAATGATAAATACCTATAGAACTTAATATTTTATACGGTCATTCTTATCTGAATGTGCTAGTATAAAAGTTTTAGGCTTATAATGAATCAAAACATTTATACGCAGACTATCACCCTGACGAGTACAGAATAATGAAAGTAGATATACAGGGTGGGGCAATAGTGCGTCCGACTTCGATATGTCCAGTTCTATGGTATCTAGATACTTGATTTAAAAACATAAATAAACTAGACAATTTTTTTTTTAATTTTAATTGCTGAATTTTGCAGTTATTGTTCAATAAATTGAAAATTATCACAAATAACCATACGAATGTACGTACAAAAAATGTTCGTTTTACAATCCTACATCACATCGTCTAAAAATATACAGGGTGTTCTGTTTGAAAAAATTGAGAAAATTCAGTTCAAAGAGTTACAAATTTTAAAACCCTTTACGACCACCCTGTGTGCTTTTAGGAAGTGCAAATAGCTGAGTGTCATCCACACAGATGTCTCATAACTGGTACTAACATATATTTTTTTAAAATCGATAGTTGTGATTGTAGTGATATTACTTCCTCACCCCTCAGAGTGAAGAAGTTATGTATTCGTGTAAAAAAAATTGAAAATTTTTATTGCATTTCTGCATCTCGACGAATTAAGACGATGCACAAAATTTCAGACAGAAAAAAATATTCTGTCTGTGTGTCTGTGTTCGCGATAGCAGCTACAGTTTTTGAGATAAAATTTTCAAATTTGGTACACACATTCTAGAAGTCAAGGAAGAGATTGAGTTCATTGATGAGAAAAATCGGTCTAAAAAAATATTAGTGACATTCCACCAATGTGACTTTTTTGCAGCGTCGAAATGTAACTTTTTTTGAAACGTCAAAAAATGTGTTTGTGTAATACCCAATAATTATTTTAATATTAGGAACAATGCCCCTGCAAAATAACAGTCAGCAAAAAGACACTACTCACACAGTGAAAATGCATCTTAAATTATTATCAATCGAAAAAATTATTTAATTCATATCATACATATATCCACTGTAGTTTCTATAAGATTAAAAGAATTCACTATATTCAAGCAACCATTATAAAAATAAAGAGTGACATAAATACATAATTCCACCAAATTGCTATAAAATAAAAATTAAGCGGCTTAGAATAAAAATGTCAATGTGGTTGGTCCTTCGTGAATATTTATTGCTGCTCAAGCCTTTATTTTTCCTTCCCTTTACTCGCAAATTCCTTTAACTTTCGTATACCGACGCTCGTTACTAAAAGTTCGGTACTTGAATCTCAATAAATTCCAAACTTATTTACCTTTGCTGAACTGTTTAAAATAATACAAACTTTGAATATATTATTGTGCTTAGTTTAAAAAAATCTGCCGGCTTGCCTCCTATAAATTTATTTCTGACAATATAACAAAACCTGGAAAGATTTGAAAAATATCACAGGCACAAGTTGGATGAATGGTTGTATGTTACGAGGATATACTTTTTGTCAATACGAACTTTCAAATGGACTGCAATAAATATGTAATTTGGAAATAACCTTTTAATCAAGTGTAAAATCAGATCAGCGCCAATTTAGGGAAAATGGTGTGACTTCAATATATGTGCTTTCAACATCTTCATTCATAAAAATAGGTCACCTTAGATATATTAGCACTATTATATATATTACATATGTATATTAGATATTATAAAACATATCGTTTATCATCTATTCGTATAACGTAAATCGTATATTGAATATTGTATATCGTATATCATTTGTCATTTGTCTTATATCATATATTATATATCATGTATCATATATCATATATCATATATCATATATCATATATCATATATCATATATCATATATCATATATCATATATCATATATCATATATCATATATCATATATCATATCATATATCATATATCATATATCATATATCATATCATATATCATATACCATATATCATATATCATATATCATATATCATATATCATATATCATATATCATATATCATATATCATATATCATATATCATATATCATATATCATATATCATATATCATATATCATATATCATATATCATATATCATATATCATATATCATACATTATTACATTATATATTATACATCATACATCATACATCATACATCATACATCGCATCAATACCATATATCATACATATATCATATTATCATATAACATCTTATATCGTATATTATGTATCACATATTACGTAACATACCATATTACGTCATATCAGATATCATATATCATGGGCAACGTATCACGTATCAAGTGCCGTATCCTGTGTTTACGCCATTTTAACTCAACTATAGACAAACGCCTTGAATAGGTCGATTTTATTTTCAAGAGCTGCTTAAATTACCTATTTTTGCAAGACGCAAAATATAATATTATATATGGGAGTTCTAGAGGTAACTAAGAATGAATTTAGACACGAAAAGAGGTGCTCAACCTTTGTTCAAGTTCACCCTCTCCCCGTGACTGAATACAGTTTGGAAATTTTGGACACATTGAGACTAGATCTAACGAATTTAAATTTCTAAATTCGTCGAGAACACCTATGAAGAATCGATATATTTTCTAGTCATCTATTCATTGAATGATGAAATGGTGAAAAAATACAAAAAAAAAGACTTCTAAAATAAAGACCTCTAGATAGTATAAAATTAATATTCCATCATAACGAACACTGTTTGAAACATATCACATTTGACGATGCTTTTTAAAATCACATACTTGGTTTATTTGGTTGAATACCTGGAAACACTTTCAAGCACTATTTAACTAACAGCGCTCTGAGATCTGATCTTGCACACAGATATCTAACAACATGATGTTTGTAACACTTATTGGTCCATTTAAGATGATTGGCGATAATATCAATTTGTAGAGAGGTATGTTTCTAAATAAATAGTTCGCTTCCTTTAAATACACGTTATATATGCCAAGTTTAAGTGAACCGACTTAATTTATGACTACTCTAAATTTCTGCACTTTAAAATAGCAGGTTTCTTTATACGACTTATTGTATTGTTATAAGCGACCAAGATTTTTTTTTAAATATATTTAAAAATTTATTTTGGAACATTTTCGATCTTACAAGGCCGTTGTACTCTTCCCAGCAAAACCGCCCAATAAGGACTTCTTAGGTATACAACTGAACTATATTTTGCAACAACATTTTATAAGAAAAACTAAAAATAGGTTATATTTTAGGTAAAAAATACTATTTAATGGATTTTTTGAGTACATAGTTAATTTATCAATTACTTTATCTAGGCATATCGAAGTTAACAGTTGTCAATATTTTACTGACATAATCGCTGTAGATACGAATTTCTTTATCATGATCTGTACCTTCCATTGCAAATTCTACATCCCCTATTACATGGGTGCTACATTGTGACCAAATTTGTATAGATTCTGAAGTGAAAATTAGAGAAAATTATTTTAGTCTCCAGTTTTAAGCTTTTAATTTTTAATTTTTACTACCGTGCCGTCGTGTTTGAGTGCTAACGACACTTGACTCACACCCTAGTGTCTCAAGATCGATCACCAATCGATGAGCTAGGATTTTTCTAAACCAGAAATCAGTCCACATACTCGTGTATTGGATGTGTGTCCATTGTCTCTAAATGTGTAGCCTCTCTCACACAAGGTACCTTGAGGTCCGACAGGTATACAGGGGGCTGTATTACCTATGTGCCTGGTAAGTCTGAAGTTTGGACAAAGACAAAAGATAATTGTATCATCCAGGATGCTCAGCTCCTGTAGTGATTAGTTCAGAGGTAGGGAATTTTAGCCACGGTGATTTTTTCCGCTGTTGGTCGAAAATTATGACACAACCGAATTTATTTCTTGACTAATATTGGAAGGTATTCGCAGAATGGCATATGAAAAATGATGACATTTGAGGAACGGTTTTTTTACAGTGAAATTTTATTTATTTGTCGCAGATATTTTTACGAAATAAATGTGTCTTACTGTCACACTGTACGGTTATGGTGTTACATAAAAGAAGGTTCCGAGATAGAAATATTTTCAGTTTATAAAAAATACGGAAAATGATGTTCCTTATTTCAAAACTACGAAAGCGTAGAAAGGTCACACTATTCATATATTTTTTTCTAACGTGAAATTCACAATTGTCATAATGTCATAATAAACAAATATTATTCAGTTAAATTATAGGTAACATAACAATATTAAAAGAATGTCTAATAGCTATTATTATTTCTTATTTCACACAAAGAGTATAAGCTTTTGTCGTTTTCTGTAGTGTACAGGAAAATCATAATATGAAATTCAATTTCAAATACCCTAGGAATTAGAATGATTTTTTAGGTCAGGATGATACCATTGGTATAAGAAAGTTATGTGCTGACCACATCAGATATTTTATAATATGGTGCAACGTCAAACAGCAAAATTTTGACACAAAATACTAATTTGCTAGGTTATGACCATTTCCATAACTTCTTAAGCTCAAGAAAATCTGGGCCTTAATTTGAGATTTGACACTGATTAAGGAACATTTAACTTTGGTGCAACGAGCTTAATTAAGCTTAATCACTTTATGGTTCAACTTAACGATAAGGACACTCTGTACAACCGGACCTTATTGATCTTTAAAATTCTAAATTATGGGATACCTTGACAGGTATTTCAGTGACTCAGTCATGATCTAACAAGGTACATTTTAAGCTGAAAAATAAATAAACAATGAGTAGTAGACGGAGTATTGGGAACTATTTAAATGAGCCGAAGAGAGCCAACATAAGAAAGAGTAAGATATATGTGATCCATAAGAAAGAAAAGGAAATGAATGGCTAAACTCATATGACTATGATTTACGAATAGGAAAATACATAGGTATTATTCCAACTCTTTCAATAGATTTTGGCATCACACACTTTCTAGGATTTATCCATTATCATCCATTAAATATAATAAACAATCGATACATAACCGTACTTTTCTCTCAAATCCTGCCAAATCGCTATCGTAAATTCCCAATAACTATTGTGAATTTCGATTTAAAATTGTGATTTCCGACATAACAATTATTGTGAATTCCGAGATACAATTGTGAATTCTTATATACGATTGTGAATTCTGAGATACATTTGTGAATTCCAAGATACAGTTGTGGATGTTGACTTACAATTGTGAATTCCGACTTACAATTATCCATTTCGATATAACAATTGTGAATTCCGAGATAAAATTGTGAATTCCGAGATACAGTTGTGAATTCCGAGATACAATTGCGAATTCCTACTTACAATTATGAATTCCGAGATACAATTGTGAATTCTTATATACGATTGTGAATTCTGAGATAAATTTGTGAAATCCAAGATACAGTTGTGGATTCTGACTTACAATTGTGAATTCCGAGATACAATTGTAAATTCCGACTTACAATTATCCATTTCGATATAACAATTGTGAATTCCGAGATAAAATTGTGAATTTCGAGATACAGTTGTGAATTCCGAGATACAATTGCGAATTCCTACTTACATTTATGAATTCTGAGATACAATTATGAATTCTGACTTACAATTGTGAATTCCAAGATACTATTGTCAATTCCGAGATACAATTATGAATTCCGAGATACAGTTGTCATTTCCGACATGAAATTATGAATTTCATGTGAGAAAAAAAATATATAAATAGTGTGGCCTTTCTACGTTTTCGTACCAAATCCAACTGCCTCTGCAACTTTTTGAGGTACCAAATCAAAACAAACTGCATTCTGTTAAGACATTGTTGACCACATTTTGTTAAAAATTCATAAAAATCAATAAGACTTAATAATTAAATCCTTACATAACAGTGTTTACTGATATAGTTTTTTAAGTGTTGTATTATATCCAAAAATACAAGGATACTGCAATTCTTGTGGCGATATGTAAATATACAGTCATTAAGTTATAGTACTGGGAATGGGAATGGGGAATTAATATGATGCATGTTACGGGGCATTGCATGTGGCACAACTTCAACAACAGAATGTACCTATCATGGTTTGCAGGATAGGTATATAGATGGTCGTCGCCTTGGCACAGACTTGCACCAACGCCTGCATCGGAGGAGTTTCAGCAGTAAATTTGCCGACCGATGGCGTAAATTGGTCGGAGTTTTCAGCTTAGTTTAGCATTTACCGGAAGTCACAAGCTACGTTTGTGAGACAACCTCTACTAGATTAATCTAAATCCGGAACATGAAAGGGAGTTTTAATTTGATGTGTCAGATTTTCTGTTACTAATACTGGGCATTTACAAACAGTCGCTCAAGTATTCTAATAACATTTTCCTCTGTTTTAAAATATTTAGAAAAATGAGGACAAATTTAGTTTTCAGGCTATTCCGAGGGACGTTTCGTAAATGTAATGCATGGCATCTGGTACTTATGAATTTTTATCTAATTTAATAAAATAGTGTTAAATGAAATGAACCATTTTCATATAACTGTTGTCGTTTTGAAATAAAGATATTTAAACTATTTCAAGACAAAGTACGATCCCTTATTTCTCGTAATAACCAGCACACATATAACATACACTGAACTGATTCTGCGGTTGGTTCCTTGTGAAATATTATTAAATATTTTAATTATATGAGGAAAATTTGCTTCTTAATGTTTGAACAATTTTTTATGAGAAACTCTACACGTGTTTCGGCTTTTTAGGCCTTTGTCAAGAGTACAGGGAATACTGAACAGTATTTGTGTTCATTGCTTAATAATATAACCACATCTGGTACCTACTATAAAACTATTGTAAAATATGTTGGACATTACTTTATTCTTTAAATCTAAGTTTTTTTAACTAAAATTTGGTAACCAGTAAAAATTTTTAGTTAATTCGTTAAATTTTTATTATTTTTAAGATTTACTTATTTCTAATTTTTCGAATAGATCAAGTTTCTTTTCTTTCTTTTCCGAATGGAATAATTTAACATTATTTAAATCTAAAAAATGACTGTTTTCCATGCATTGTTCTATATACACCGTTTATAATACATTTCTTGTGTTCCTAGAATTGCTTTCTCGTCTAGTTTGTCCAATGTATATAGCATCGCAGTCACTATATTTTAACTCATATACTCCTGTTTTTTGTAACATATCACAAGTTTTGTTTTTATTATTTATTAACGTTTTACCAAAATTATTTTTATTTACTAAAATTGTTTAACATCTCAGTTTTTTAAGTTTATTACAAACTCTGTTGCTAATTTTAGACCAATTAATACATTTGTATATCTTATTGCATTCCTGTGATGAACCGGTATAAAACTCTTTAGTAAATTTTTCTTTTGTTTACTTTTCATTAGAATATATCTGTTTTTGGGGAGACTCGACCCTCTCACATGATGTATTCCTAGCTCGAAAACGAATTTAACGGTGCAATTCTGATACACCCACCACTAACATATGTAAAGATATTTTTTAAAAATATTATCTATATAGTTTATATACTTTTGTATAAGTTTTAAACTAAAAGCAATTATCACCAGGCAGATACTCATCAAAAAAATAACTTACCTAATTTACCATTTTCTCGGATTAATATTACTTACAAAGCCCCAGCCGTATAGGTACCAAAATATACAAATGTCTGCCAAATGACAAAGTCTATAGACAAAGAAAACATATTTAAAAAAAAACAAGTTATTGGTAGTCGATAAATGCAAATACAATATTTCAGAATATTTTAATTGAAATAATACAATCTTTAGTGTTTTGTTTATGTCGTATATCTACTGTTTTTTTTTTTTGTAATGGCTTTTTGTTAGTCTTCCTCTTTGTCATTTTAGCTATGTAAGTACAAATTATGACTTTTCTTATACACATGTAATATTTGTCCTATAAGAATAAAATTTATTTTGATTTGATTGTGATTTTTGATTTTGAAGTGCCTTCCGCCGATGCCTACAACACTTAAAATTATTATTCATTAGACATAAATAATATGATATAAATAAGTTGATTGTAAGTTATTCTATACCTATATGGGTGATAAATTCTAATCCAAACTAATAGTGAGGGAAATAATATTGAACAGTTAATTAATTATTCTATAACAGATTGTAGACAACATGTACTTATTTTAGGCACTTCAATTATTATTTAGAATTAGTTATTAGTTAGTGATATATAAAAATTATAAACAAATACTCACATTAAAATTTAGTGTTTCTCGTGTATAAAAAAACATAATGGCAGGAACATACTTGGTAACTATAATATTGCGTTTATTGAAAAAATACTCGGTATACTGGTGCATATAGAAGTATAGCGAGTATTTTTTCAATAAACGCAATATTATAGTTACCAAGTATGTTCCTGCCATTATGTTTTTTTATACACGAGAAACACTAAATTTTAATGTGAGTATTTGTTTATAATTTTTATATATCACTAACTAATAACTAATTCTAAATAATAATTGAAGTGCCTAAAATAAGTACATGTTGTCTACAATCTGTTATAGAATAATTAATTAACTGTTCAATATTATTTCCTCACTATTAGTTTGGATTAGAATTTATCACCCATATAGGTATAGAATAACTTACAATCAACTTATTTATATCTTACAGTGCCCTGAGGATGGTAATAAATTATACCGAAACGTCGGCAAGTTAATACAATAGTGTTTTAATTACATTGGACCTAATAACCCAAAAAAATTTGTACTTAAGTATTTAAATTGTGGTCTGGAAATTATTATTATATAAATAATATGCTTGATAAGTTTCATGCTTTTACCTATAAAATATACAATTTTGTTCTTCCTTCTTTCGGATTATTATTGATAAATTATTATAATTAACTTATTTTTTTATATGCGACTAGGGCGTATAACATACGTCGTATTATTAATTTGAATTATGTTCTCTACTATATTACTGCCCTTTTGACAATGTAGCTGTAATTTATGTAATGCTTATTCTTGTCATCCGGTAAGAACTCGTTACAACTGAACAAAATTGTCAACAATATGAAATCCCGTAATGAAACGGCATAACGGCTATAGAAAAGTAAGTATAATAGGAAGCAAAAGGGATAACGATAATGGGGTAGATGGCTGAAGTCCAAATTTCCTAGTTTAATTCAATATTTCCACTGCCGTAGTATGTTGCAGTTGGAAAAACAATCTGCAGTACGTATTTCGAGTATATCGAAATTGGCGAATCAAAATGAAAGTTTGATTTCAAGCATCAATAAGTAATATTTCATAATCTGCAAAAATGAATGGATACTAACTATGTTTTCCATTTGAGATAGATAAATAATATAATATTTAAGGCAATAGGTATGGTATTTTCAAATTTTTTCTTATAATAACATGATACACTGAAAGCCACAAGATCTATTCCTTATGAGATTCTAGGTCTATTTGGTTAATACAATTATTGTAATTATAAGTATAAATGGTTTAGCAAATGTACCGATATGCCATTGCGCATGGAGGCGTGACTTTCGATCTTATACGTCACGTCAGTAGCGAGAAAATACGGAGGTTTCGTAATGGCTTTAAAACGTTCTACACTTAATTAATCATAATTTAAAATAATATGTGTGTCAATTTATCACTATAAATCCTATTTGACCAAAGTGATGGCAAATACATTTAAAATTAAAAAATATACAGGGTGTCTCTCTACCCTACATGGTCACCTCCTCAAAAAATTCAAATGGCAAGGGGGGGGTCGAGTGATACATCTTTTGAAAGGTCTTTCAATTCTCTACATAACTGTGTTTTTTTTAACTTTTATCGATTCGTTCCTGAGAAATAATTGTTTCATTATTTTAGGTTTGGGAAATAAAAATAAAAGAAGCAGTTTAAATTATCGTATGTATTGTCCATAATGACCCCTACCGACTTACAGTAGTATAATCTGTCTTGAAATTCTGTACGAACATTTCTGAACACATCTGGAGTCAATAAACGGCATTCTCGAACAATTCTTTCACGTAACTCTTCCAGAGATACGGATTTTGTTGAAAATATCTTCGATTTCAAATGTCCCCACAGAAAGAAATCCAAGGGAGTTAAATCGGGTGACCTAGCGGGCCACTCCACAGGACTCTTCTTTCAATCCATCGCTCAGGAAACCGATTTCCAAAAATTGACAGACTGCTATAGCAAAATGTGGGGGTGCCCCATCCTGTTGAAAAAACAGTTCGCTCTCTAAAAGATTATCGTCTTCCTCGATGATTTGGGCAATCATTGGGTCGATATTATTTTCTAACAGATCGAGGTAACTTTCGCCATTTAAATTGTCAGGAATCAAAAACGGCCAGACAACGTGATCCCTTAAGATGCCAGCCCAAACATTTAATTTCTGAGGCCTTTGGAGTTTCCATGAACCAATGTGGATTGGTTTCACTCTAATACCTACAATTGTGCCTGATTACCTCCCCAGTTAACTGAAATGTCGATTCATCAGAAAAACACGTATTGTGTAGTAGATTAGCATTACCGTTTAATTGTTCACTAAAAGTCTCACAGAATTCAAGACGACGATCGGAATCATCTTCGTTTAATTCGTGTACCAATTTAAATTTATATGGATGAAATTTGTGGGCCTTTACAATTCGATGAACACTGCTTCGTGATACACCGGAAGCCTCAGCTACTTTCCTGATCGATTGAGTATTATCCATCTGCAAATGACCCAGAACTGCCATTTCGACTGCCTCATTTCTAATCGGTCGCTGAGGTTCAGGCTTTTTGTTTCCTACAGAACCTGTTTCCATAAATTTTGTCAATAATTGAGAACCAACCCTTCTATCTGGGTGATTTCTATTGAATATGCGCTCTCTAGCTCTAGCACAATTATCGTTTTTAAAGTAAATGCTGACAATTTCTATGTTCTCCTGAAGGGTGTAAACCATTTAGAGAACTCACTCTGGTAAAGTGTATCTCGATTTAAAATTGGTTGTGAACAAATTAATGTTCAAGGACTATCAAATACTTATGAGTCTTTTATTATTCTAAGACTAAACGGACAAGAAAAGTGTTTTTGTCGAAAAAACGTGTTGATTTGAGAGCACTAAAAATTGTAGTTTTCTTATAAGTTCCAATACCCAGTGCCTTGTATTTTAGATTTTTTGAACGATTTCGATTGTGTGTAATCATCATAAATAAAATTATTTTCCTTAAGAACGAATCGATAAAAGTTAAAAAAAATACACACTTATGTAGGGAATTGAAAGACCTTTCAAAAAATTTATCACTCGACCCCCTTACCATTTAAATTTTTTGAGGTGGTGACCGTGTAGGGTAGAGGGATGATGATAGGTATACAAGTATTACATTAAAATATGTCCCTCTTAGAAACAAGGTCGACGTGTTTCATCAATTTTTCAAATAATTTTTATCTCCAAAGTTATTCAAAGTGCCTACTTTTGGTTGGGACACCCTGTATATAATTCATGGAAGAATTTTGTAGAAACAAAAAAAATGTTAAACAATTTTTATTTATTAAAATTAAAGATGAAAATATAAAAACATTTTCTTTAACAGTTTAATTATGATGGCATATTTCTCAAATGTTTTAACATCATTTTCAAATTCATAATATCCAACGGGTATGTCCCCATTCTGCAGCAATATAAACGTTTCATTTTGGATTTCTCTACATTTTCTTTCAAAATAGTTTACCCACTTTGATTTTTGATGTGGGGATTTGTAAGTCTCTACAGATTCCATTTTTAATGGCCCTTATTTCACGTTGCAACATCCCTGGGTCATGTTTGGCATAAGTTCTCTCACCAGTTTTCTCTCTGTTAACCGCGTAAAAGCTCTGAAAACGCTTTTTTTTTCTTATAAAATGTATTTCGGAATCTATTTATAAAAATTTTCCAGTTTTTTTTTATAACATAATCCAGGGAAACCATTTTAAGTTTTATTGTAAAAGTTGTTTGTTTATTTGGAAAAATTGAAACATAATGTTAATTAAAGTTTTTCGATATACCTGTTTGTAGGTAAAAATACCACTCTTTCAATGGCTTGAGCAAAACTAAATCATTCCCTGTATAAAACAAATGCATAGTATAAAATGCTGTAGATCTAAGAATAGATACTATTTATGGAAGAAAAAATAATGTATTTATAGTCCCTGTCACTATTACTAAACCCTTTTTAACTTTATCCTGAATTCTGTCTTTCCATACATTAGTCTCCATTGACTCCATTTTATGGTAGTAAAGTGTTATTGTTTCATTCAGATTATCTAAAAAATGTACCTCACATTTTATGAGTTTGTCACTAACAACAGGATTATCCATTGGTAACCTTAATTTCAAATATGAATAAATAGATTCTTAGAAACAGACATCTACAAGCATTGCAGAATGGAAATAAAAACGTTTTATTCTTTGATGGAGGATGGAGAATGTACTTATTAACTAAATAGTCTTCTTCCTCGAATTCCACATACGTGTTATTAATATAATATTTAATAATCATTTTTGAGGGCGCACAACTCAGACCAATTTCCAATTTTAAACAATCAGTCGATGACATAACCTATCTGCCATTTACAACCTCCGAAGCTGTATTTTTTCAACTTAAACTTACTACTACCGCAAAGTATAACTGATATTAGATATTACCATTTAATGCCGCACTCCAATTATGACCAATTATGACCTGGTAGTATCGATTTATATGCTCAAATCGGCATATTATTAATTTTTTTTTAATAATCGATCAAAAATAAAATCCAAACTACCTGTAAATAATATCATACACAATCCTCTGTTTCAAAAGATCTTTGTTTTTAGAAAAATGAAAATACCCTTTAGTTATCCGATTATAATTTCTACAACCAACTACAGCATAATTTTGCATCTTTAAAATACACAACAGTTGTCTTAACAGCACCGGTAATTACTTGACACTAAAACAATGACAACACCACAATTTCAATAATTTATGCATGGAAACAGTTCAGTTATCAGGGGAGAATAAATTTTTAAATTTTAAATAACGCCAAAAGTAAGGACAAGCAACCCCAGTAAGAGAATAAAAACAGATGGGTATATCCCTTAGAACTCAGAATAGTTATTTATGATACAAGTGTTAAAAGTGACATTTTATTTTGTGAGTGAGGAATATTGAGGAACGAGCGTAGCGAGTGGAGAAACCCCCACGAACAAAATAAAATCACTTTTAACAAATGTATCATACAATATTTTTTGTAAAACTGTCATTAAAGAAAAATGCCGTCTGTGGGGTTGAACTCCCGATCTATCGCTTACGTGTCCAATTGCAATTCCAATTTAAAACATTTATTGATAATTAATTACATAACTTAAAACTTATATAAGGCACATTATAAGCATATACAGGGAGATTCAGCTAAAAAGATATTGAATTTCTGTAAACGCCAATAAATAGATACTCCTAATGACTATATATTGAAGTTCAAACGACGTACTTGCCGATTACGGTATGAGCGTCGCGACGCCGAGAAAAAATTTTTAGGTGAAAGGAAGTTTGAAAATGTATGATTCTAGTGGTACATTCAATTCTAAGGCTTTTTTGTTTTACGCACATTTTCATTTAAATAAGTAGTTTTTAAATTATAACAAATTTTAATGTCAAACGCCCATAATTTTTATAATCGCATTGAATAGAATTTCTTATAATATTGTTATTGTTACCATTAATAACACTAATACAACACTAAAATGATAAAATAGCTACGTTTTTTTAACATTTATTCCTGAAAACATAAACACAAGGCCTAATTCTATAAATTTAAAAGAAATAAAACTAAAGCAAATTTTCGAAAGTTCCCCTGTTTTGATAAATGCACATGTCATAACGACGTCTAAGTGCCGAATCACAGGCAGCTAATAAAGTGTTTTAGCTAATTGCTACACAACTGGCATAACTTTTATTTTGCAAATCAGCCATGTCTTGTATTGGTTCCTCATAAACCGTATTTTTTAAGTAACCCCACAAGAAAGAATCAGGTGGGGTTAAATCAGGTGACCGAGCGGGCCAACGAAGGGGTCCATTTGCTCCTATCCATTTCTGTGTGAAAACAGTGTCTAAATAATTCGAAGCAATTCTTGTAGTGTGCGGCGGTCCACCGTCCTGTTTAAACCACATATTAAGGCGCACATTAATGGGAACATCCTCTAATAATGCTGGAAGCTCGTTACGCAGGAAATTTAGGTATCGCTGGCTATTTAATATACCATCATATAAACACGGTTCTATTAAATGCCCACTTAAAATGCCACACCACACATTGATACCAAATACATTTTGGTTATGGATTATTCTGGTCCCTTTTGGATTATCATCTGACCAATAATGGCAATTATATCTATTTACCATACTATTATTGTGAAAACGACTTTCATCGCTCCATAAAATATTTTGTAGTAATGTATTATCTTGCGCATACAGTATTGATAAGCGGGAGATAAAATCTAATCTTCTTTGCGAACCTTCAGCACGCAAATGATGAGCAAGGGATGAAATTTGTTATCAGAAAGAATTCTTTGACAAGAGAAAAATTAAATGCCAGTGGCCTCTTCAACACTTCTTATTAAAATATAAGGATTGTTTTCAACACACTGTAGAACTTCCGCCGTATTACGATTATTTCTAATTCTTCGTACACGTTCACGCTTGCCTTTATCGAAGCTTCCATATTGTAGCAAATGTTTCTTTAAATTTAAAAACGTTTTATGATCTGGTTGTCTTCGATCTGGGTAACGTCGCCTGTAAAGCATTGCAGCGTCTCTTTAGTTTCTGCCACATTCACCATAAATAATAATCATATCCAGTTTTTCTGAATTATTGTGTTGAACCATAATATTGCCTTTTTTATAATTGAATGTTACAAAATATAAAAATTTTTTGTCACTTGTATTGCAGTGAGAGATTGTTGACACTTGTCAAATTGTAAGAAAAGTTGTTGTATGTTCTGTCTAAAAAATTTGTATATCTGTTAGAGTTAGTGAGGAGACGAAGTAATTTATTTTGCGTCGTCTGGAGGCGTCCGTACTGATTGTCGGACATCCTGTTCCAGACGACGCGACGCATCCATAAGTTAATATAGGCCTTATTACGACCGTATAGATAAGTAATTTATTTTTAGTGTTTAAAACTGACCGTATTGCAGTTAAACTGAATACCTCCACAATTACTTCTCAGGGAATTAACATAAGTAACTGTTCGGGTTGTAATATTAATATTATTGTTTCTAAATAATTAATTTATAACTGTTCGAATAAATACGTAATAATGTTTCTAAATAATATATTCTTTCTAATTTTATCAATAAAGCTTTCTATTATCTTGAGAAGAATGCATATTACTATATGGGTGTCCCAAAATTAATTCCCCAGCCGCCGGGGTTAGACTCTATGACCAAAAATAATTCGAAAATCACTTCTGTCAAAATTTCGAAAAGTTACTCCTTACGAAATAATGGCCATTTTAAAGATCGCAATGTAGGTATTTTTGTAAATCAATCCTTACATGATTCATGCTGGTTGTCCTAGACAGCTAACATGGCAACAGAAAAAGCAATTACTCCACGACATTGAAGAAGATCCGTCTGTAAGTACCAGGATCTTGGAAGTCAATCGTCACCATCGTCGTAGTGCTATTCACAGATTCATGCAAAGAGAAAATCTGTATCCTTATCACTTATAGCCGGTTAAAAATTGCATCCTGGTGATAGTGAGTTGCGCTTACAATTCTCCAGATGGTTTTTAAATTGCTTAGATACAAATGAAGACCTTTTTAAGCAAGTATTGTGGAGTGATGAGTCCCATTTTAATCAGCAAGGGTGTTTAACCAGCACAACTTGCATATCTGAAATTACGAAAATCCACATCAAATTAGAGAATCACATAAGCAAGTGCGCTGGAGTGTAAATGTGTGGATTGGTCTGTTGGGCAATGACATAATAGGACCACATTTTCTGCCTAGGATATTAAACGCAGAGAATTATGCAAATTTTTGCGAAAACATATTACCTACCTTTTTAGAAGATATTCCTTTATTGCAACGTCACAGTATTGTGTATCAACATGATGGAGCGTCTGCTCATTATTCTCGAAATGTTCGATAGATATTAAATCGGCGATTTCCCAGTAAATGGATCGGTAGCGGAGGTCCTACTTCTTGGCTACCTAGGTCCCCGGATCTTAACCCAATAGCCTTTTGGCTCTGGGGTTACTTGAAAAATGCGGTATACAAAGTCCTACCGAATAATGAAGATGACGTTATTGTTCAGATTTATGGAGCATTAACTCAAATTACAAACGAAACAATAGGTCGTGTTGAAAACAATTTTCTTCGCCGATTGCATGCATGCATAGAACAAAATGGCGAACATTTCAAACATTTGCCTTTGTAAATTTAAGTATTTTAATTTTATTATGTGTAGATGTCACTTGATTTAAATTAATAAACTATCTTTACCTAGATACCTATTTCAAAAATTGATTTGCAAAAATTCCTTCAGTGCGATCTTTAAGATGGCCATAATTTCGTAAGGAGTAACTTTTCGAAATTGGCATAAGTGATTTTCGACTTATTTTTGGTCATAGAGTCTAACCCCGGCGGCTGGGGAATTACTTTTAGGACACCCTGTATAGTATATAGCATTTTATTTTTAACATTAGTGTTAAAAGTGATTTTGACACGTAACATTATAAAAGTCAATTTTTAGTTCACTTATCAATGAATTAAAAATGTCATTTTTAATGACAGTTTTGCAAAAATAAGTTTTTTAGGCAAAATGCCATGATCTTCTTAAACACCAGATTGTATGTTTATGTCAATATGTTGAATAGTAACTCAACTCGAGTTATATAAAAGAGATTTGTTGCTATAATGTTTCGAACAATAAACTTAATAAGAGAAAAAAACGAAATAAAGCGATATCCCACACCCTATTTCCTCCCCGGACAGATATTTTAATGTATCCCACATATCATCTAGGGGCCTTAGTAAAATATTGGTACAGGAAAAACGTATGTTGAAAATTTTTTTGAGGTTAAGCTATTTTAAATATTATTTGCGTATACGATACATTTTAATATATGCCATTATAAATTTATTGTTTTGTTTCAGGTAAGTAAATACAAGTCCCTCATTTTTCCAGTAAACCGTAAGTATTAAAAGTTATACATTAATTATAGCTATCTACTTAACATTAACTGTACACCATAATCGATGGTTTCAACAACTGCGATTTCTCAAAACTACTATTTTAAAATTTTAATGTGCTAAGAACTTAATTCAGATTAATTTAATGGAAAAAAAATCAAAAGACATGAAGCAATACTGTACATATGTCTGATGTTAACTTCTACCCAACTTTAAATGTTCTGCTGGCTCTTTTATATTTCTTAACATGGCGCATGGGGATAATTCATTTACGAAGAATTTTTCCGTAAATGACTTACTTTTGATATAAGCCTCGGGCAACGAGAGAGAGAGAAAGAGAAATTGTAATAACAACCAGGCAATAGATTCTTAGTATACTGCAGAAAAAGATAATGCGATTTACATTTTTATGTATTCGAGCAATTTAGTGATATATTTAGAACTGCAGGAAGAATACTCGATGAAACCTTGACTACATCAATTGTAGAGTCTCGTTTTACAGAAAATATGTATTATGTTGGCATGGAAAGTAGGGTCCATAACTCAAAGCGGCTCGATCATTTAACAAGCTTTACGTATTATGTATTTTTGGCTTCATAAATGATTCGACTTGAATTAAAATACTATTTCGAAGTAATTTATGTCCACAAAGAGCCCATTGTAGTCTATACATTTCTATTAAATCAATATCTGTTTTAAAAATAGTTCGAAATTGCATTAGTTCTTCAGTGCCAGTGTTATTAAACACTGGAATAACTTATTTGACCTAAAATAAGCAACTACACTACAACTAAAAAGTGTTGAGAGTTCAATGTCCTCCACATGTTGTGGCTTCAGCTCCGAACATGGGAGTGCGTGTTTGGTTGGGTGGGGCGGGGCAAAAATATATGCTGCATTAAATAAAACACTTTTTTTAAATGGCGTTTTTTGAAATTTATGCACATATATAATTTCTGCGACACGAACATTCCTACAAATCTAATTTAATAATTTTTTGGATTTTCATTCAGTATAGAAAAAAATATGTCCTTATTTCTATGTAACAAACAAACTGAATTAAAGTTATTGCATTTAGAAAGCGTTTTAATTAAGAGCAATTTTCCACACAGTGGCGGATTTAGGGGCCGCATGGGTCGCGCGCACCCCCCCCCATAGAGCTTCTTGCCCTAGGTGTTGATATACGCAGAGGTCGGATTCTAACAGCGAATGTAATAACAAGCTTATGATCAACTGACCAATAATAAAGCATACATAATAGGAGGGATGTAATCAAAATAATGACATCAAGTAGATCTACTGAAGCCATTATTCTCGCCTGATGTTGTCAAGGTTAAACTAAATAGTGACCTGCTTTAAATTTTATTACAATAATTATGTCTCCAACAAAACGCCAGCATTAAAAGTGCTTGGGTACACCAGGAAGAGAAATCGGCTCCAGGGAGAAAAGTTTCCAAAGATCATTTGACGTTCATGCCCTGTTGCAATGCGACTGGAACTCATAAACTACCGCTTTTACTGCTGGAAAAAGCTCAAAACCCACAAGCATTAAAAAATTAATTTAATTTTTTTTATTGGTACAGTGATTTTTAATGCTGATAAATCAATCGTTTTCAGCTGAAATAAAAAAATCGATGTTTTCATATTACTAACCCCCTAAGTACGCCACTGTTGCGCCCCCCTTTAGCGAAATCCTAATTCGCCAGTCTTTCCACACAGTTTTATATTTTAAGGTGTCATTTAACTCTCATCTCTTTTTGGTTTTAGTGCAGAGAATTTATTTAAATAAGTGAATTTAGGAACTAGAAAAAAATAGTTCACATTAATTTTTATTTTTTTCTTATCATTTGAAAATTATTTTTTTTAATTTTTTACGTACATTTAAGAGTGTCTCAAGAAATATATTTTAAAAGTACCCTAAGTAGTATAACTAAAAAAAAACAAACAAATAAACCGAACTATAAATTGAAATTGCTATCGTTTAAAATTTCTACACGGTTTTTTTCTCATATGCTGGAGGTTTTGTTAAACCTTTTGCGATGTGTACTAATTTTTTTGGTTACCAAATTCATAAAATGCGAAAAATGCTTCAATATAGTCAGATTAAAGCGTTAAAGCCGCAATGTAAGTAAAAATAAAAGAGCTGATCACAGTCTTTCAATTAATTACATATGTAAATTAATAATTATAATTATTATATGATTACATTAACCACCTAACATAACCTATGTAGACTCCAGGTCTCACTGAAGTATGCCCCCTTTTCGTTTTAAATTTAAGAGAACTAAGATAAATTATTATTATATGTATTAACAATAATAATAATAACTAGAGGTTGGGAAGTAGCGATTTCAAAGGCTACTTACATATAATGTAATGTTATATTTTAAATACCTAATGAAACATTCCCAAAGAGTATGACATGATAAAAAATTTTTATGTACTAATCAACAAATCTGGGTTTTTTTATAAAAACGGAAACAAAAAAAATTAAAAAACAGGGATGCTCGTTATTGTCGAGTGTCCTATAGCAATGCGAATGCATAGATAGATATAGGTGGATCCGCCTTGGCTATAACGCTTACGCCCACTGCCCACGTTGAATATGTTCTAAATAGGTAGTGCTTATAAAACGTCTATGTGAATAACACGTAGACACGTAAAGGATGCGAAATTAATGACAACGGAGGCTAAGTTTTTTTAAAATGTCTTGTTCAGTTCCTTCAGAGGATGAAGTGAACTTGTGGATTAGTGATTTCCCGGAGTTGCAATTTAACGGCACAGAATTATATTGCACAAGCTGAAACCAAGTGATTTCGTTCAACGCTAAAGTAAACATTAAGGGACACATTTCCGCAGACAGTCATAAAAAGTGTGTCAGTGAAATATTACAGATAATCCACTATTTAGACAATTTTTGCAAAAGTGTATTAGTGGGTAGTATAGCAAAGAAACCACCAATGTTTGCCGCCGGAAGGTGGCAAATGTTTTAGTGGATGCATTAGTATTAGTAATATACTTTTACTCTTGTGATCGCTAGTTAAAAATATGTACATGTGTGTGTTAGAGTGACACTTACCAATACTTTCAGCCCTCTTTGTATTAACTTTGGATGTTACCTAACTCGCCAAAATAACCACAAGGTAAGATATTTGTCGTATATGCATGAACATATTTACGCGGTGACATAGCATCTAGCGGTAACCCTGGATTGACGGCTTTTATCGCTACCTCCCGATCTCTAATAAAAATAACAGACATTATATGTAGTAATACACGAACAAAGAGATATTATTCCATAGAAAAGAAAGTATTTGTCATTTCTGTGTTGACGGAAAATAATAACACCCTAATTTTAGTCACGACACCCTGTATACCTATTTTTATAGTTTTGGATACAGTATTAAAGTTTGTGTGCGCCAATATGACATACTAGTGTGTTTATTTTGTGTTTTTCTTTATTACTAGCGATCTATTATTAAATGCAGAAAACAAAGTAGGCTTATAAAACTTTTAAATACACGTTTCAATTATTTATTTTACAATCCTAGCAGATTACTAATTTTCTATTTTAAATATATACACTTAACCTTTCCATTTAATAAATTAAATGGTTTGTATATGTAACCCGAATTTCGTTTAATTCCTCAGACAAATAATTACTTCCTTGCCGAATCAATTTTGCATTTTATTAAACCGTGAAAATATATACGATATACGTCTTGTAAATATGGGTAGGTTATATTAGGGAACAGGAAATAAAAGGTTGTGAAAGTCAGCTCTTAATTTATTATGGGAAAAATATAGCAAATTTTTTATTAAAACTGTAGTAGCCACTTTAGATGGGGACAAACATATTTTCTTTAAATGATAATGTTTCCTAAATAAGGCGAGTATTTAAAAATTAAAGTCTGATCAAAAATAAAATGTTGAGCGTAGATTAATAGCTATCTATGTAACATTTGGGAAAAATACAGCATTTCCCTAACGCAGGCACTGCTTAAGAACATCAACCACACTCAAACACTAAAACTTTTATACTAGATAAGAATGACAGTATAAAATATAAAAAACTATAGGTATTTATTATTATCATGTAAGGTTTGAAAGAATGCTTTTGTAATACTAAATAATTATTTTATTTTATATACAGGGTGTCCCAACCAAAAGTAGTCACCCTGAATAACTTTGGAGATAAAAAATTTTTTGAAAAATTGGTGAAACACGTCGACCTTGTTTCCAAGGGGGACATATTTTAATGTAATACTTGTACACCTATCATCATCCCTCTACCCTACACGGGCACCCCCTCAAAAAAATTCAAGTGGCAAAGGGGTCGAGTGACACATCTTTTGAAAGCTCTTTCAATATTTTTTTTAAACTTTTATCGATTCGTTCCTGAGAAATAATTGTTTCATTATTTTAGGTTCGGGAAATAAAAATAAAGGAAGCAGTTTAAATTATCGTATGTATTATTCAAAATGCCCCCACCGACAGTAGTATAATCTGTCTTGAATTTCTGTACGAACATTTCTGAACACATCTGGAGTCAATAAACGGCATTCTCGAATAATTCTTTCACGTAACTCTTCCAGAGATGCGAGCTTTGTTGCAAATACCTTTGATTTCAAATGTCCCCACAGAAAGAAATCCAAGGGAGTTAAATCGGGTGACCTAGCGAGCCACTCCACAGGACCTCTTCTTCCAATCCATCACTCAGGAAACCGATTATCCAAAACTTGACGGACTGCTATAGCAGAATATGGGGGTGCCCCATCTTGTTGAAAAAAACAGTTAGCCCTGTAAAAGATTATCGTTTTCTTCGAGGATTTGGGTAATCATTGGGTCGATGTTATTTTCTAACAGATCGAGGTACCTTTCGCCATTTAAATTGTCAGGAATAAGAAACGGTCCGACAATGTGATCCCCTAAGATGCCAGCCTAAATATTTAACTTCTGAGGCCTTTGGGTATGAGTTTCCATGAACAAATGTTGATTGTTTTCACTCCAATACCTACAATTGTGCCTGTTTACCTCCCAATTTAACTGAAATGTCGATTCATCAATAAAACACGTATTATACAGTAGATTGGCATTACCGTTTAATTGTTCACTAAAAATATCACAAAATCAAGCCGACGATCTGGATCATCTTTGTTTAATTCGTATACCAATTTAAATTTATATGAATGAAATTTGTGGGCCTTTACAATTCGATGAACACTGCTTCGTGATACACTGGAAGCCTCAGCTACTTTCCTGATCGATTGAGTATTATCCATCTGCAAATGACCCAGAACTGCCACTTCGACTGCTTCATTCCTAATCGGTCGCTGAAATTCATGACTTTTGTTTCCTACAGAACCTGTTTCCATAAATTTCCTCAACAATTGTAAAACATACTGAGAACCAACCCTTCTATCTGGGTGATTTCTATTGAATATGCGCTCCGTAGCTCTAGCACAATTATCGTTTTTAAAATAAATGCTGACAATGTCTATTATCTCCTGAAGGGTATAAACCATTTTGAGAACTCACTCTGGTAAAATGTATCTCGATTCAAAACTGGTTGTGAACAAATTAATGTTCAAGGACTATCAAATACTTATGAGTCTTTTATTATTCTAAAACTAACCGGACAAGGAAAGTGATTTTGTCTAAAACACTCGTGTTGATTTGAGAGTACTAAAAAAATGTAGTTTTTTTTATAAATTCCAATACCCAGTGCCGTGTATTTTAGATTTTTTAAACGATTTCGATTGTGTGTAATCATCAAAAATAAAATTATTTTTCTTAAGAACGAATCGATAAAAATTATAAAAAATACACAGTTATGTAGGGAATTGAAAGACCTTTCAAAAGATGTATCACTCGACCCCCCCTTGCCTTTTGAATTTTTTTGAGGGGTGGCCGTGTGGGGGAGAGGGATGATGATGTTTCACCAATTTTTCAAATAATTTTTATATTTAAAGTTATTCGGGGTGCCTACTTTTGGTTGGGACACCCTGTATAAGTTAAATGTTAGATGATGCTATGTTTAGGAATAACAGAATGTTTATTTATTTACAGATAGTTTTTTTTTGTGAGAGTACTGTTATTTTTATATTTATTTTAATAAATAAGAAAGATGTTTTAAATAGTCGCATCCATAATATAATTTTCATCGGTTAGTCTTATATTGGGGAGCCCCAATAGTTATTTTGGCCAAAGGCCACCAAAGATGTTAATCCGACCCTGACCTCACTGTTGGCTGATGCAGGGCAGATATTTTAACATTAAATTAATACGGGGCCTGGAACTCTGAGAGAGGAAAAAAATTCTGTGATGTGTTCTAAACCTCAAAGATGTCGCCTTTATGTTCATGAGCATAAGGGCCAAGTTCCACTGTTACATATACGAAACCAGTATGTCGTGATCCTTTTACGTAAAGTGCATATTATGTGACATCATTACACTAATATTGTCCATTGCTATAAAAAGTTCTATAGAGACTAATAAAATCTGAAAAAGGATTTATTTATGGACAGTCATTTATATTAAATAATAATTTAATATTTACTGAAATATGGCGGAGTGTATCTTTATTTATTGTGAATGCAGCTTATATTCCAATATTTTTAATAAATATTGGTTATACAAAAGGTTGTAGTTGGTAAATAACAGGACTTATATTTATAGTTATCCGTAATTTGGTATTTAACAAAAACACTTATTAATTAATGAAATAGAATAATAGATAATTCCAATTTATTAACACGTAATATATCATTTATTACGATATAATAGATCTTATTCTTTATAAGAGAATTTTATTAATCAATATTAATCAATATCGATTTAGTAATAGTGAATATTGGATACATTAATAATGCACAGCGGTATAAGTACTGGGTAATTTAATTTTATTAATGTTAAATAAACATTTTATTTTTAGCTAATAAATATGATTTCATGGAAACAAAGCATGAGTTGTCAACGAATAATTATTTATTAGTAGCAGATTTATGTTTATTAGTATTAAATATCACTGACGTGATTTTCCACAAGACACGAAAACACCATACTCAACGTACGTTTCATTAATCAAGTTGACATCATCTAGAGATGATTAAAACTAGTTTCAGTTTTTTAAAATAGTTTTAATCATCTCCGATGATGTCAACTTGGTTGAAATGTGCGTCAAGTGGAGTATATGATGTTTTAGTGTTTTGTTGAAAGCCACATCAGTGATATTGGATACCAATAAACATAAATCTACTAATAAATAGTTATTTGTTGTTAGCTTCACATTAAATGTTCTATCCCGCTTCAGGAATATTAAACATATATTATTTCTTTGTAATGTTTTCATTTTTATTATTTTCTTGGATACAAAATGTAAGAATTTGGAATTTACACAGTTTTTAAGTTTTAATTGCAAATTGATCTGAGATCACTTCTTTGAATTCTTGAGGGCTATTTATTAGGCATCTCAATACTTGAAGTCTTCTATCCCGTTCTCTGAAAAAAAGTTGGTTATAAGTAATACTAATAAACATTATTTAAGTAGCGTACATATTATAATTTATAATTAAAGTGTTATCTCTAAATATATTCAATATTGGTATTTTTTGTATGATTATTAATAGAGCTGGCTGAGGTTACCTGGCCGACAGAGCTGTCATATGACTCATATGTTTATATCATACGCAGAAAACTTTTATTATATTTTAAGTTATCACAAAATAAATAAACATATATATCACTTTTTTTTTAATATATGAAAGAAATTTGCTTTTTAATGTTTCAAAAATATTTTATTAGAAACTCTACACGTGTTTCGGCTTTTTTAGGCCTTTGGCAAGAGTACAGGGGATACTGAACAGTAAAATCTGTGTCCATTGCTTATATAAGCACATCTGGTACCTACTATAAAACTATTGTAAAATATGTTTTTATAAGCTGAATATTACTTTATTTTTTAAATCTAAATTATTTTATTTAAAATATGGTGGCCGGTAAAAATTTGTTGTTCATTCGTTAAGTTTTTGTTATTTTTAACAGCTTTACTTATTTCTAATTGTTCTAATAGATCAAGGTTCTTTCGTTTCTTTTCTGAATGGAGTAATTTGACATTATTTAAATCTATAAAATGACTGTTTTCTATACAATGTGTTGACATGCCCGTACTATATACATTGTTTACAATAGATTTTCTGTGTTCATCGAATCGCTTTTTTACATTTCGTCCAGTTTGTCCAATGTATATAGCATCACAGTCACTACATTTTAACTCATATACTCCTGTTTTTTGTAGTTTTTCAGTTTTGTCTTTATTATTAATTACCATTTTACCTAAATTATTTTTATTTACTGAAATTGTTCTACATCCTAGTTTATTCAGTTTATTACTAAAAAAATCTCACAGTTCCTAGTAACGCAAAATTAGTTTCGTTCGACGTAAAAAGTCTTTTTACGTCAATCCCGTTGCAGACATTATTTAAAATAATAGACAAACTTCTAAATAACTCCATTATCGACAGTGACATTAAAAACCAACTAAATTTAATGATTAAAAATTGTACTAACCAAAATTATTTTAAATTTAACGGGGAAATTTATAAATTATTGGACGGATTACCAATGGGTTCGCCCATATCTCCCTTACTAGCTGAAATTTTTATGTCCGATTTTGAAAATGTACTGTTTAATACAAAAAACGTTTTAGTTGAAAACATATTTTCTGGACCCGTTATGTAGATGATGTGTTTTGCATTTGGAAAGGTACGGAAAGGCAGTTAAATAAATTCTTAGGTCTTCTAAATTCACTTAATCAGAAAATTCAATTCACATTAGAAATGGAAAATGACCAGGGTTTAAACTTTTTAGACATTAATATAAAAAATATCAATAATAGAATAGAGTTTGACATTTATCGTAATCCTACTTGCACAGATACAATAATTCATAGCAAATCTAAACAATCATTGCAAATAAAAATGGCACCATTTCACAGCTACATACATCGTCTATTAACATTTCCACTAAGCGAAGAGAATTTTAAAAAAGAAGTTAACGTAATCAAACAAATTGCGAAAAACAATGGCTATAAAGAAAACCTAATAGATAAACTAATAAAAAACAAACAAAAGAAAACTTTACGTAGAGTTTTATGCCGCTTCTTCTCAGGAATGCAATAAGAGATATAAATGTATTAATTATAGGCCTAAGATTAGCAATAGAGTTAGTAATAAACTGAATAAACTAGGATGTAGAACAATTTCAGTAAATAAAAATAATTTAGGTAAAATGTTAATTAATAATAAAGACAAAACTGAAAAACTATAAAAAACAGGAATATATGAGTTAAAATGTAGTGACTGTGATGCTATATACATTGGACAAACTGGACGAAATGTAAAGAAGCGATTCGATGAACACAGGAAATCTATTGTAAACAATGTATATAGTACGGGCATGTCAACACATTGTATAGAAAACAGTCATTTTATAGATTTAAATAATGTCATATTACTCCATTCAGAAAAGAAAGGAAAGAAACTTGATCTACTAGAACAATTAGAAATAAGTAAAGCTGTTAAAAATAACAAAAACTTAACGAATGAACAACAAATTTTTACCGGCCACCATATTTTAAATAAAATAATTTAGATTTAAAAAATAAAGTAATATTCAGCTTATAAAAACATATTTTACAATAGTTTTATAGTAGGTACCAGATGTGGTTATATAAGCAATGGACACAGATTTTACTGTTCAGTATTCCCTGTACTCTTGACAAAGGCCTTAAAAGCCGAAACACGTGTAGAGATTCTAATAAAATATTTTTGAAACATTAAAAAGCAAATTTCTTTCATAAATTTAAAATATTTAATAATGTTTCACAAGGAGCCAACCGCAGAATCAGTTTAGTGTATATATATTACTGTCACTGAGTCATTATTTTTATTTGAAAACTTTTAAGTGTGAAACAACACGATTTTTCGGGTGCATTACCAGAATAATAGAGTTACCCAGTGAGAGCTTTGAATAAATTGTAGTATCAATTCCTTTTTGGTTAATTATAACGTTTTGAATTTTCTTTTTTTTTTTAAGTTGATTGAAGTATTCGAAAAAAATCTTATCCAAAATCAGGTTCTATTGTGAAAACTACTCTATTAAAATATAAAAATATTTTAATTAGACACCACAAGTAATAAAACTCCCTGTATTCCTGAAGGTACATTGTACGGTGCGGTGGAGGGGTTACATATGTAGACATAATGGAAAAACACCCAGTATCCGAATATGTTAGAACTAATTTTCGCTTTAGAAAAAGGTGCCAGATCCTTGACTAGACACTGAACATCGGATGAAAAGCAAGTGTCTTTATCACTCGGCCACGAAGCGGTATGGAAAATTATTCTCTACAAGGGGTTATTTTTTTGCGTAGAATGTTATGTAAACACTAATTCAATGGGCATTTCGCCCACAGTTGTACAAAATGTACAAAGGAAGAAAATCTTCTTGAAATACTACTATGTTGTGGATTCGGCACTAGCGGAGGCTGTTCTGTCACAAATGCGAAAAATCTTGAAAAAATGCAGAATGGTTCGTCCTCCTGAAAAGGCTGACCATGTGAGACAAACTTTGGTAAGAAGTCCTCTTATGCCTGCAAACCGACGAGTTTTGATGTAATGGTCAGTGCAAAACAAGTTTTTGCCAATTTACAAGATATATTCTTGATGTGGCTACCCAACCTCAGATTACAGTCAATTGTCAAATCTAACATTTTAGATTCACACGAATAATTCACAGTATTTGAAACTTTTAGTTTTATGCTACTGTTTGGAACAATGTTTGATTGAAGTGTCTTAAAAACTACATAATTTGTTTTAAAAATTATAAACACTTTTTTACTTGTCTAATTTTCACTTTATTTGTTATTTTACAACTAGTTTCATCCTATTCGGACATTTTCAAGTAAACTTTTCAAGTTTACTTGAAAATGTCCGAATAGGATGAAACTAGTTGTAAAATAACAAATAAAGTGAAAATTAGACAAGTAAAAAAAGTGTTTATAATTTTTTAAATCAAAATGGATTTTCACAAAGTAACTTCATCTTCAATCAACTTTTTACATAATTTGTGTTTTCAGCGTTAATACACAACTTATTTTTGTCAAGCCACAAACTTAGTTTGTTGAAAATATTTATGACACAGGTTTTGAGCATCCTTAAGATTATTACATGTTATTAACATATTAATCTCTGCACGATACTTAAAGAATGTTCTATGTACTTAAACATATCGTTAATATATAACAAGAATAGGGTTGGTCCCAAAACAGAGCCTTGTGGAACTCCTGTACTAACAATTTTTATGTCTGATATAGCACTATTAACATATACTCGCCGATAACGATCTTATAAATATAATGTAAACCATTTATATGTCATGCCTCTAACACCATATTTTTCAGTTTTTTTTTAATAATATACCGTGATCAACACAGTCAAATACTTTAAAAAAGTCTGCGAAAAGTGCAAATGGAACCTGTGACTTATCCAAAGCAGATACTATATTGTTTACAAAATCACAAAATACAGTATCTACACTTTTGCTTATAATGAAACCATGCCGTTAACGGTAAAGAAACAAAGTTTTGAGTTAACACTATGTTCAAAAACCATCGAAATGCTTCATGATAACAATCATACTATAGTAGTGGACAGTATACACAATCTAGAAAATATGTCATTATTATTAACAGGCTTTTTTAAAATTCTTGATAATGTACAAAATGTACTCTAAAAGATACGTAAGGTTTAAAAAAATAATTAAAAATATAATTTTTTAAAACACAATAATACAAATATTTTCATGTTGTATCATAAGTTAGCAAGATCTTTGTGTGTGTTATGATAATACAAAATTACTTTGGTCGCTTAATGAATGACTTATTTATTTATATTTCATGCCAGCTTTCACTGGGAAACCCTGTAGATACTGAGCTACGATAATTATGTCAAACGCTTTTCTACATTTGATATGTTTATCAAATGAACTGGAATGATTTATTAGTCACGATTGATATCTAAGTACTCTTCTCAAATATTCATTTAGTTCCGAAAACACCGAACTACGATGAAAACAAAGCCAATGATACTTTTTACAGCTTTTTTATATTGCTCTGTTCAAAGCACAATGCCGTAGCTTTAGTAACCCTACAAAATTTGTTTTATGTCCTTTGACGACGATCTAGTAAGCGCGAGTTTTTAAAGTTGCTGTTGCCATATCATCATGGAAGCATAAAAAATTCCTTTTAAATTATTATTTATCATGGCTTCGAGCTTTACAATAGAAAAGGGTGCCAACTAGGTCATGATAGACGAAGTTTTGGAATCGCCCATGAGAGTATGTTATGGCTGTGTATTTGGCGAGTTGATATTAGTAATAATTTATTTGGAGTGGAATGAAAAATAATATTAACTGAAAATTTTTGTTAATTATTATTTACTAACTTTTACAAATCTTATCACAGATAAGTATAACATATATCTTTTTAAACAATTATTTTCCCGGCTATTTGCCAAAACGCTGAAACTTGGATTACAAAAAAGATAATATGCACATTATGTTCAGTACTACTGACTCAATAATGTTATTTTTAATTTCAACTATTCTGTCCAGTAAAACCAAAAATATATAAAACACAAGGTACTCACCAGTTGACACTCACTTTAAAAAACTTTAAATTATCTACCGACACGTGTTTCCGCCTGCATCGCTTCATCAGGGTAGCCAGCACATTTAAAGAATCCAAAGTAACCAAACTTGTAAACCTTAATGTAATAAACATTAATGGCTTCAGAGAACAGAATAATTGAAATTATATAGTGGAAATACCCCTTAGGGTCAATGAAATAATTTAAAAACAAATTAAGTTCCTCTTCTTGATAAAAGTTAAAATATAGAGTGGAATGAAAAATAATATTAACTGAAAATTTTTGTTAATTATTATTTACTAACTTTTACAAATCTTATCACAGATAAGTATAACATATATCTTTTTAAACAATTATTCTCCCGGCTATTTGCCAAAACGCTGAAACTTGGATTACAAAAAAGATAATATGCACATTATGTTCAGTACTACTGACTCAATAATGTTATTTTTAATTTCAACTATTCTGTCCAGTAAAACCAAAAATATATAAAACACAAGGTACTCACCAGTTGACACTCACTTTAAAAAACTTTAAATTATCTACCGACACGTGTTTCCGCCTGCATCGCTTCATCATAATTTATTTATTCGTTCGAATCCATTACGTTGAACTTGTGCTTCTGATATAGTAATAAAAATATGGTAAAATGTGAAACAAGAAAGTTTGCACTGTACAGGGGGTTTGGTAAAGGAATACAAGTATTTTAATGGGAGATGGTACAGCCCAAAACAATAATAAAATACTCACTTAACCCTTTAAACACTTTCTAACGAGCTGCCAAAATAAAGAAAAATTATTTTTTTCTGAAATAACTTTTAAAGGAAAGTAATATATTTTTAATATTTTATCTTAGTAACTAATTAAAAATGGCCTTAATTTAAACTGAGAATGTATTTTTTATCGACTTCCTTTATTGAAAAAAAAATTTTTGAGATGTCACTGGATAATAAAAATAAAAGTGTTATTTTTTGTTCTAGGATTAACTTTAAAGAAAAAATATCCTCGAAAATATTTTTACAGTGAACTGTTTATAAGTCGTTTAAATTTAAATATAAACATTTACCGATAACAATATTTTCAAAAAAATGTATGTATCATTTTGCGATGCTCCGCCATTGAAAATAAACCAAAGTTTTTTTTCAAATACTGTGCATATGGCTATAGATATTTTTTTTAATTTCGATACACTAAAGTGTATGTTGAACCACCATAGTTTGAAATAAAAAAAATTTAAATGGTCTCCTAAGAGGCTGATTTAGAGGTAAACGACACTTCTCTCCCTCCCCTTTTCTTGTTGGTATGCCTATGACTTTTTTAATACTCGTGTTTTATAACAAATTTAATTGGACAAATTTTTTTGTTTGTTTTTTTTTTCATTTCAGGTGGAAATGCAAAAACCATATCATGCTAAAAAATGAAATGATAAAAATGGAGAAAATTTATTATTATATTTTTCAGTTACATTACTTTAAGCATTATTTAGAGATGATTACTCAATAATAAAATAGACGCAGTTTATTGTACCAGAATGATATTTTGAGTTAAGGGAGCAGACAAGTAAGTACAAGATACTCGTACTTGTATAGGGCTGAAATTAAAGATATTACGATCTTAAACGGCAGTATAAGATCTTATATACTAAAAATATACAAACAATGTATTACTGTGGTTCTATATATCTACCTTTTGTTTTCTATTTAGGTTTTAGGTATGCGAGGAAAAAATCTAAATCGTAATAGCGGTAAAATTGCACCCTGTATGTTTAAAACTAAGTAAATATTTTTAAAATATAACAACTAGGTATCTACAGGTACTGCAACTCTATTTTATTTTATCTATCCCCGTTATGAAATGTCAAGTTTTAAATGCATTTTTGACGTTACGAAACATCACATTTTTCATAACTGTCAGTCCCATTACATAACTGAGTGATGTAATGAATTTTTACGTAACTGATTATTAAACCCATCATTTAAAGAAGGAACTTTAAGACTAAGAAGCAAAAAACACTTTATTAATAAACTAGAACTCAAAACATAGTTATTCTTTTGATTTGTTTGCATACACATTAACAACAAAATTACTACAAACACAGTTACTAAAATTTATTCCTGAACCTGACGGAATATTTATTTCTTTTTCCTTAGCAGCTATTTCAGAATATCTCTCCTCATTATACACCGAACCTGATTCATTTACTTCTCTTGAAACAGCTACCTCAAAATGTTCTCCTAGTATATTATTTGCAATTCTTTTCTTGTTGGCCAAAGAATTTTCGACGTAGCCTTCTGCTACGGTATTGGATTTCCAGCCCCCATGCTGCTTAATTTTTAATATGTCAGCTCCTGAATCTGCGAACAAAGATGCGGATGACTGCCGGAAGCAATGTCCAGTATAACCGTCGGCATTTGGTAAACCAAGAGGTTTTGCAATTAATTTTGGTAAACATTCAAATGTATTTATACCTATAGGTTGTACTCCACATTTGTTATAATTGTATTTAACAAAAAAACGGTCATGCTTTGTATTTTGTACACACAGATTGACATACTTTCAAACAATTTCTACTAAATTTTCTCTGTATCCAGAAATATTACTATTTGTGACCACAAATTCCCGTATCACATTTGTTTTTGCGTTTGGAATAGTAATTTAAAAAAAAAATTCTTTATCCACATCTCTGATACGCATGTCACACAATTCCGCTTTTCTACAAGCACCGGCAACTCCTATAATCATTGCTACCTAAAATAACCAAGAAATTAAAAACTATAAAGTTTCAAATAGTGACAGTAAATCAAACCTTTACAAATAAAAACTTCCCGTCATCAGCATTTCTAATAAAATTTTCAAAGTTCTCTCTTGTCAAAATAATAGATTTTTTATCGTGATAACCTGTAGATTTTTTCTTCAAAAAATGCTGTTAGTATGGTATATTTTTTTATGTCAATTTTTCTTTTGACATTTAATTCTGCCTTTAACATTGAGTAGGTAGTCCATATTGTAGATGCTTTATAGTTTTTCATCGTTTCGAAGTACGCTAAGAGAACCTTTTTGTTGACACCAGTTTTCAAATTTCTTATATGCTTCTTCATACCTGCCTTTTGATTTACCAAGTATTATTGAATTTACTGCTAAATTAGCCGATTCTTCTATATCAGATGGAATATCCATATCTGAATCAACCATTTCCGATTAAATTTGCTTCAAAAAATTCAGCAGATTGACAACTGAGGTTTGTTTATACAAATGTCAATCTATAGTAACGCCCAGGTAAAGCGATAAACAAAATTTATTTGTACGATTGCAAGCGTAGCTATGTTTGGAACCGCAAAATAGTATTCAAAATAAATTGTCATTTTCTTCTTATTTTAAAGCGGGATTAGATAAAATGTTGTACTTAACACGTTATGAAAAGTAATTTTACTTGACTCATGTAATTTGCAAAATTCGCTCGCTTCGCTCGCTCGTTTTGGCAAATATTACATTCATCAAATAAAATTAGTCTTTTCATAACTGGTTACGCAAGTAACTATTAATTTATACTGTTTTACACCAAATGTTAAATTTGAATACTTGTTTCTTTTTAAACATAGGTTTTATTGCAAATTAAAACCGTCTTTTATTAAGAAAAAATAACTTTAAGAGGGGCGGCAATTTGTTTTTTGTCCAGGGCGGCGTAAATGCCAGAGCGATCCCTGCCAACAACATACGTTTTAGTGTATCTAAGTTGAAAAAAGTACCTAGCCGATTGTACAATATTAAAAGATATATATTTTATTTTCAACTTTAGAGGGTTGTATCTCCACGGGAGTGCGATTTTGTACGGTGGTAAATACAGTTAAACATTCCAAATGTGCGGTTAAGTGATTGACTTACTTTTTAAAAATACCCTGTATAATAATCTAAATCTAAAATCAAAATCACCCCATTTATACATACAAGTAATTGTGAGGCGACGCTAGCGTCGTCTAATTCAAATAACATCGTATTAACCCTTGCATAACTTTTGCTTTAAATCATAAAGCGAATGATATTACAAAAGACAAAAGAGGTGTCAATGAAAGCTACACTTAAAATGTTGAGCGTGTGTTATTATTGCATCTTGTCTGCCAATGAGTTCAAGCAGAAGAGTGAATGGAAATAAAACCCAGCAGGAAGCAGGATAGGCAGTGGTTAAGTGCATCGTATGCCACTGTAGATTTTGTTGACCCGGACCCGGGAATGGGATTCTGCGATGAGCGCGTCCGCGGCAGCACCAGAAGAAACGAAAGCGCGCGCAATATGCACCGATTGGCATGGACCGCCAGTCTCGTTTGGCGGTTCGCGCGCGTATTATTGTAATCTCACGTGGTTGAAACTGTCATATCATTAAACACCCTATTTCACCACGCCCCCTAATATGACTTAAGTGACCGTTGCACTTTCATTTATTTCCTTTAAATTAAAAAAAAGTTGTTGGTGCCGTTGCAATGTTGCTCGGAGGTTTCTGTTCGGTTTGGACCACAGGGTTTTATTTTGCTATTAATTTCGATAAACAGGTAATGGTGGATCGCAACGTGATTAATGTTTAATAATGATTGATTAATAAACCGAGTGCAAACAGAGCCTGTGTTAATAGGTTACTGTCGAACTTGCATGCTTAATGCTCTGATGCATTTGATTTAAGTGATGCAATTTGATTATTTTCGATTTTCCGGTTTATTTTCGTAAGTTTTAAATACACTAATAATTGAGACTTTTCGTGTGTTAGAAACTAATTAAACTGGTTTGAGACATTTTTTATTTGTATTAATAAAACGAAACAGTAAACTTTACTCCAAGGGCCAGATGGCGTAGAGACTTTCTACGAGATTTTTTTCCTTCTGCAAGTTTTACACAATTTACTTTTCCATATTATGAGGATCTGTGTTGGGAAACAATTTTATTTTTGTTTAGTAACATAATTGTCTTGTATCGATTATCATTTATTTGTTTTAACCAGACAGTATACGTACTTAGACTTTCTCTGGGAAGCATAAAGGTGAATCGAATTATACAAAAGTATTTATAGTGTTCATTGATTAAAAATTTTCGGTGATATTCCCGATAAATGTTTTATACCACTTTTGACAGCACATAGACCATCACCTTTGTATTAAAAGAAAAATAGAAAGACACGATTACATATTACTCCAAATTACCGCCAATATTACAGTGTTACGTGTTTTAAAGCTTTTTGCTTATAGATTTTAATATAAATAAAGTTTGATCGATGCAAAAATTATTCGAATTTAACTTTAGTTTCTTTAAATATTTCAAAACGAAAGATTTCAATTAAGCTCATATGCAAGATGAATCTCAGTTATATAAGAATGTAATATGGATTAATAAGAGAAAGAAATAGATAACAGAACATAAAATAAACTGCCGGTCCATAGAGATAATATGAAAGTAATTATTTTAAGTAGGTAGGTATTTATCGTGGTCAATGATATACTCGTACAATCTTTGAGATATTACCGGTGTAAACTTTACAACCCTTCGAACACCAAGTAAAATATCAAGTTTTTATTTTCAAAATATTAATACATCTGGTACTATGTATTAAAGGTATGCACTTTTTGCACACTTAATTTGATTGGTCATGAAAAACTGGTTCAATATATTAACAATTTTCATAACACAAACTCTTCAAAGTTTGAGAACAATTTTGTTAAAGTACGCATTAGTTAAGTTCATTCAAGTTATAATTAATTAATAGGTAAGCTTTTAACGATGCTTAAAAATACAATACTATTTGTACTATCCAACACAGACACTAGCAGTCCTTTCGCTTTAACAAACTGTAAGTGATTTACTTATATCAGAAATGGATACTAGGCAGTAAATGTATTGTCGTAACTAGAGTGCGTGCAAAATTTTAAATGTCTATAAAACATAAGGCAATATAATAATTTATTCCTTAAAAAATTTTTAAGACATCAATGTAGTAAATAAAAATAGTGGTATGAATTATATTTGGTAGGTTGTTAGTTGGTCCAGTCCAGTATTAAGCAGTTATCGAGTCAACATCAGTTGTTTATCCATTTGGTAATTATATTACTAAAAATTTCTAAAAACAACTCTTAAGGCAGATCCAAATAAAAACGTTTGATTGGCAATTCAAATATATCAAACTGTCGGATTCGTATAACCACAAATAGTTAGAAAGCTTACCTTAACAATTTTAACGAAAGTTTGTAAAAGTTTGTAAATAAGAATATCTTTGTAATTATTAAGCTTTCGTAAAAAAAATTCAGTCAATATGTTAATATCAGCCATCTTCTAGATATTTCACAGCCGAGAGAAGTTGGTGCAAAGCACAGGCACAGTAGAGAAACGTCGCGTGGCACGGACTACCAAAGAACATGCGGGCATGGATGCATCATCCGCGCTGATTAGCAAGGTTTAGAACTGAGGGTTATTCTTCACATATTTTGCTCGGTATTTTGTTATGCCAACAGTAAGCAAAACGCAAAGAAATTTTTCAGAGAGGGGACATACTAGTAGCGCTATACGACATCATCGAAACGTGCCTAAAGAAGTACAATTAAACATCCTCATAGCACTACGTGAGCGTTGACTACTGATAATAAAACCAGATGATCTTGTTTTGAAGTATTTGGAAAAACATATATGGCATCTGCACAAAGTGACTTTAGATCAGGAGTTGAACGAAGACGATTCTGGTCGCAATATTGAATTTTGTGTAAACATGATACTGATTTTGCTAACCGTATTATCTTTTCTCCCGAAACTATATTTTATCTAACCAGAATGGTTAAGAAACAGTATTGTCGCTATTGGGCTCCCAAGAATCTACACTAGATGATGGAGTCCTATGACCAATATCAAAAAAGTTGAATATTTGGGTTGGCCTTGTTGGGAGATTTTCGGACCTTATTTCAATGAAAGGACACTAACAGAAGAAAATTATTTGAAACTACTCTGAAACCATCTCGTGCCTGCTCTAGCAGTTCTATACCCAAATCAAGACAACCCCGATGTTTTCAATAATGCTTTGTGGTTCCAAAGAGATGAAACACCACTCATCCATCGATTTGCCTTCTACCAAGAAGTAAATGATATCCAATTTGAACATTTAACTTAATAGGTTTTTGAATTAATATATTATTTATTTGGCGTTCCGTCAGCTTATTATTCGTTTAATTAGAATTCTTAAAAGTGGGAGTTTTTGTTTAAAAAAAATTATGACGTCTTTACTTATTATTACCATGACCATATTTTGATAATATTGTTACTAGTATTACCACTATTAACTGATGTGATATGACATTAGATTTACTCCTTATCTATATTAATATGAATATCTTAGATTTACAATTTCTTTTTGATCCCTCAGAATGATCTCAAATTTCATTAATACAAAATCCAAAGGCACACTTATTAAAGATTAAGATTTTCTAAAATATCGGTGATCCAAAATAATTCACAAATAGTCGATCAACGCACCAAAAAAAATGCTTCTAAGTTTTCCCCTTATAATTTTTTTTGTTTATTACTTGGTATTTTAGAAGATTAACTTCAATTTTTAGGATAAAAGGTGTTCGACGAAAATTCGGGTATATGACATGAACAAAGAATGGGCGATTATAAAATGAAATTTTTTTATTTAATAAATAGTATTACCTCTCCCTAGCTCTGATTACACTCTCAAGTTCAAGTTGCATACTTTCAGTTACGTGTTGGGTGGCTTCTTGAGGAATGTTATCCTTCTCTTCTTTTAGGGCATCCCTAAGTTGCTACAGTATTAACAACTGCCCACAACGCTGCCTGATACGTCTTCCCAGCGTATCCCATATCTGTTCTATGGAATATAGGTCAGGACTATGTGCTGGCCAGTTTAGGGCTTTAATACCGACGTCATGGAGTTAATTTTTAACAATTCTAGCTTTATCGTGTATTAAAAGAAATTGCTCACCAAACCCCACAAGAACTACCACATACTCTTCCAAAATATCATTAATGTATCTTCTAGCTATTAAAGCACCTTCATTTACGAACACAAGCTCTGTTCGAGCCGCGCCCACAGCATTGCAGGCCCACCACCGAAACGCACCTTCTCACTAAAGTTCCATTACTTATGGCATACTGACGAAAACATAACTAGTTCGAAACCGGTCTATGATGTCTAGTGAGGAATTGACAAATGATCTTAGTTACCAAACAAGACATGCAGGTTTAATTCAATGGAAGTCGGGGCTCTTGTCCGCTGGTAGTTGTTTTCTGTAAATCTTATTCAGCACGAGAATTACTTTGTTTTGAAACTTCTCTATCAAGTAAGTTGGCTATGAAAATTGAAATGCAAAATTGAGTTACAAATCTGACAGTCCTCTATTGTTATAAAATATTGTCTATTAAATTGAAGCGTTATTATTAAAATAGAGATAAAGTCTTAATAAAAAAACTTAAAGCATGAAAGCGATTAAAAACTGATTTCACTTTTTCCAATCTTTTGCTAAAATTGTAATAACAAGTCTATTGCTTTGAAACATTTTTATTAGTTTTATACTATATATAGCCAAAAAATAAAAAAATAATTTAAACTACTTTTAATAAATTACAGTTTTTTTGATTTCATTATTTTTTACAAATTTACTTGATCACGACTATAATCGGCAAGATTCAGCTTTGATTTAAACCTAACATCAAAAAAATCGAATAATATTTAAAAAAGTTATAAGCGAGAATCTAGGGATATATTTTTTTAGCCCATATTCAAAAACTGTCAGCTTTCGCTGGGGAAACCTGTGTAATAATTAACTCCATTAAACCTGCAGAGGTTATTATAAAAGCTTTTCATACATATTTAATATAGTCACAAATTAGAGTATGTATAAGAAAATAGTAGTCAGTGCGAAGTTAAAATTTCAATTTCATTTGCTTTAAAACAAGAAGGGATATTACGTAACAATATTAACTAATAAATAACACAGGAGAGCTGTTGACTTTTTATTAAAGTATAAGCAACTGCTAGCTTTGAAACGTGAATGTATTTCAACATCATTAAAAATGTCACCGAACAACTTTTTAAATAGTTTGGAATGAATAGATATTAATTTTTTGGCAGAGATTCCGCATTCTAGAAGCAACCAACCGCAGAGAATCTAGTACACAAGCGAACATGAATAATTATGATTTTGGAATGTCTAAGAGTCCGCAGAAAGTGCTAGCTCTACACGCTAATTGTTAGACTGTATAATAAATCAAGTCTGTGGATCGATCGCTATCTGCATGAACCAGACATCATGGGCCCTATTTGTGGACACATTATTGCAATAAAATAGATTTCGCTGAAAAATCTACGGTTTGACCCACTAAACGTGAATTAAGGCACACGTTCAAGAAAGGATATTAGAAAACTTGGCACATTACTTATTTCTCCTCACCAAATGAGAACGTGTTTTGGATTATCGATTTCGTAGTCCATAGTGTTGTGTGAGAAGTAAAATAGTTTCAGACATCTATATGTGGGAATTTATTACATTAACACTCATTTTCTAGATTTAGAACAGGTATCAGATACCGATGTTATCTTATAAATAAGCAGCTACAAATCAACAATTTAAAAATACTATTAGAAGGTGACGTAGGTACATGAGAGGCTCACCTTCGTAGAAAAATTTGTCCTATTCGCTATTATTTTGTTAAATGTGTTACAGGGTCTACTAAGTAAATTAATATAATTCAGTTTGGTTCCAGTCTTGAAGCGTATCTGTAGATAAAATAATTAGTAAATATAAATGTAAGCAATCAAAATTTTGGTGTCGATTTTATACGAAATCATAGTCTTAGTAGCATTATCAAAACCGGAGGTGTAAGAGTGGTTCATCTATCGGGAAACTAACTATAACAACTTTAAGACAAAGACAAAACTGAAATAAATTTAATATAATAATAATAGATTGCGAGTGGATAGTTAAGGTACTAACGGTATGCCTTCATTGCGACTTTAAAGATCTTTTGTGATAACCGTTATCAATTTCTAGGCTTCTTCAGAAGCCTAAAACTTTCCTGGGGGCTGTAATTCCCGTCGCAGCAGGTGTTGTGGATACCTGCTCCAAATGTCGTAACGTTTGGCGTTTTAGAATATTGTATGAGCAAGGCTATCAGAAATCTCATTCCCTCCTATTCCTTCACGTCCTGGCACCCACATCAAGGTAACCTTGTTAGTCCTCGTCAGTTGCTTTACCACGTTCACTGCGATACCGTTTTTATCGACTTTCGTATTTGGCGGAACGAGTCATGGGCGTCTCGTTAAAGACTATTTGACGACATGTCTCGTATGTGTCTTTGTCATAGTATTGATTTATGACATCTTGTGTGACGTCAGCGACTCTTTGAAGGCAACAATCTGAGAGTGAACTCCCTCTCCATTCATCACTAATAATAAGTCTGTGACAGTTGGTTGATCTACTCAGTAGTTTAGATAACTAGGCCCAAATTCTCGCATCAGTACTGAACTATATTTGCATGAAATTACACTCCGCGCAGAGCTATAGTGCCATACGTGACAAATATATGACTCGTACTAGTCGTACTGCCGTTAACGTGTTACAAATAAAGAAACTTAATGCTTTAAGTGGTGTCTGGCTCTCTGAGAGGATATAGATTCTCGTGTGCATTTTCGAGCATCAGTAGGTTTATACATTGAAACTAACTGAAAATTATTTAGAATATTGAGATCACCTGGTTTAAGGTGTCATCACACAGATGTCTTATTACGGTTACTAACATATTTTTTCATAAAATCGATAATTGTGACTGTTGTGATTTTTTCAATATACACGTATAAATGACATAATTTCAACAAAAAAAAAATCGTTACATTCAAGTGGTTGGGAGAGAGTCAATAATAATATAGGAATGTTCTGATATATTAAATTTAAGAAAATGCTAGTTGACCCTGTAGAATCGTTTTAGCTCATCCTGTATATTCGAAAATAATTTCCGGTTATAGCTTTTTTTGTCTAGTTTATTTATGTTTTTAAATCAAGTTTCTAGCTATCATAGAACTCGACATATCAAAGTCGGACGTACTATTGCCCCATCCTGTATATTTGTTTTTTGGTTTTATATAATAATTTAGCATTCGAGAATCTACATTATTACTTACCCGATATAGATTCTTTAATTCATTTCCCTGTTGAATTATATGATTGGTCGACCAGCCTTTCGGAGCAAAAAAACGTCCAGATACCAAGTGATGCGATCGATGAAATTAATAAATGCCTTATTTATGTCATGCCCAACTTTCTAATTTTAAACCGTTTATGAGGTTTTGCATAATATTATCAGAAAGATCTTGTTTTTTTTTCCAATATTTTTAGTATTATTATAAATTTTGACAGAAATACGAAAATTAATAATGTGTGATAAATGATCAGCTATGTGTGGATTTGTTAGCTTGCAATTGGACATGGACTTGGGCATATTAGTAACTAAATAATCTATTATACGAGAAGTTGTCAACCCAGTAGTGTACGTAAATACTCTGGTAGGTTCATTTGTTGTTACTTGTAATTCAAAGGATTGGAATAGATCAAAAAGTATTTTTGAGTCTATAGAGCCCTTGCTTGAATCAATATTTATCTCGCCCCAAAGTATTATATAGTCTGCTTTCGTGGGCCAGAGTTAAATTTGTAAAAAACCTTTTAATATCGCCATTCGGGGGGCGATATACTGTAATTACAATATCTTCGTGGTCTGCCGATGTACTGCATGGTACAATCTTCTCCAGGGTAGCATTTTCATGAATAGCTTGCAAAGTACATATTTCAATTAGATTTGAATAATTTATGTATGTTGTATGTCCTGTAGCCTTATTTCAGAACCTGTATCTATATACTTTACTTTACTCATCCATTCTGTATTATTTCACTAATGCTTTTTAAAATTAAATACTTACCGCCATTGCTTAACGTGTGACTGTTTTTAAAGAAATTTCGATTACTTATATACTTCTTATACTCAATTATTTGTTTATTTGTTACTCTTAAGTTAAATAGTTTTTGATTAAAAGGGTAAATGCTATTATTAAAATAAAAATTATTGACTGTCTATAGGGCTCTGTTACCAGCACTATATTAGTGTTTTTATATTTATTTAATATGTCAATATTTTCGTTTAATATTTGTTCCACTGAATTAAACCATATAACGATATAATCATTACGGGTAAATGATGCTCCTTCAGTTAGACAACTGTTTAGTATATTTTTTATAGAAGCATAGGGTTTTGAAATTGTTTGAACACTAAATGTGTCCTTTAATATGTATTGTAATATAGTACCACAGTTTACACCATGTCTATCAGTTAGAAATAGAACTTTGTTCTTCTAGGTCTTTATTTTCCTTTTTGTTGGTAGGATATCATTTTCAGTTTTATTGCAGATTTGTAATTGAGAATTTCCATTATTTATTTCCCTTTTACAAATGTCAATTTTTCTTTATGATTTTTCATCTGCATATTTGTTTTTATAATTTTCTGACAGGCTTTGAAATTTTCCTCTACTTGGTTACAATACGTGTCGGTAGGTTTAACAGTTTCTTTTGATCCATCGGTTTAAGTCGATTGAGTCACTTTAATCACTGATAAATCATCAGTCTGGCATTGACTATCACTAACATATTTTTTGCTTCTTAACTTATCTAATCTTTCTTTTAGAAATTCGATCATATCGCTTTTATCCTTTACGTCTGTCTGAAGTTCATATATTTCGGTTCTAAATTTTACAATATCTGTTAATAGTGATTCATTCGTGGTCATTTCTTGTGGTAATTTATCTCTTAACTGGACCAAGGTATTTTCTGGATTTTCCTTACTGGAATCATTTAGGTCACTTTCATAACTTATGCTCACGTAACTGGTATTTTAAGATGTTGCTTTTATTATAGGTTTTGGTGATACCGTTGCTTTTTTAGCAACTTATTTTGTACTGTTTTATCTTTTGTGCTTTGCCATCATACTAGTGATGCATAAGTGACAGTGGGTCTGAAAACTGTTAGGTATGACCAATAGATCATTTTCAGTTTTAGGCCTAAGTGTTACCGAAGATCCTGCGGCGCAGTCGCAGTTCGGTAACCCTTGTTAGGTGTTTGTTCCAGATGATTTTTTGATCTTGAACTATAACTAGATATTTTTACCACATCACTGGATTCAATTTGAACACCATTCATTTTTGGGGCTATTAGGGAAAAAACTGATTCTTTTTGTGATTGATATAATGACTGACTTGCGTGGATTAACGTGTAAACCTTCATCTAGGCACTAAATTTTGATAATGATGAGTGCAATTTGCATTACATTATGCTTGAGATCATATTATGATGACTAGGGAATCAGCGTATTCTTGAATGTCCAATCCGGAGTCGCTAAGTTAGTGAGAAGTTCATCAATAATATAGACCATAGCAAGGGTGAAAGAAACCTCCTTTTGGGCATCCTTTGATGACTGTTACTGTTGCTGAATCCTTTTCCATTATCACCGTTATCCTTCGGCTGTTAAGCATAGATATTATCCATCTTACTGTCGAAGGCTCAAAGCGTTTCTTTTGCAGCTCCTTTTATTGATTCATATGAAGTGTTATCAAGAGCCCCCTCCATATCTATAAATGCACAAAGAGCTACTTCTTTTGTTACAAACGCCTTTCTAATTATATTTACCAGATTATATAAGGTGATTTCTGTAGATTTGCCAACTTTATAGGCAAACTGATTTTTCTGAGTGGTGCATGGTAGGATTTCGCTTCTTAGATATTGATCTAAATATTTCTCTATTGCCTTTAAGAGAAACGAGCTATGCATTTAGTATAGGAGGTACGATATAGGCTGAGCGGTTGGCCACCTTCTTGCCTTCGTTATATATATTACTTTCACCTCTCTTCACGCTTAGGAAATATAACTCAAGTTATAATTGGATCTAAAGATTCAAACCAGGATGGAAATCATCTCTTCGACTCCTTACTGTAAGAGAGCCGAGTAGATGCCACCCCAGCTGGGTGATTTGTAGGGCTTAAGAATACCAATAGCCTATTTAATTTTATTGGGTATGAAGATTTTTCCAGAGATTTCTTTCCCGGTCCGTAGATCGATATACGTCCTTCTGAATCCAGTTTTCAGTCTCTCTGACTTCTACTATTTTAGGGCCTGGACAGTGCGTTTCCAAAAGCAGTTTTAGATAAATGTTTACGGGGATTTACGAAATTAGGTGTGACTGTAATAAATAATGTTGGATAAACGAAACGATGAATTCAAACTAGCTTTAAGGAACATATGACTCATCTCAAATATGGAACAACAGGTAAGTCTAGTTTTTACACAGCAAACATTTGCGAAGATAGATTCTACCAACTTAAGAATATTTGTTAATAACAAATAATGTATAGCTAGATGCATTTAAAAGCTTGGAATTAACAAAATATATAATAGTATGAATGGTCAGCTATATTTGTCAGTTGGTTCATGGTTCATTAAAGTATAAATAAGATACGGTATTAGTATCCGTTTCATCTCAGTCATCTCCAGATGACGCCTACTTTTTAGATGAATTACGAGTCAGGTGCGTTGTTCAGTAACTTGAAGTTTCTAGAAATTAGTTCAGTGTTTGATCCTGATGATTAAAATTCTATTACTTGTTACTTTCTACCTCAATAACTGTATTGAAATTTAGATGTGCTTTATTTGCTAACTCACTAAAATTTTACAAATACCTTAATCACCGCAAAAGTTCAGATGAAATGATGTTAGCCGGTCTCACCCAGTACACAATTGTTATGACATTTCAACAATCAGAAAAAGGAATGTTAGGAAACTTGGCACATTAGTTATTTTCCTTCAACGAACTACGTATTTGCATAAGTGATTGTAGAAATCGTAGTAGATAATGGTTTTAAACTAAAATAATATTTGAAGTCTGGGGTTTAGCCAAAATATTATTTATTTTGAAATATCGAAACAGATATTTTTTAACCTTTGCTTATAGTGAAACTAATTTAGAGAAGTATTTTGTTTCTCCCCCCCCCATTTACAATACTACACACGTTGTGCATGCTACTTTTTTTTAACTCAAATATTTTTAATTTGGTCTTTCTTATGTACCTACTGCAAAACATATATTTCTGTTAAAGAAATTCGTATTTCTAAATCATTCTGATATCAGTTGAATTGCAAAAAATAAGATAAATATAAGTATTCGTGTAGGACAACGAATCCTTAACATAAATTAAAAATATGGTTTCATGAAGCTTTTTAGTGGAGATTTATAATGTGAAAACCAAACATGTTTTTTATAATTTATGGTAAAATAAATTACTTGCATTTCACTAAACTAATAACAAACTTTTTAAACTGTATTACATTCCCTCTACAGGGTGTTGACGTATGTAGTAATACTTCTCATACTTTTGTTATTTATACAAGAAATAAAACGCTGACTTACGGATTTTTCTAAGCTTTTCGCATATGTAATTGTAATTAGTAGGGTTGTCAAAAATGTTCCGTGGGACAGTGGCGTACGCGAAATTAACTAATACGAGAAACAAAAAACTGTTACAATTTATAACAATGTATGTAAAACTTACCCTCTTAACTAGCTTGATGAACTAGCTGGCTTATCATAAACTGGAGAAGATGTGTAGCCATTTTGCAGCATCAGGTATGTTTCTATAGTTGTGTTCATGAGTGATGTTCGCTTTGGTGAAAATATATTCTTATATTTTGAAAACGGCCGTTCGACATCTACTGATGTAGTACACGCATACATAAAATATTCTTTGAACGCACTTAACGGATCTGGGGTTGCACCATCACATATTTGTCTTAATTTGGTAAAACTGGTGTCTTTATTTAATACACTTGCGAACTTTTCTTTAACGCGCTTATTTGTTCCGACCCCTATAGCGTGTAGCAGTAGATTTACTTCGTCCACTATTTACAGTGACTCCGCTAACGACAACGCACTGTTTTCTAATTTTTTTATGCTTCATGTAATGGTTTATAGTTCTTCGCAATATTTTTTAAAGCTGTTTCAACGGAAATATTTTCGAATTTTGTCTGGCTTTCTTTAATACCTGCAGCCTCATCTGGATTGAATTGTAGTATCACAGCTTTTATTTGTTGGAAATATTCAGCATTATAAAAAGCTGCCTGCAACCATGTTCCCCAACGTGTAAGAATCGGCTGTAATTCAAGAATACCGGGACACTTGCTATGAAATGCATGGAGACGTTTAGGAGATTTAAGAAACACTTTTTTTTGTACTTGCTATTAATGCCTCCACCTCTGAAAAACCTTTTCGAATAGTTTCTGCCACAAGATGTAAAGCATGCACTTTACACGTAACATGTATAAACGTACAACCTTGTTCTTGCAAAGAACGGCCTACCGAATGCATTGTCACGGCGCCATCAGTCACAAACATCAGCACTTGACTTTTTGACAGTTCAAATTTTTCTAACGTCTCCAGCACCACCCTGGTAATTGTTTCGCTAGTACACTGACTTAGTCTTTTTCTAGCTAGTAACAATGGAACTGTCGATTTAGGAGGGTCCACTACTTGTACTATAACATTTAAAATAGATTTTTTTTTCAATCTGTTGTCTCATCAGCAGATAACCACAGTCGTGTATTTTTTAATTCACATTTCATCTTATTTACCATGTCTACGTGTATAGTTGGTAGATAGTGACATAACGTTGTGCGACTTGGTAACTTCACCTGGGCATTGTATTTATTCCAGAACTCTCGAAATGGTTGTTTATCGAGTATGTGCAGCGGAACATCACAGGCAATCAGCATTAATAGTAAATCAAACATAAACTGCCATTTTTTTTATTTTTATGGTGTACACTATTTACGTGAAGTCTACAATCACGCTTATCCCAGCACATCAAATTGTTCTCGCACACTTTACAAATTATGTTAGCACCATCATAGAATATATCCGGAAATTCACCTATGAATTTATTCACTTTGTCAGCAAATGGCCGTTTTCTACCCCTGCGTACGTCTGCCATGCTTTATTATTAAAGAAATATCAACAATACAGTACAACACAAATAAAATAAAAACACAAAAACAATATGCAATACGCCCAAGTAACTTAACGTGTACACAACTCGAAAACTAATAATGGACTGGACTGGAGAAAGAGTTTCGCGGTCACGGTGAATGGCGGCGACAGTAAGTACATCTGTACTCTACGACCATGATACACAGAAACGATTTGCAGCTTTAGTAATTAGAATTTAACAAATTGAGAAATGTACGAGTAGGGTCATAAAAGGTACAAACTGTATACCATTATATATCTACAAAGTAAGAATATAGTATGATTACATTTTTATGGTACTCTAGTCTAAAACAAATATTTAAATACATGAGCATAACCAAATTATTACTTCAACGGCAACAAAGAAAGAGAAAATAAGGGAGAGAGAGAGAGTTAATCAATATAATATTTTTACTTTTATACATCTTATATTAGGTGAGTCCGAGTCCGAAATAGAGAGCAACTATAAATTTCTGTCACCAAAATAAAAATTCTGAGCAGATTTAGGCCACAGAAGTCCTTGATTTATTTATCCATGGCTTTAAAAATGATACTGAAGATCATTTATTTGAAAATAGAGATAAATCTAAATTTGATACATATTCAGAAAACAAAATATACGAATCATATTTCATTAAACAGCTGATTATTAACTTAAATATTAATTTCATCACAAGTCAAGAAATGCAATCAAACTATGCGGAAAAAAAATATAAATTCAATTATCAACATTATCAATTTCAACAATTAATTTAAGTAAATTAAACAATTAATTTAATTAAATTAATTGATAGTTATTTCTGTTTCATGTACCTAAATACTGCGAAAAATAAGTAATCAATTTGTTTACCATGTAGTTCCAGCAACTGCTCTTATCACTTTTACGTCTTTAATTTTGTCATTAATGTTTTCTTGTAAAAGTTACACAAAAATTAGCTGTTAAGAGTACATGGTACGTAGATCATTCCACGTATGTAGAATGCATTTATTGGAGCCTGCCAGCAATGCCGCAGGCACTATGTCTTTAATTGAAATTGTAATCGTTAGTCCTTTACTTTATTGGTTCTGCAATTTCGGATGAAAAAATGTGATATATTTGATCTTTCATGATCTTTCAGTAAACGGGCTTAATCCAGTGAAATAAATGCATCAGTATAAAAATACTGCAAAATGGACTATTAATTTCCACAAATCCAGAGCCATTTGTCCTTAGTTGAGTTGTCCATTAATCACATTTTGTTATATTATTTTGTATTTGCATACTATATTGTGCACGTCAATGTTGAACTTTTCGACACTACGTGCAATTTCGACAGCTCTCTGAAATATAATCAAAATGCTTAAAGTTGACAACGACTATGAACAAATGATATAAAAAACACACAAGTAACAAGTAACAAATTACATTTTACAGAAATTAATGCCTGGTGAAAAAAACTGTAAATAGTTTAGAGAATTGTATGTTGAATTATACATAGCTACTAGATGAAGAAATGTGGTTGAAAACCAAACATAGTCTCCTCGTTGTACCCTATTTTTCAATTTTCCAAAGGCAATATTTATAATCTAGCTCGAATGACCAAAAATGCGCATGTAACTATTGAAATTGCTCTTGACAACAACATACAAGTAACACGTAGCAAATTATATTTTACAGAAAAATACGCTTGGTTAAAAAACTGTTAACGAATCATCTGTTGAATGACAGTGACATACTACTACTACATACTACATATTACATAAAAAAGGCAATATACATAATGTTGGAACTGTTTTCATTGTTAATAACAATAATTAATACCTAGAACTTGTATTAATTTTAACTTAGTTAATTAAGCATTTCATTATTTATTTGCTACCATTTTCTACTTGTAATAATACTGTTAAATGTGAAATTGTCAAGTCCACATATATCGCGTGATAGCTGGACCTCGACATTTATTACTGTTTGCATTCTTGAGATTGTCCGACTTATGGATGTACGTTTCGGATTTATCGTTATTTCTTGAGTAATAAATTATCTATGAATTACGGTCCATTAAACCTGACATAATTGCTTTGGAATGGCTCAACGTAAGATAGAAAGATAGTATTTTCGTTCTTACAGATCCTGCTTTGACAATAAACGTTCCTTTTAATATATTTATAGTTTAGAAACAAACACAAAAAGGAAAACACATTTTACAAATAATTTTTATGAAACATATCATTTTGCGAAACTCCTGTAAATGTTCACAATTAACTTATTTAATAAAATTTTCTGGTTGTAAAAGCAGCGTATCCAACTTAAATGATATGTTTTTGTATATTTGTACGACTCTATTTACCTAAAACATACGAGTGATTCACCAGTAATGTAACTTTGGTATTTCTGGACCGATTCGAAAATTTAAAAAACCATTTTGAACCTCCATTCCCACTTCTGGCACTGAAATCCCCTCACGCATTCCTGACCGTGAGTTGTAACCTAGACCTTAAATGAAAAACCCCTTGGCCTTGAGAGTGTTCTTGACCTTGTGTCTAATATTATCCCATGGTTGCACGAGTATAAAATGCATTGAAAATTTGACTGGATAAGTCGTGCTTACATAGTTAAAAGTAGACGAATATACAATAAATACAAGTATCTAATAATAATGATAAGATTATATTAATAAGCATGGTAGTGTGCACAATTTAATTGTTTTAAAATTGATAGAACTGAAGAACAAAATTTGGATGATGTAAGTGATATTAGTGACAGTAGTGATGATATGGATTCAGATGCTGACGCAATAGCTGGAGATAATGGAATAGAGAAGGCAGATTTTATTTTATCCGCCAACCTATTGGTGTTATCGTATAATTATTGTGGTAATTATCACTGAATCTTTTATGTTTTTATTATCATTGAGATACACTATCAAATCTAACATCATTGCTATAGTAGAGACGTTCTCTCAATAACAATAAACTGAGCATCAAATTATTGTCACAGGTCAGATTGACACTTGCATGATGTTTCATTATTTTCAATGCCTACTTAGCTTTTGTGATCAATTCGTAATTTATAAATTATTTATGTTCCTGTAGTATTAGCAAAACTATGGAAGATATATACTGTTTAAATCAGGAAAATAGGAACTACGATTCTCAAGTCAGATACAGAGTGTTCCATTTAAGAAAATAAACTGCCCCTTGTAACTCATTCGATTTTGAAGTCATTATTTTTTTCATTATGACGATGTCTGAAATCTTCCGAAAAAAATTATTTCATGTTTCTAATCTTCTTGAGGAATTAATGTAAATTGAATGACATTGCTGACCCACCTGTTAAATCGATTCGGTATGCACCGTCTATAATACTAGAGTGGAATTATCACAACCGATTAAATACTATACTCGCCTATAGATATGAATTGACCGATTATGGAAACCAATTAACTCAAATTGATGTTAAAGAGATAAAGGAACTTTATTCACGTGAAATCTAGATCATAGAATTTAATTTTAATACCATAATAATTTCTTTCATTTAATAATAACCTTGAAATGAGCCAGATATCACAATAAAATTATTAATATATGTGTTTTTAATAATTTTATTTTGTTATGGTATTTGTTGTTGCCCGTAAAAATGGTTGCTATTATCTATTACAGAACCATAGGGGTCCACATTTTTGGTGAAAAACATTTACATAGGAATATTTAATCTAGATTAAATATTCCTATGTAAATGTTTTTCACCAAAAATGTGGGCCCCTAAATTTTCATATCTATGCGAACAACGCCTATTTACAATGTTTTTAATTTTAAAATAGCAAATTTTTCTACTATAATATGGTTATAAAATTCTAATAGGCACAGTTCACAACAGTATAACAAATTTAAGGTCCACTTGTTTGGGTGATAAATGTTAACATGGATATGGACTATCCAGTATATTTGAGCTATGCAGATAACAGGTTGCAGATGTACAACACAGATACCTATGAATCACATTTCAGATCAGTTACAAGTGCTGCACCGCAGGGCTCTGTGTTCTGTCCCTGCCTATTTTAAATGTTTTAAATGATTTGCGAAGTTCTTGTATACATGTGCAGCATTATTTACCCATTTTGATAAACCACAATAATCGGAATTAATTCATCATGAAACGAAATGTAAATGCTAATAAAACAGTTTTTTCATTTTTTGCCCAAGAATTTTCTTCATAATTTTATATTAAAATCATCAGTCAATTGTACAAAATTATTCGTGAGAACTCTGAACACGGACGTTTATAAAACACATTGAAATAATATCAAAGAAATTAAGACAATATTGCTCTAACTTTAGATACTTAAAATTCTCAATTTTCTGCAACAGCAAGTTGAGGAATACCTGGATGATTTGCCAATTTTATTAAGCTTAAAAATAACCTGGCAACAAGGCAGAGCTCCTCCAAATAATGACCGACCCGTCACGGACTATTTAAATCCACATTATCCTATCTAGATTGGAAAAATTGGTCCCATCCACTGACCCACAAAGAACCCTGATCTAAATACCCTAGTATTTATCTTTCATATGCCCTCAAAAGTAATATTTATAGTGAATATCTCTCAAGGGATTCTGAACAACATAAACAGCTATAAGGGAGGCAATAAATTGGTTTAATATGGATGAGGCGGTGTTTGAAGGAATCCAATTTCTTGAGGATTTGTTTCATTCAAATTCTTAAAATATAATGGGATGTTATGTTGAAAATATAATGTGATATTTTTATTTTGTTAAAGCTTACCGTTTGTAAGTTTTGTTTGTGTTATTTTATGTCTTGTTGTAAAACCCATAAACTGGAATAACTTTTTCTATTTATTCTTCAATTCACATGTTTTCCTAGCTCACTATGCAAATTATTAGCGACATTGTTAGTATAAAATTGTCTTTGTCTTTGGTAATAATTCAAAAACTACTGGACCAATCACACTAAAACTATACATATTTGTGATCGGAAAAAATTTACTACAAATGTAGAAAAATATAAAGGGTGTTTCATTTAAAAAAATCATACTTTTCGTTCACTTTATCTTTCAAGTTTATTTTTTTGGAAGTACTTTTTTGGGTTAGAATAGCAAAAATAAAAGCGGATTAACATTTATCTGACTTACCCTGTACCTACCTATTAAAATTGCCATACTTTGGCATGGTGCTAATTTTCAAATTGTTTTGTAAATATTTGTTTTATTATTTATTTTTTTCTATTATTTCTGACAATAAAACATTGCAGAAACTTGAACAGTTGCTTCTAAACTTTAAACGTCTAGAATTGGACAACTACCACCAATTGGATCCGTGTTTATGGGACATTTTCTACTTAAAATGGCCTGAGGAACGTGCTCCCTGAGTTTACACGGTATCCCATGCAACACCCTGTATGATATTTGTTAATTACCATTCAAATTACCAAATGAACCCTCAGATGGCTACTCTATATTTATTATGAACAGAGGGGACGCATGGTGGGCCAGAATTAATTTTTAATAGCACAAAACCTAAATTTGTAAGAATTAATTTTGAGAAAATCTCCTTTATTAGTATCTACATAAATGGTCAGTGCATAACGATATTAATATGAGAATTCCTAAAAATAAATAATTTAGGAATAGTGAACAGGTAAAGAACACCAATAATGGGCACCCATTCTCAGTTTATCATTTGCCTTTGTATTATATAGAAGTGGTGTTGTGTTCTCGATTGTTCTTAGGGGTGTAAAATCTTTCCCGTAGGAATCTTTTTGTTGACAGTATGCTATTCTTTTCCTTTTTTATTTAACATTTTTTTAATACAGCTGTTTCTGATATTATCTTAGTCAGAATATTAACAAAAAAAGTGCCGTTATTTTTAAATTACATATTTACTTAAGTTTATAAAAAATTGCACACATTTGCACATTGTAATTTGAAGTTTTTAAGGAAATTTATACAATACCTGTTAATAAAATGTAGTGTCCATTAGGGACATATAGGGATAACTTGTTTTTATTTGAGCTTTCTTTTGCCATAAATATGAGCATATTGTTCTGTTTTACAGAGACAATGCCTATTATCAGAAGAGACTTATTTGAGTTTTTGAAAGTCAATTTGCTTATAAATATAGTTAGCTATAGTTGACGAAACCTATATTGTGACGGGACGTCCGGGATAAGACGCTACGGAACGCAGAGCCGGATTTAACTGTATTGTTCGTTCGTTTACTTTTTTTAACGTAAGTTTTTGTGCTCAGTTTAGTTAGCAACACATTAACAATTGTACAAAAAAGTATTATCTTGAAATAAAAGTATTGAATTTAACGTATTGACTACACATACAGCAGTTACAGTATTCACGTTCGCTTAATATAAATTGTTGCTACCCATCAAGAACCGCGAGGAGGTATGAGCATTTTTTTGCCAGGAAAGGATGGGTATGGAATATTAGTATAGAATAAAGAGATTATTTAGAAAGTAACGAGAAACCTTTAAAAACAAAATAAAAACAAAAAATATACTATCAAAATAGTAACAGAAACAAATATTTTTCTCAATAAAACAACTAAAAATAAATTCTAATAGTAAAGTTATTACTACACTAAAAACAGAAAGACATATTTTTGTCAAAATGAAAAAAAATAACATTAATAAATAATAACATCCTGAAAAAGAATCTCAAGCAATGAACTACAAAAGCACAAAAACGGAATTAAATAATGCAGTTGATTCACTTCTTCACTTCGCATCACTTCACACTTTACGTCACCTCATACTGCTTCTTCCTCTAAATCCTCGCCCTTCTTACCCTCTTCTTCAGATGAACTACTAACCTCGTTCAAATTTATAATAAATTTATTTCCTTTATTTGTATGAAATTTGTCAATTTTTAAATAATCATCATCAATTGTAATTACTTTCCTAATTCTTTTTCCCAATCTTTCTTGTTAATTTTCAATACTTCATTTTGAATTAACTACGACTTTTTATCGAATTTCGGGAAAACATTTCCTCTTCTGACATTTTTCTTCAATTTCCACCAAATTAATTCAATCTGGTTGAAAATACAGAAATATGACGGGAATCTGAACACCTTGTGGCCATATCTCTCCGCTACATTATCTATAATATACTTCTTCTCATAATTTTTCATTTGCAGGACTTGTGCTTTATTATAACCGATTATTTCTTATTGAAAACACCAATGAACTTTGATTTTCTTTATCACTGTAATCACTATCACTTTCATTTTCACATACACAATAAGATGCAGACGTAAAGGCCTCTCACGGTCGAAACATTTTGCATCAAATACCTTTTTAAAATATTTTCAAAAACACACAAGCAAATAAACAGATATAAAATAATTATTACTTATATTACCCAATTAGTGCAACACCCCCGTCCAATTGCTGGCATAACACAATAAGCTGGGGGTTGTACTTATTGACCAGTAGCTCAGTGAGCAGGTCGTGAATAAGGGCTTAGATTGATTTGAGTTCTCACCAAAATCTAGTCTGGGCGCCAGGACTTTTGCAAGTACCAAATAATGAAAAGTTTACTTTAAAAGATAAAGATAACGTTAAAACTTGAATTCGGTTGGGAAGGAAGATGAATAAAAAGATATTATTTAATAAAAAGTATAATAATCTATATGCACAATATTTACAATGGCTCAGATGGCCTCTTTTAGTCAAAAAAAAATCTAGAGGTGGTTGAAGACCAACAACTAACCACACAAAAAAAAATGATGTTAGTGAAAGAGAAAAAAAATTAAAAATAAAATGACTGATCTCTTACAAATTTCATCAGACCAAATATAAATGTTTACTGGGGACGAAGATCTTACGTAACTTCCAATGGGTTAGTCCAGCGAAGAATCCACCAACGGCTAAGCTCTTAATAGGTTCGGTGTCAGTTTGACTCACCACTGTCAGTACTGCAGTTACCCTTGAGAAAAAATGCCAGTTGTATAAAATATCATTTTCCTGCTCCACCCAGTATATAATGATCAGTTCGATCCACCAGTTATTCTCTTCTCTTGGTCCAGGTATTTACATAAAAAGGGGAGAGTTTTATGAGATCAGTATTATAGGGAAAACAAAGTTAAAAGCTGTGACGTTTGAATTGTCTAGCTACGTAGACAAAATATGAGTTAACACAAATTTACAGAGTAAATTGCAAACTAAACAAACTAGGATCGGTATCCTACAATATTTTAAGAAGTTGAAGACTTCAACTAACTTAAGTATCAATAAAAGTTACGTTAAATAGAAAAAATACTAGTCCAACAAATAAACTAGGTGTAGCTACGATAATAAACAAGTGAAATAGGTATTCACTAAATGTTAAGATATTTTTTTACTAAAAGAAGTTAATCTTCAAGAAAATAGAATTTAGAATGTCTGTATACAGACAGACAACTAGAAAGATAACGTAAATAAATATTTGCTAAATATAAAACAATATGATAGTTTTCAACTTGAAGGTAACATTAAATTAAATTATTTATTAGTTCCTCGGAGAGAGGGAATAATAAATTGCAAATAAATTTAAAGATATATAACTTGACGATATGGTTACTGTAGATAATCAAAAGTTAATCAATCGCCAGATAACTAGGCAGGTATCTTTGCTAGAGAACTAGGCAAGGCTCCACTAGAGCAGCGTTCCTGACTAAATACTAAGTAAACGTTCAAGTAAGCATTCGATATTTTAAATTTAGAAAAACCTTACGTTACTGAGGTCTGGTTGATAAATATATGTACTGGTATAAAATAATCCACCATAAAACAAATGCACCACATTATATAATTTTCACAAAGGTTATAAACAAATAGGTTTGGTCCAACCTGGTGTACCAATCTCCAAATGTCACCAGTCACCACTGTTCAAAGCACTACCAACGTAGGTAAGTGACCTAAAACATCAACAGACAAAGACAGAAAACAACTAACTACGATACAAAATGGCGACATCCGTAGCCTAGTAAATCTAAAATTTACAATAACCGAAAGTTAGTTTAAATTAGCACACGAACTTATTACAATATCAGAGGGATATTAGATAAATTGCCAAGAAGGCTCGATAAATCGATACTATTCAATATTAATGATGGCTGTTCCAAAGAACAACCAAGGTGAACTGATCACCGAAAAGCAAATTCGCCCAAGGCGTAAATTGAGATAATTACGGTACAATATTATTATGAAAATTACCTCAAAGGTACTTTAAATCAATATAGCAACTTTTTAAATAATGATGATCATAAAATCAAATGATAATACCAGAAAACACATAAATTTTACCAGATCGCTGAACTAGAGATGGGTTTCATCAGAACGCTACACTAGTAAGAACGAAGAAGCCTCGTTCTGTTCTCCCACTTACACACGGTTATAGTTTGGAAAGAGACAGACATTTGAGAGTAGAGTGTGAGCAATAAAGATAGATAGATATATAGTGCAAAAATCTGCAAAACCAACTGTTCCAGTATAAATCAGTGGTGCCATCTGGACTAGACTGGCTGAAACTTAATTCATCGTGGACAACAACAAACTGGAATGAAATGGCTTGCAATTTCGTTACACACCACCTCTCCTACGGGAAGAAAAATTTGTTAACTTGAGGAGTTACAAATTTTTCATAAAAACAATCATAACACGATAGAGAAATGAGAAAAAGATAAAAGGAAATTTATCTCCTTGAAAAAGCAAATCGACAAAGAAGAAAACCAAATAATAAATTTAGGAGGGGAACCTCATGTCTTAGGCCTTCAAAGACGCTGGTGTTGCACTATTACACAACTCACTGCAACACGATAACCTTATTAAATTATTTTCAAAAACACACCAGCAAACTAACAGATGTAAAATAATTATTACTCATATTACACTATTAATTACACAACTCACTTCAACACTTTTTAAATATTTTCAAGAACACGCAAGCAAATAAACAGATATGAAATAATTATTATTTATCTTATAATATTATACATACAAATATATCAGCATTGCTAGAATGATTCGGTTACAAAATTAAGTGCGGCCCTGAAGTATCACAGGATGTAAACTAAACTCCGCCTTCGTCGCGTGCCAGCAAACACAACAATCATCGTTCTCTTAATATAAGCAGTGTAAATGACGGAAGATGTCATGTTTTATACATTTCCCGCCCACATCTCGCGTCTTGCCCGCACCTCCCGTCACAATATAGATTTCCGCAACTATAATTCTGAATTTAACTACACAATCCGGGTCATAAGGTTGCCCTTGTCTTTTAAAAATTCAAATAACTCTCTTCTGGTGACAGACATTGTCTCTGTAAATAGAATAATATGCTAATACTCGAGGCAAAAGAAGCTCAAATAAAAACCCAATATCTCCCTAATGGGCACTACCGGGCTCTAACAGTTATTAACACGCTTTTATTAGCTTCACCTGTATGTTTGTTTGTTTGTAACCGACTCTTTGGACTCGATTTTGACCCACTTTAAACGGACAGATTTAATTGAAACTTTGTACACTTACGAAGAACCGGTAACAATACAATAATTTGATAAGTTTATATCATTATCCTGATCAGGATCGCCAGAATTAAATAATTAATTTCCTCACGTATCCTCTGCGTGAGAGCAAGTGGCTTATTACTGTTAGTACATTCCGTGATTCTTAGTTTGTTCGTTGGCCGAGCGGGCTAAGACGCAAGTCTTAGTCGACGCGAAACGACGGACTCCTCGGGCGTGAGTTCAAATCCCATCTATGGCTGAAAAAAAATATATATATTTTTTTTCAGAAGTATCTGTTGGATCGTAATATGTTATAATATCAGCATCAATAAGCAATATAAATATAGTTTAAAAAAACTACAAAACACGCTTTCATAGTACATCAAACTAAAAAGTGAAAAATAAATATAGTTTAAAAAAAACTAAAAAACACGCTTTTAAAGCACATCAAACTAAAAAGTGAAAAATAATTATTAATATAAACTGAAAACAATAATGAACGAAAAATACTAGTATTATTGCGAAAAAAAGCGTGGGGCGCTTTGTGCCATATTTTTCGGATATCGAGCAACCCACGCTTTTTTCACAATAATACTAGTATTTTTCGTTCATTATTGTTTTCAGTTTATATTAATAATTATTTTTCACTTTTTAGTTTGATGTGCTTTAAAAGCGTGTTTTTTAGTTTTTTTAAACTATATTTATTTTATAATAAGCTTCCTTAAATACTTTAAATTACAGTGTGCAAATGTGTGCAATTTTTTATGAATCTAAGTAAATTTGTAATTTAAAAAAACGGCACTTTTTTGTTAATATTTTGAATTGGACAATATCAAAAACAACTGTATTAAAAAATGCTAAATAAAAAGGAAAAAAGTAGCATACCTTTAACAAAAAGATTTTACACCCTCAGAAACAATCGGGAATACAACACCATTTCTACATAATACAAAAGCCAGTGATAAACTGAAAATGGGTCGCACATTATTAGTGTTCTTTACTTGCTCACTATTCCTAAATGGTTTATTTTTGGATTTCTCATATTATTGTCGTTATGTACTGACCATTTCTGTAGATACTAATATAGGAGTTTTTCCCAAAATTTATTCTTACAAATTTAAGTTCTGTCCTGCTAAATATTAATTTTGGCCTGCTATGGGATGGTGTCCTAAAGCCTTATAATGGAATATTAACTTTGTCTCAAAAGAATTGAGACAAAATTGCAAAATACGAAATAAAAATATATTTATATAAAATGTGTTTTATTTGCATTTCCTTAACATGCATTAACTGCGTTGTTCTTGGAGGTGAACGCTCTTTGATAAAATAAACTTATATTATATGCTCTCGGCGTTTACAATTATCGATATTCATAAAATCAGAGACATCACTTTGCGATCCACTTTTAGTCACAAGTTATTCTATTTTCATATCGGCTGGTCTCGACTTTGTAAATATTAACAATACACTAAAATAAACGTGAATGAAAGGGAACCGAAACATAACAAAATAAGATCGTGTCATAAATGTGGACGTAATCAGTGAAAGTAAAATATGTGCTGTGATGCGAAATGGCCAACAGGTGCAGGTTGTGCGTAATTTTTGTTTAAAGTGGAAAATTTTCCTACGCATACTTTATATAAGTGTTCTCCTTGAAGTGGATGAAAAACAGCCTACTAATGAGACATGCAGATGATATTAGTCGCAGGAGGGTAAGTTACACATACATCATAAAATAGACTTATACTATGGTCAATCAATTTATCGCATTTATAGTTAAGGTGCCCGTCGGGAAAAATTTTGCTGATACATACTCTCTCCAAACTTCGTGTATGGCTTCATTGGACCTAGTCTGACAGCATTTTCCTCTATCATTTTTTTTTGTTTTTGGGGCGTTTTCCCGCTAGATATTCCGAAACATGTCATTTTGACAGCATATAAAAATGTACAGATACTGTTATTTTTCCAAGTAGAATAGCTTAAAAACGTGAATTGAAACGTGAAAAAATAATTGTCTGACAATAAATGTGGGTCATTGGGTGGCGTGTCCGCTATCTCGAACATGTCGGAAAAACGACTATAAGATAATTTATTAATAACCAACTGATTTTCGCTGTATTAATTTATTAAAACATACAAAAACAAGTTTTCATATTGTCTGACGAAAATTATTTTCCGATTTCCCAATCTGATGCATCAAAGTTGTCGGTTTCATGACAGCAAAAAATTTATTCATAACATTTTTTTACAAATTTTTTTGATTTTTAAATAAAATTTATAATACGATTAAAAAATTGTCTGACGGTGAAATAAAGCCTTTTAGCTGGAAATGTTAAATAAAAGGTTTTTCTATGTGGTTGTCAAGCTACGCTTGAATGCTACATTCATATGTATACAGTGTGAAAATTAAGTAATGCATAAATTCAGGAATTCCGTTGATATTAATTTTTTTGGAAAAAATTTCGAAGGGGTATACCGATTTTGACTTCAGCAAATATTTTCAGTCTATTTTCAGTTTCTTATGCCATTTATTTTTTAAGTTATGACGTCATCGACTTTTTGTTTTAAATGACAACCTATATTTTTTATTATTGATTTTGGTAGTAGTTTTTTATTCCGATTCCGACCGTATAAAGTTTTCGATATGTTATTATTTGAAAAAAATCGAGAAAAACAGTCTTAAATTTCAAATAACAAAAATTCATTAAATTGGGAAAATTTATCTAGTTGCCGGTGTATCACATTAGTTCGATTTTTCAACTATTTGTATAATTTCAAAATAAAAGAATGTGCCATCGATAACTTTCCGTCAAACTTAGGCAACTAGATAAATTTTCCCAATTTAATGAATTTTTTTTATTTGAACTTTAAGACTGTTTTTCTCGATTTTTTCAAATATAACATATTGAAAATTTTATACAGTCGGAACCGGAATAAAAACTACTACCAAAATCAATAATAAAAAATATAGGTTGTCATTTAAAAAAATAGTCGATGACGTCATAACTTAAAAAATAAATGACATAAAAAACTGAAAATAGACTGAAAATATTTGCTGAAGTTAAAATCGCTATACCCCTTCGAGATTTTTTCCAAAAAAATTAATATCAACGGAATTACTGAATTTATGCGTTACTTAATTTCCACACTGTATATTGAGGCTATATTTATAAACAACAAGCTGATTTTTTCAATATAGTTTGGGCCCTGGATGAAAATTTTCGGACTAGTAGTACCGGAGATATAGCGATTTTAAACGTACTAAAAGACAATTTTTCGCTACTTTTTTCTACAAAAAGTTTTACGTATTTTTCAATATTATCGAACTAAAAACTTGGATAAGTCGAATTCAGATAGTCTAAAAGAGTTCAAAAAATTCGAAATAAAGATTATAAAATAAGTAAGTTGAAATACCGTATCTTTTTTAACCGTCTTCTCGACTAAACGAAATTTCATTTTTTTTATCGCCCTAACTTCGATGGCCGCTATTGGAAAATCATGTTTTTTTGTCAGACTCTCGTTATGCCCCACTGTATTTGTCAGACACTTATACCACAAATTAAATACCTATTTTCTGCATATAATTTTCCAATGTCTGAAGGTTATGAATAAATTTTTTGCTATCATGAAACCGACAACTTTGACGCGTCAGACTGGGAAATCGGAAAATAATTTTCGTCAGACAATATGAAAACTTGTTTTTGTATGTTTTAATAAATTAATACAGCGAAAATCAGCTGGTTATTAATAAATTTTCTTATAGTCGTTTTTCCGACATGTTCGAGATAGCGGACACGCCGAATGACCCACATTTATTGTCAGACAATTATTTTTTTCACGTTTCAATTCACGTTTTTAAGCTACTCTACTTGGAAAAATAACAGTATCTATACATTTTTTATATGCCGTCAAAATGACATGTTTCGGAAAATCTAGCGGGAAAACGCCCCAAAAACAAAAAAAAATGATAGAGGAAAATGCTATCAGACTAGGTCCAATGAAGCCATACACGAAGTTTGGAGAGAGTATGTATCAGCAAAATTTTTCCCGACGAGCACCTTAACCATTAGTGCCTTATACAAGGTATTTCTGCTTAAACTTCGTAGGTCAATTACTGGAAAACTGAAGACGATATTGAATATCAATAAATGTCAGTGTATAGTTACTACATTTTGACGTTCAAACAATGAGCAACAACGCTGAAATATTAAATATGATTTTGATTTTTTTAACAAGGGGTATTTCTTGAAAAGTTAAAGCCCTCAGTTGTTTCTCCGTTATATAAGAAATTCTCCCCCAACGCTTGTTGCAATTACAGAGCTATTACATTGTTATCTAGCTCCTCAAAAACCTACACGGAAAAAATCTAAACTAGATTTAAGACTACTATTCTTAAATTAAGACATTATTGTACTCATATATCCGCAAGAATAGATATTTTTCCATCAAGGAAAACGTTATTCTTAAAAGTCATTATCTTAGTCTCCTTCTTTCAATGTCAACAAAATATTAACTGACGAATTACTTGAATCAATAAATATTTGATGTTGACTGAAATCTTTTCTTTCTTGATTTAATATTGCGATATATTAAATTTACCACCTAATGTAGGAATAAATTTAATTTCGCTCAACAACTGTATTATTTAAATAAAACTTTTTTCCTTTTCTTTTTTGGAACTTACTACCACGTGAATAATTCTTCGCTATCTAAAAAATATAATTAGTTACCAGTATGTTACCTACTGGAAAAATAAACCTCTGCGCTTGTGACTTTACGTCAAAAGATTAGTCAGAGGGTGTTTTTTTGATAACTAATATGAGACAAAAAAAATAATAATATAATGATGAGGCAAACAGAAAAATTCTCATAAAATTCCTTTTATTAGTGTGACCGGTTTCGTGAACAAGTAAATTACTTCACATCTTCAGACACAGGAATTTTTATAAATACATGACTACCCTGGTTTTTATTTATAAAAATTCCTGTGTCTGAAGATGTGAAGTAATTTACTTGTTCACGAAACCGGTCACACTAATAAAAGGAATTTTATGAGAATTTTTCTGTTTGCCTCATCATTATATTATTATTTTTTTGTCTCATATTAGTTATCAAAAAACACCCTCTGACTAATCTTTTGACGTAAAGTCACAAGCGCAGAGGTTTATTTTTCCAGTAACATACTCGGTAACTAACTATATTTTTTAGATAACGAAGAATTATTCATATGGTAGTAAGTCCCAAGAAAGAAAAGGAAAAAGTTAGAGAATGCCACAAATATTGTTCAGACAATATTTAAATAAAACTGATATATTATTTGAATCAAATTTGAATTTCTGGGATTGGCTAAGGACTTTTCAGAATTAGAAGAAGTTTTTATGAAGAATGACATTTTATTGAGAAACCAAAAACAAAAAAATTTACAAGTAAAGTCCATTCGTAAACACACTGTATATGAGACTTCAAATTTACTACAGGAAGGCACATTATTTCTTTATAAGCTTTTAAGTAATTTAAAAACAAATTAAGTTCCTCTTCTTGATAAAAGTTAAAATATAGAGTGGAATGAAAAATAATATTAACAAAATTTTTGTTAATTATTATTTACTAACTTTTACAAGTCTTATCACAGATAAGTATAACATATATCTATTTAAACAATTATTTTTCCGGCTATTTGCCAAAACGCTGAAACTTGGATTACAAAAAAAGATAATATGCACATTATGTTCAGTACTACTGACTCAATAATGTTATTTTTAATTTCAACTATTCTGTCTAATAAAACCAAAAATAAATAAAACACAAGGTACTCACCAGTTGACACTCACTTTAAAAAACTTTAAAATATCTACCGACACATGTTTCTTCTTGCCTTTAGAGTCGTCAGGGTAGCCGGCACATTTAAAGAATCCAAAGTAAGGAAACTTGTAAACCCCAATGTAATAAACATTAATGGCTTCATAGAACAGAATAATTGAAATTATATAGTGGAAATACCCCTTATTAGGGCCAATGAAATAATTTAAAAACAAATTAAGTTCCTCTTCTTGATAAAAGTTAAAATATAGAGTGGAATGAAAAATAATATTAACTGAAAATTTTTTGTAAATTGTAAAAGTTAGTAAATAATAATTAACAAAAAATTTTCAGTTAATATTATTTTTCATTCCACTCTAAGCTTTTAAGTGTTTTATGAATTTTATTCTCTTTCCGATTTGAGGAATAAGTTCTATAATTTGTTCTTCTGAAATCTCCAGTAAATTGTCCAACGTTAGTTAATTCTCTTGGCTTAGAAAATAATTGTTTATGTTACTAAATTATAACATGGCATAACAAGTTTTGTACATATGAAACAGAAATTTTTAAGCCCATTTGAATATTCACAAAATTTCCATACATATATACACACTGTAAATAGGCAGCTAAAATACATAATAACACCGACACACAAAAAAAAAGTCGTTTGTACATTTGACCCCACCTACCTCCCGACATGTATTTCGACCCACTGAATCCGAATTTGAAGTCAGTTTGGACCGTACACCCTCAAATATCGAGTAAATTGAAAAACCGTAAAAAATAGCGAAAATTGGGTGTTTCGGTAATAAAAAAAATTTTGTGGACCTAAACCAAGCCTAATTTTTATGTATTTCGATCCGCTGAATACGAATCTAAAGTGTATTTAGACCATAAGCCGTTTTAAATCTAAGTAAATTGTAAAAAACCCTCGAAAATTGCTAAAAATAGCAAAAAATTGTGATTGTTGATAAAAAAAATTTTTTAGACCCGGATCGAAGAGGATTTTTATGTAATTTGATCTGCTGAATCCGAATCTGAAATATATTTGGCCCATTAATCCCTCAAAATCTCAAAAAATCGCAAAAAAACGATAAAATAGCAAAAAATTGCAGTTGAAAAAAATTGAAAAAAAATCTATGAAACACGATTAAATACGTTTCTTGTATTTTTTTATGCATAAAATACAAGTTTAGAATCTGAAAATGTGAAAAATTGTAAAATCTATAAAAAATGACGTATAAACAGAATGAAAATTTTTTTGCCATTTTTAGCAATTTTCGAGGGTTTTTTACAATTTACTTAGAGTTAAAACTGCTTATGGTCTAAATATACTTTAGATTCGTATTCAGCGGATCGAAATACATAAATATTAGGCTTGGTGTAGATCCACAAAAAAATTTTTTTATTTCCGAGACACCCAATTTTCGCTATTTTTACGGTTTTTCAATTTACTCGATATTTGAGGGTGTACGGTCCAAACTGACTTCAAATTCGGATTCAGCGGGTCGAAATACATGTCGGTAGGTAGGTGGCGTCAAATGTACAAACAACTTTTTTCTTTTTGTGTACCGGTGTAATTGATATGTTAGCTTATCATTTTTGGTAAGATTTTCAATATAGCCCATAGCAACTGTCGTCAACTCCACCCTCCGCGACGCTTTAAATCTCTACTACTGCATCCGCTATTAGAGTTGTTAGTTGAGGATCTACGTAGACAATGGTCACTATAAGATGTTAAATTTAACAAACATAGGTAGGCAGGTATTTTTCCATAGGTGTTTTAGTCTACTGGTAGTGCAATACATTTTTCTGCCTTACAAAATAAAAAAAAATCTACAATGACTAATGTGAGGGGTGCGAAATGTGGCGTATGTTCGATATAGATCGAGTAAATCTATGTTTCGTTCATTTTTGGTGACTACAAAGGTTCGAGATATTTTAGTATTTCTATTACGTGTTATTATTAAAATTGATCCTACATCTTCAATCTCATGAATTTTTAAGTTTGTTAATTTGTATCCCCGGCACGAGCCTGCAATTCCGAATATTAACGAAATCTACAAGCATTTGAATGAATGCTATCAGCTAGAATGAGCAATATTTGCATGAGTTAAAGATAATTGCCGTATAACAATGGCAATCATTTAAAAAACTTTTTATTAAATAATAAGTTAATATTCTTGAATTTGTTAAAAAATATTTTCGTGTTACTCCCACTAATTTACAGTATCGTTTTTGAAATGATCCTAAATAATACTCCTAGCTTTATTCAAAGTTTTGTTCGATTTTTGTAATAACCTTTTGCTCTCGAAAAGTTACAGCAATTTAAAATGTGTCAGGATCTGATTTCCCACTCTGTACAAGTTCCAACCTACTAAATTCTTTCTTGATTAAATCTAAATGCATATCAAAAGCAGGCAGTTTATCAATCCTCAACGTGGATCTTGTATATTTGTTACCACGGTAATCTAGTATGAATCGAAGTTGATATATATGAGGACAACATTAAAATCTAAAACGATAAGCATAACACGCCGATTAAATCAAGTAAAGTTTATTTTATAAACTTAACCAAATAACATAAACTACATATTCAAATGTAAAATAAACATCACATATAATATAGACATAGCTCTAGGAAAAATCTCAGTGGAAGTAGAAACAGAGAGCATAATAAACAGCGAGACGCTGTTTTAAGACTAATTAGTTGTCAACCAGTTTAGAAGTGGAAACGAAGAGCCACTGATGTTTTTTTAGAAATGCCAGACAACGAACCAGGGTAGTCTTTATAAATTGAACATTTTATATTATTTATACACCAACAATGATTGGTAGTGTTCTGGTATTTTAAAAACGCCACTACACATTTATGTCTTAACCAGGATTTGAACCCGGGACCCCTGGCCATAAGCCTAACGTGTAAACAGTGAGCCACTGAGCCGATTAATTGAAAATTAAATAAAGTATCACACACACTTGATGAATTATATCAATATCATACAAAGAGGATTACGACTTTTTGTACCTTCTATTTAGCTATTACTTTTGGCATTTATTACTATTTTTCAGTATTTTTAAATTCTCACCTCTTATAGGAATTTTTTTGGCATTTTAATTTTTGTTATACCTTTATTTTTAAAAGTTAGTATTCAATTAGTTATTACGAGTAAGTGGTGAGAGGTATGTGAAACTTCTCATATGGTCCAAATGCTACTATCCGACCGACATCATAGATGTCTCTGTGGCGGATAGCGACCTGCGAAGCAAGTACCGAGAGCAGCTACCTCTAGCCCAGGTGAACTAAACTACTGTTATTAATTATGATTTGAACGAAACAACTACTCAGCGGGCAAATACCCCGACCTGCATTGGATTATACCTTCAAATCATGATTGATCGGTAGCCAATATCATTTGTCAAATCCTAACCGGATATAGAACGGTTTCGAATTTATTAGTTCTCCACAATATGCCATAGGTTATGGAACAGACAAATGATAGTGGCCAACCTGCTAGTCATATACTGACTAAGGTAAATTAAGTAGTGATATGTGAAACTTCTCATATGGTGCAATGGTATGAAAGATCTATCATGATTTGAAGGTATAATCCAATGCAGGTCGGGGTATTTGCCCGCTGAGTAGTTGTTTCGTTCAAATCGTATTTAATAATAGTTATTACGAGTATTTAGCTCGGATTTGTTTTCTGCTAAAAAGGCATTATTAATGACTTTTAGGCTCGAAGAAACGTTTATAATTTTTCAAAAATTCTCTTAATCATGATGATATAAGGAAAACACTTTACTTTGTTTTTTATCACTAATTTATTATAACTTAAATGCTACTGCAGTTTTGGCACGTTAAATGCCATTTTCAAACCACTGATGACAAATGAATGAATTTTCAAAGATACTATGGGCATTTATAATCTGAGAGATTGTATTAACAAGGGTTTGGAAATTTTGACATTAAACATTAACGTAATTACTTAGAATGAGATAAATGAGATTGCAAAAGGTTAGGTTTTGAATACATTAAAGAGGGTTGATTGATATAGATCTAACTGGTCGTTTAGAATATTGTCGGGACTTTGTTGGATTTAATAATTTCTATGGATTCTAATAAATTTAATTTAAAGCCTTTTTCTTGTACATGTAATATGTTTAAATCGTTTAGATTTGGAAAATTGTGGCCAGTATGATTTGCGAAAGTTGAGTCTGGTTTTTAAATCTAAACGAACGTAAACGTTCTTTATACCTTAGTTCAAATGAACGACCAGTTTGACCTATATAGAAGGCATTACAGTCCGGACATGTTAGTTTATAAACTCCTGGGTTTTTTAAATAACTAGTTTTATCTTTAGCATTATAAAATATACCTGATAATTTGGCAGCTGACTTTAAGATTATGTGTTGACAAAATGTTACTAATTTTCTCAGAAATATTCCCATAATACGTTAGGGATATATATTTATCGTTTTGGGGTTCTTTAATATGTGGGTAAATGCTGTAACAGGCTAATTTAAATTGATTTTTGTTAATTAAATTTTCTATAATTCTTTCTTGAAATCTGTTATTTAGGACTATTGTTTTTATGGTGTCTAAGTCAATTTTTAAATGTTCTTCTGAGAGAGGTAATGATAAAGCTCTATGTATCATAAAGTTCTATGCTGCTAGTTTATGTACATATTTATCGTTTCCGGGTTCTTTAATATCTGATTTAATCAAGAATGTTTAAGACGTACATTTCACTAAAAACGAAGTCCACCTCCACACCTGCCTAAGAAGCCATCAACAGTGCACAGAAAATTTGGTTAAGAGTAGAAGTGAAGTCACTTTTTAGAAGACGAGATTACTACAAGGTAATGCAGTCCGAACTAACTTATAAACTCCATCCAGTAGAATTTGATTTATTCGACGACTACATTAGAAATAAAATTAGTAGAGCAATTCATTTAAAATGTAGTACACAAATTAAGAAATTAGAGAATTTAGAAAAATTCAAGGTTAAAACAAAAAAATTCTATTCAAAATTCCCAAGATATAAAGATTAGTGATAGAGTCATCAATTATTCAAATACAGAATTTTCCATTAAAGAACTAGAATTTCTAAAAATGGGTCCCAAATATTCCCCATGTATTAATAACAGTTCAATTATAGAGACACTTATAACTGAAACAGAGTTAGCCCTAAAAAACGTAGAGAATACACAAAGTCAAAAATTGCTAACATTATAAAAAAACATAAAATGCCAAAAAATAAAGAAACCCAGACAATTAAATCCATCAGAAATAAAATTAATGACAATAAATTAATCCTAACTAAGGCAGATAAATCAAATACAACTGTAGTTGTAGAAATATTTATGGATCACTTAGAAAAAGAAATACATAGTAATAAAAATATAAATAATTTCATATATTGGTATAGATATGTAGACGACATAATTACTTTTTTTACAGGAGCCAAAGGACAGCTAAACCAGTTCTTAGATATCATTAATAATTTACATCCGAATATAGAATTCACCATGGAAATAGAGGACGACAATTCTATAAACTCTTTAGATCTAGCTATTTCAAAATTAAATAACTTACATACATTCTCCATATACCATAAAAGCACTCATTCCGATACTACTATACACAACACTTCTACACACCCTTTGAAAAACAAACAAGCAGCATACAACAGTATGATACATAGATTAATCAATGTTTCTCTATCTAAAGAAAACTTTGATTCTGAATTAAATATAATAAAACAGATAGAAATTAACAATGGCTACAACCTAATAATGATTGATAAAATACTTGCCACAAAAAATTACAAAAAAGCGATACAGTTAGTGTATCTCAACACCACTTTGAAAGAATCTAATTATAAAACCCTCACATACATCGGTAAACCTACAGATAAAATAGCCAAAATTTAAGAAAACTGAATGTCAACATTACTTATAAAACTAATAACACCCTCGGTAAATTAATTAAAAATAACAAAGATAGAGTTAAAAAGGAAAGTAAGTCGGGAGTCTATAAGCTGATCAGTGGTACTTGCCCTAAAGTTTATGTCGGGCAGACGGAAAGAAATTTCAAAACAAGAGTTGCAGAACACAGAAGAAGTTTTAACAATGGTAAAGAAGATTCCACATATGCAACACACTTCTTAGAAGATAATCATAGTTTCAATCCGGATTTAGAAATCCTACATTTAGAAAATAAAGGTCCTAAATTGACGTTACTAGAATTACTTGAAATTAATAAATTAAAAAGACAGAATACAATATTAAATGATCAATTAGAAACAAATTCTTCACCATTGTTAAACTTATTTTGAGTGTAAAGTACAGCTTATATATATTTCTATTTATTACTGCATCCACCACTCTTAGTGTTTAAAATTAGGACAGTTGTTCTTAAATTACCTACTTCAATATTAGTTTACAACCTTAGATAAATTTCATATTTATACCCTGTTTCTGAATTGTAAAAGTTAGTATAATAATCACATCTGACGAAGCCACTGTGTTGGCGAAACGATTGTTATGTAAAATATATATTCAAATATATATTCAAAATAAATTCCGTGAAAATCAAAAAACAACACAAAGTTTTATTATGTTTCGTACAACTGTAGTTATCCCAAAAATGATTATGACGACAAAATGCATCTTTTCATTCTATTAGAATTAAAAGAAATTAAAAAAGATCCTACAAATAACTTTCAATTAAAAACCAAGCAATTTCTAGCAAGAAATAATACTTTATTTAGTAGTTCAGATAAATATAGATTAGTAAACATGAATCCGCGTTCTCCCAAACTCTATGGCCTCATTAAAAACCGTAAAGAAACTGCACCCATTAGACCAGTCATTTCATATATAAATAGCCCTACACAAAAATTAGGTACAACAGTCAATTCAATTTTTAAAAACTTGACTAAATGCACAGCACCACACACTGTCAAAAATTCCGTAGAACTCATGAAAATATTACATAATCAAGAAATTCCAGTTTTTTAGTATCTTTTGATGTCTCAAATATGTTTTCCAACATCCCCACTGCCGAATGTAAATCTTTAATAATTGGTACTCTAGATAAATCACACATAAACCCAGTACCTAGTAAAAAATGAAATAATTTTAGCTCTAGACATATATTAGCCAAAATTATTGCCAATATAATAACAAATACTACATTCAGAATATGGGTCTAGCGATGGGATCTCCGTTGAGCCCTCTCTTGGCAGATATTTTCATGTCGCATTTGGAAGAGGAATAATGAGTTCACAGCTAGGCAAAAAATCATATCAAATTTTGGTATAGATATGTTGACGACGTGTTAGCCTGCTTCACAGTTACACAGAGATAACTAAATACCTTTCCAATTTATATAAATCACATTCACCCTAATATTAAGTTTACAGTCGAGACGAGACAGAAAAAGATAATAAAATCAACTTCCTGGATTTAACCCTAACACACTACGAAAATTAAATTCATTTTAATATTTACAGAAAACCAACATTCACAAACAAATTCAAATTATTCACGTAGCCCCGAATCACATAAACTAGCAGCATACTCTATGATAAATAGAGCTTTATCATTACCTCTCTCAGAGGAACATTTAAAAATTGAATTAGACACCATAAAAACAATAGCCCTAAATAACGGATTTCAAGAAAGAATTATAGAAAATTTAAACAACAAAAAACCATTTAAATTAGCCTGTTACAGCATTTACCCACATATTAAAAAAACCCGGAAACGACAAATATGTATCCCTAACGTATTATGGCAATATTTCTGAAAAAAATTAGTAACATTTTGTCAACACATATTCTTAAAGTCAGCTGCCAAATTATCAGATATATTTTATAATGCTAAAGATAAAACTAGTTATTTAAAAAACCCAGGAGTTTATAAACCAACATGTCCGAACTGTGATGCCTTCTATATAGGTCAAACTAGTCGTTCATTTCAATTAAGGCATAAAGAACATTTACGTTCGTTTAGAATTAAAAAACCAGACTCAACTTTCGTAAATCATACTGGCCACAATTTTCCAAATCTAAGCGATTTAAACATATTACATGTACAAGAAAAAGGCTTTAAATTAAATTTATTAGAATCCATAGAAATTATTAAATCTAACAAAAGTTCTGACAATATTCTAAATGACCAGTTAGATCTATATCGATCAACCCTCTTTAATGTGTTCAAATCCTATCCTGTTGCAATCTCATTTATCTCATTCTAAGTAATTACGTTAATGTTTAATGTCAAAATTTCCAAACCCTTGTTAATACAATCTCTTAGGTTATAAATGCCCACAGTACCTTTGAAAATTCATTCATTTGTAATCAATGGTTTGAAAATGGCATGTTAAGGTAACGAAACTGCAGTAACGTTTAAGTTATAATAAATTGGTGATAAAAAACAAAGTAAACTGTTTTCCTTATATCATCGTTTATAATTTTAGTAAATATTATCATAAAATAAGCCTTAGACAATAAGTAATCTTATTTGGCAACATCTGACTCAAACAAGATTAACTTTTCTAATATTATAATGCTTTAGAAACACAAGAAATAAATGTAACTAATAAGCAGGGTTGTCAAAAATGTTCCGTGGGACAGTGGAGTACGCGAAATTAACTAATACGAGAAACAATAAACTGTTACAATTTATAACAATGTACGTAAAACTTACCCTCTTAACTAGCTTGATGAACTAGCTTGGAGAAGATGTGTAGCCACTTTGCAGCATCAGGTATGTTTCTATGGTTATCTCCATGAGTGATATTCGCTTTGGTGAAAATATATTCTTATATTTTGAAAACGACCGTTCGACATCTACTGATGTAATACACGCATACATAAAATAGTCTTTGAACGCGCTTAACGGATCTGGGGCTGCACCATCACATATTTGTCTTAATTTGGTAAAACCGGTTTCTTTATTTAACACACTTGCGAACTTTTTTTTAACGCGCTCATTTGTTGCGTCACCTATAGCGTGTAGCAGTAGATTTACTTCGTCCACTATTTGCAGTGACTCCGCTAACGACAACGCAGTGTTTTCTAATTCTTTTATGCTTTCATGTAATGGTTTATAGTTCTTCGCAATATTTTTTTAAAGCTGTTTCAACGGAAATATCTTCGAATTTTGTCTGGCTTTCCTTAATAGCTGCAGCCTCATCTGGATTGAATTATAGTATCACAGCTTTTATTTGTTGGAAATATTCAGCATAATAAAAAGCTGCCTGCAACCATGTTCCCCAACGAATAAGAATCGGCTGTGGTGGTTCAGGAATACTAGGACACTTGCTATGAAATGCACGGAGACGTTTAGGAGATTTAAGAAACACTTTTTTTTGTACTTGCTATTAACGCATCCACCTCTGGAAAAGCTTTTGTATTAGTTTCTGCCACAGGATGTAAAGCATGCACTTTACACGTAACATGTATAAACGTACAACCTTGTTCTTGCAAAAAACGGCCTACCGAACGCATTGTCACGGCGCCATCAGCCACAAACATCAACACTTGACTTTTTGACAGTTCAAATTTTCTAACGTCTCCAGCACCACCCTGGTAATTGTTTCGCTAGTACACTGACTTGGTCTTTTGCCAGCTAGTAACAGTGGAACTGTCGGTTTAAGAGGGTCCAGTACTCGTACTATAACATTTAAAATAGAATTTTTTTTTACAATCTGTTGTCTCATCAACAGATAACCACAACCGTGTATTTTTTAATTCACATTATTTACCATGTCTACTTGTACAGTTGGTAGATAGTTACATAACGTTGTGCGACTTGGTAACTTCACTTGGGCATTGTATTTATTCCAGAACTCTCGGAACGGTTGTTTATCGAACATGTGCAGCGGAACATCACAGGCAATCAGCATTAATAGTAAGTCAAACATAAACTGTGTTGTCGAAGGCACGCCATTTTTTTATTTTTATGGTGTACACTATTTACGTGAAGTCCACAATCACGCTTATCCCAGCACTTCAAATCTTTCTCGCACACTTTACAAATTATTTTAGCACCATCATAGAATAAATCCGGAAATTCACCGATGAATTTATTCACTTTGTCAGCAAATGGCCGTTTTCTACCCCTGCGTACGTCTGCCATGCTTTATGATTAAACTAGTATCAACAATACAGTACAACAAATAAAATAAAAACACAAAAAATAATATGCAATACGCCCAAGTGACTTAACGTGTACACAACTCGAAAGCTAATAATAGACTGGACTGGAGAAAGAGTTCCGCGGTCAAGGAGAATGCAGGCGACAGTAAGTACATCTGTACTCTACAACCATGATACACAGAAACGATTTGCAGCTTTACTAATAAGTTAACAAAAAATAACCAAATCATAGGATTGTTTTTCTGCGGAAAGCAAAATTTGTGCTTAACATCCACACAAAAATGTGTGTATTTTTTTTAGTTGTAAATGATACGTTTAATTCATTAAATACCTACCACGCATTGTAAACGTTTAAAAAAGTGTATCTTTATAATTACTACTATCCGTAGATATCTTGTTTGAAACACCTCCATTCAATTAAGATAATGCTTGATTTATTGATCTATTACTGAATGTCGAACAATAATATCAATTAATTTCCCTGCTGTCACATAAATTCGCTTCGCTTCTCACTTTTTTACCATTTGACATGTAACTGACCGTGTCCTGCTTGAGAGAAGTTGGGTTTTACGATAAAATTTTCTAAAAACTCGTCCAATAACTATTGGATGCTATTGTGTTTTTACTTACTTACACCTATAAAATTGTAGTAATTATGAATTTTTCGGCTACAAAATTTTAATTGATGATGATAACAACAATTTATATTCCTTTCCTTTGACAATAGAGAAATTGCCATGTTCTATACTAAAAAAAAAGTTCTAATACAGAATAATTATTAAATAAAAACACTTAGCATCTTCTGAAATAAATGTTCAATATATTTTATTTCATAGGGCAAACAGTGAAATACTTTAGATTTTATAAATATTGAGTGACTTCGTGGTCAAGCGTTTGCTTCTCACCCCGGAGTCCCAGGTTGGACCCAATCTCGATGTCCGTTGTCTCTAAATGTGTAGCCCCCTCCTGCACAAAGTAACTCGAGGTATTTTTATGGACACAGGGGTTTTATTACATGTGGTGTTTAATTAATGAGGGCTAACGTTTTCAGGCTCACCAGTTGGCGTCACTGCGGTCGAGTAGGGTCGTGTCAAACGTTATTGTAAGACGCGGGAAAAGTTTATCGTGTTTTATTATAATTATTTCGTACACCAGCAAATAAAAAACCTTGTTAATTATGCCTCAGTGTTGTGCAATTCCAATTTGTTCGGAAACAAAAGACGGACATATGCCTCCGAGAGACAAAACTCACCTAAAACAGTGGTTGATAGTGATAACTTTACTCCTTCGAAACATTCGTGAGTTTGTAAGAGACATTTTAATCCTGACGATTATGCGTTACCAAAGGAATCTACTACAGAAAATCGTGTGTAATAATCATGTACATTCGTTGTTTTCATCATGCTCATTCATGATATAACCTAACTTTAATGACATAAGACACTTCTGATAAGTATAATAATTTCCCTACTGAGCAAGTAAATTATTATTTTCCCCTTCTGCCATCTTGTGTTAAATGTTTTTCAGATAATTTTTATAAATATTTCTAAAAACTAGCGTTAAAAAGTCATAGTAAACATTAACGTTCAGTGAAATTGACCTTTCCGTACACCAGCACCTTTCGTGGTGAATTCAAGCGCGTTAACCCTCATTGAATTAAAATTAATTAATCAATTAAGCATGTACAAAGAAGATTCACTTGTCATTTTAAGTCTTGCACATGCCTCTTGAACATGTGAATCCAAAAATGACTTGCATTTTGCTCTATCACACAAGGTTTTTTTCACAAAGTAAAAATACATGAACGGTTTTCTAATAAAATGTATTAAAATAATGTATTACAGTAAAATACTTCTCATTTTTAATTACAAAATTTAAATCAAAATTTACAAGTACCTACAAGAAAATAATATTACAAAAAAGTTGTTAACATTTTTACATGTCTCTTTGCGAATGAAAACGTTCTCTTTTACTTTCAAATGAACACTTAGTTGAAGCCCGTCTATGTGAAGTTTCACCTTCAGAAGATTCTCTCTTTAAACACCAACAATAGTCAGCCATCATGGCGACGTTCCATCTTCCTTGATATCTCATCTCCATCTGTTTAACGTCCTGGTGAAACCTTTCACCTTGTTCTTCACTCACCGCCCCGAGATTTTCTGGAAAATAGTCAAGATGGGAATGAAGAACATGAAGTTTCAAACTCATATTGCACCCCAATGTTTTATAATTTTCTAACATATCGTTGACTATATTCCTGAAATCAGGATCTCTGTTATTACCTAAGAACTTTTGAACTACATTTTTGAAGTCAACCCATGCAGCCTTTATCATTCATTGTTGAGTCAAACACTCTGTCTTTCATTAACTCTCTAATTTGTGGCCCAACAAAAATAACTTCCTTAAGCTTGGCTTCTGATAAACTAGGAAACTTTGAACATAAATACTTGAAGCAGTTACAGTTTTGGTCGAGAGCTTTAACAAATTGCTTCATTAGCCCCAACTTAATGTGTAACGGAGGCAGAAGAACTTTTTTCGGATCGACCAAACTTTCTTGTACAATATTTTTTGAACCAGGTACTAAATTAATTCTACGTGGCCATTCTTTCTTTTGCCAATGTTCACCTCGTGCTATACTGTCCCATTCGCATTAGAAACAGAGTATTTTAGTATAGCCAGACTGTTGGCCTAAGAGCATACCTAAGATTTTAAAATCTCCACATAACATCCAGTTGTGGTCTGCATATTTCACCTTTTCAAGTAGGAGTTTCAAATCTTCATATCTTTCTTTTAAATGAACAGAGTGTGCAACCGGGACTGATGCGTATATATTACCATTATGCAACAATACACCCTTTAAACTCCTTTTAGATGAGTCTATGAACAACCTCCAGTCATTTGGTTGATAAATGGATGCTCCTAACTTGCTAACCAATCCTGGAACATCATGGCAGTAAACAAGGGATCCCTCTTGATCAAAGTATTTTAAAAATTCAGTTTCACGTTTTCTATACCATGAGAATGTAGTTCCAGGAAGAAGTAAATTCTTTTTACTCAGTCTAGATACTAAAAGTTCAGCAGACTCATTTGAAAATCCTAAGTCACGAATTAAATCGTTTAGTTCATTCTGAGTAAAAAGCTGAGGCTGAGGACTTTGTAATGAAAAGTCTTCATCCGAATCTTCAATTTCTAATTGCGAATCAGAATCAGACGACAAAAGAGTATAATTCTCTGGTATAGCAGGTACAGGTACATCTGGCCCATGCGCTACTGGCCTTATTGCTGATGGAAGGTTCGGATAAAATATTTTTTTCTTGTTTTTAGTATTAAAGCCACTTACGTCACACAAGCAAAAGTAACAATCTTCTGCATGATTGCTGGGTTCCCGCCACACCATTATTATGCCGAAAGGTAAGGATTTCTTTTTATTTTGAGTCCACTTCCGTAACGATTCAACACATGTATGACAAGCTCTGTGTGGCGCCCATGTTGTGTCTTGGTCTCCAGGCTTTACATCAAAGTACGCATGATAACTTCTTTTCACGAATTCCGTAATATTTCTTTGTCTTTTTTTAACTGTATATGAACCACAAATGTAACAAAACACATCGGCGCTGCTTTTACAATGTCTTAAGGACATGACGAATTTTTAATAACTTTATCACGCTATTATATACTGTAAGCACACGTTCAACCACAGTTAACTTACTACTGACTGCTGTATGTGCTTTTCGAATACTATGTGTATATTCTGGTTCTAACTAGAAACGTCTAGATTAAAAGGCAGTGGTCCTTAACAATTTTATTTTAAAAAGATATGTATTAATTACTAATAATGTCGTTATGTATGTTTAGAGTAAACAGTGCGTGATACACGAAAACTAATAATACTGCAGAGTTCAGAATGACTTAATTACTCTAAAAATGTAAAAAAATTGTAGACCCCTAAAACCATGCAGGCCTGTGTAATTAGATAAATGATAAAGTCAAAACAATAATAATAAAGTTTTTTTTCTAATAACCTGGGGAAACATCTTTATAGGTATTTAGGTAACGAATTATACATACTGACATAATTATACTTCGAGGAGTTCTTAAATGTAGAAGTTTTATGTGAAGGAATGCTTAAAAATTCACTATGTCATGTTGCGTTAGCATGTATATCAGAAACTTTACTAAACGTATATATGTTACACTTAGGGCCGGTCTTTTCACCTCTAGGTAAGTTACTAATAACTACCAAGATGATTAGAAGTGGTTTTACTTTAACATTTTATTTATGGCTATATTCATATTCTAATCTAGTTAGTTACCAGTAACTTACCCACAGATGAAAATACCTGGCCTTAGCGTAAATTAGACATTTAAAGACAAATATGTATAGTACAGTTAATTTTTTTCTTTGTAAATGGCTTTACAAGTTGCATTGTAATTTAAAATTAAACGCATTATATTTGGCAAGCCTCTTTCATTCGGACAATCCTTCATTTGCAATATACCAAAATATGATTTATTTAGCTCTTTACAAACATTATCAATTTGAATATCCCAAGATAATGTAGGTTCAAGAAAGGTACCCAAAAATGTTGTTACAGTAGATACTTTGGTGCTCATCACATACAATATGATTCACATGCAAAGGAGATAATACATGGCCCAATATAGAGCCCTGTAGAACACCTATAATGTATCTTACAGGAACCTCTTAGTTATAACAACAGTATGGGATTTGGAGTTATTCTGCAGGAAAATAGGGTTTTTCAATTTCTCAAAATACCGTAATGCAACCGGCACCAAGACCCTGCAAATGTGTTTTTCTGAAATCATATTTCTTTCAAAGAAGACTGGAGGGAGCTACTTTCAATATACTTTCGCACTTCATAACCCTTGGGAGGAAAGTGTCATTTCATCCCTTGAATGATTACTTCATCCGCGGGATGAAATGTTACACTTTCCTCCCTTATACAAATAGTTATTTTTTGAATACCAAGTATCAAAAAATAGTGCCGAGTTTTGGTTACCGAAAAGTTAGCAACATTGTAGTAGTTGTAATAAAACTTGAAATCCTCAAATATCCTTATTAGGTGTGCTGAGTGGACATATTACATTTAAATTATTTATAAATCCAGAGTTTTCAAGTTGCCCCATCACTTTTCTTTTTGAGAGTACGATGATAATGTGAATTTCCTTTTATATAAAAGTGAAAGGCTTTTTATATACGCAAAGGCAAAGAATGTTGTCCAAAACGAGTTATAAAATTCTCCATATTCTATTCTTAACGTGTCATTCACGAAAACATAGTGAAAAAGCAATTTTTTTATTTATATACAGGTCGATATTACGCTAGTCATATACTTAAGTGGTGAGTGAGTTCATGACATCAATTTAGGTCGATTTAGCCCAATTTACCTACACAAGGTATCCCATTTATCTTGATACTGTTTCATTTAAACTTCCCTCCTTAATATTAAACGTTGTGAATCATAAATAAGCAGTAGACGGTATATGTTTTTATAGATATATGCTATAGGCAAATATTTGCCTCATCTATTATTATATTTGAGAGACAAATGTTTTACTTCATTGAACTGAATTTGCGGTTGGCTCCTTGTAAAACATTATTAAATATTTTAAATGTATAAAGGAAATTTGCTTTTTTAATGCTTAAATATTTTATTGAAACTCTACAAGTGTTTTGGCTATTTATATATATATATATATATATATATATATATATATATATATATATATATATATATATATATATATATATATATATGAAAGGTATGAAACTTCTCATATGGTCTGAATGCTACTATCCGACCGACATCCTAGATGTCTCTGTGGCGGATGGCGACTTGGATCACAGCAAGTACCGAGAGCGGCGACCCCTAGCCAAGGTGGACTAAACTAATGTTATTAAACATGATTTGAAGGAAACAACTACTCAGCGGGCAAATACCCCGAATTGACAAATGATATTGGCTTTCCATCTATCATGATTTGAAGGTGTAATTCAATGCGGGTCGGGGTATTTGCCCGCTGAGTAGTTGTTTCCTTCAAATCATATTTAATAATATATATATATATATATATATATATATATATATATATATATATATATATATATATATATATATATATATATATATACAATCTGTTGACATGACCATGACCTATATACATTGTTTACCACAGATTTCAGGAGTATATGAGTTGAAATGTTAGTCTATGTCTATACATTCGACAAACTGGGAGAAATGTAAAAAAGCGATTCGAGAAATATAAGAAATCTATTGTAAACGGTACCTAAACTGGTAAACTTCTTTGCAGATGTCTAACAAACTTTAAATAGACCGACTTTTTTTGTTAAATTTATCAGCTTTGTATATTTTGCCATTTCTGAGGTCCCAATGGTAAGCATTTAAGTAGTTCCCACCCTGTATTCCTGTTATTTTTGTCTACATTTTCAAGTCATTAGGAAATATATAAAGTAGATTGTTATAGCTCATTAATGACAGTATTTTAATGATGTTGGTTGTCAGACTATGCACAATATACATGTTTAATAAGGAGGGTGTGTTGCCTATGGTTACTCAAATAAAGCACAGCAAGATATATTTTCTGGTGATTGATAACTGTTTTTTAAATATTTAAAAGAGTAGAGTTAACCTCAGACGGAACCATTTATGTTAAATTCTGTATTGATTTTAGTTCCTACTTTCAGTTGCCAAATATGTAAATTTTATGAAAGAGCCTAATAATTTACACCACAGTTAATTTACGGGTTTGCTTATATAATTTTATCAATTAGTTATATTCTACCCAAACCCATTTTGTTGTCAGTGCAAAAAACATTAATTGAAGTTTCTTTCGATGTACATAAAACGAAAAAAATAAAAAATCTCTGCTTGTCTCTCTGAATGTCTGATGGTATATTTTGTGAAAAAAAGGGGAAAAAATAAAAAGACATTATTATTAGTCTAGTGTCTTTAGCAAAAGTTTCATCGTTATAAACGTCTCTGTTCTACGCACAATTTTTTAGAGTTCGCAAAAAGGTGTTTTTCCGCGAATATTTCCGTTCTTTTTAATTTTACGAATATCAACGTTATAAGATCGAAATAATAGAAAATTATCTACAAAAAAAGGCCCTTACTCGTTTTGCCATAAGAGTTATAGTTTTCGAGAAAACTTGATATAACAGTTATGACAAGCAAATACGTCGATTTTACTACTCACTGATGTTGCAAAATTATATGTTGATAGAAAATTTAGGTGAGCACGTTTTAAAACTTACAAAGGGACGACACACAGTGGACGGAAACGCCAAAAAGCTGGCCAAAATTAGAAAAATTAAGATTTTTTTTTTTAAATGGAAACGTTTTAAATCGTTGTAGTGATACCCCTAGCATTAGAAACGACCGTTAATACCGATCCGGGTTCACTACCTGAGCGAGGAAATTACTTATTGTGCGACCGTACAGCGCGTCACTTCGGCAGCTCGCAACGCTTCAAAAATCGATAAATTTTGTCTGCGGCGTAAAAATTTTCAAAGTGCAGTTTTCTATGTCATAAAAATGGATTCTGCACATTCGTGCACCATAAAGTGGGCTCCTTTTGAATGCGTTCTCATGAAATGAGAACGTCATGCGTTCTCAACTCATGCGTTCAAAGTCATTACACATTTTTATTCCATTCCCCAGATCCTAATTTTCCCGAAACAAATGAAACACATGAATTCGCTTCAATTCAATAATAATTTTTGAACTATGTATATATTTTTGACCATAATTTTTTGAAATTCTATATGGGATTCTTCATCAGCGACCCAAAAAAACTGTATACAAAGTTTTGTAAAAATGCAGCGAGAATTGGCGATTTTTGGTATGTTTTGGGGAGATTTAATGGCCGCCATTTTGTTTTTTCAAAATTCAACTTCGGATTCTTGATCAGCGACACAAAAAACCCCTGTATGCACAATTTCAGTAAAATAGCTCAATGCCTTTATATTTTGGCCATCTTTTCGGCGTTTCCGTCCACTGTGCGACAGAAGTGTAGAACACATATCATTATTTATATATAATTATTAATAGGTGACCCCGAATAGAAATAAGCAGCTCTTTTATTTCGAAGTATAATATGCCTTGGGTGTATATCTGCTCACCGCATTCTTGCTGGCAAACCATACAGTTTTGATTATTTTTTGGCGTTTTGCAGTGTTAGAAAATAAAGTGGCGACAATTCGTGTTGTTGTTTGTTGATGAAGATATATATTTTTCAAAACGAAGCAAGGGAACAGTGGAATATCAACGTCAGCACCTCTTGTTCCGGATTATTTTTTAAATACGATTTTTTGAAGTTGCGCAAATTTGGGACTCCATGGCTCTTCTATTTGCGGCATTTGTCATAGACAATCTTGTGTAAACGCTCATGATGAAATCGAAGAAAATATAAGAGATGGAGAAGAAGAAAATGTAAAAGAATGATGAAAAAGAAGAAGACGAAGAAGATAAGAGGAAGTCGAAGAGTGAAAAAAAGAAGAAGGAGAAAAAGAAGCGGAAGAAAGATAAATATCAGTTCTTGATAACGCATGGTTATACTTATATTCTTAATTCTGTCACACGGAAAAAGATCTAAACTAATTTTAAGACTACTTTTCTTAAATTAAGACATTATTGTACTCATATATCCGCAAGAATAGATATTTTTCCATCAAGGAAAACGTTATTTTTAAAAGTCATTATCTTAGTCACCTTCTTTTAATGATAACAAGTTATTAACTGTAGAATAATGGTTCTACTTCAGCTAAGAGGAAGTTTCGAACAATATTCAATACTAACTTATACTTAATCTAAGATTTCATTTATTCAGTTCAAAAGTAGAGATACTGCGATCTGTTACATTTAACACTTAATATAAGAAATGTGTCATTTCGTTCAATAACTATATTATTTAAACAAAACCGATGAATTACTTGAATCAATAAATATTTGATGTTGACTGAAATCTTTTCTTTCTTAATTTAATATTGCGATCTATTAAATTTACCACTTAATGTAAGGATAAATTTCATTTCGTTCAACAATTATATTTTTAAATAAAACATTTTCCTTTTTTGGAACTTACTACCACAATTCTTCGTTATCTAAAAAATATAGTTAGTTACCAGTATGTTACTGGAAAAATAAACCTCTGCGCTTGTGACTTTACATTAAAACATTAGGTTAGGTTTGTTCTGAGTGGGTCTTAGTAGACCCTCCATTGCGGCCATCAGCAGGCCTATTGTGGCTCACGCCTAATTATATTTCACCCATTAAAAGATTAGTGAGAGGGTGTTTTTTTGAAACGTTAAGGAATTATATTATTATTTTTGTGTCTCATATTAATTGCCAAAAAACACCCTATGACTAATGTTTTGACGTAAGGTCACAAGCGCAGAGGTTTATTTTTTCCAGTAACATACTGGGTAACTAACTATATTTATTAGATAACGAAGAATTATTCATATGGTAGTAAGTCCCAAAAAGAAAAGGAAATATTCAGAGAACGCCACAAGTAACGTTCAGACAATATTTAAATAAAACTGATTAATTATTTGAATCAAATTTGAATTTCTGGGATTGGATAAGGACTTTGCAGAATTAAAAGACGTTTTATTAAGAAACCGAAAACAAAAAATTTTACAAGTATAACTCCATATTGACCTTGCAAAGGCCTTCGACACTATAAGTCACTCCCAAATGTTGGGGAAATTATGGAATATTGGATTTCGAGGTACTAGTTATACATTACTGAAAAACTACCTATTCAATAGAACTCAAGTTGTAAAAATAAATGATGATATAAGTGAAATTAAATCTGTTCAGTATGGTTTGCCACAAGGGACTGTTCTTGCTCCCCTTTTATTCATCATATATTTGAACAATCTATTGTCTCTTGAACTTGACGGTACTATTATATCCTTCGCTGATGATACGGTTATATTTTTTTCTGCGAACTCCTGGCAACATGTCTACCAAATAGCAAGTAACAATTTAAAAAAAATAAAAGACTGGTTAGATTACCACCTGCTAACTGTAAACTTAGAAAAAACTAAATTTATATCTTTCGGTACTACAGACAACTTACCTGACTATCAGACTATCACAATTAAAGATACAGACCTCATTGTTAAAATTGCCTCTTCAATTAAATATTTAGGTATATACATTGATACACACCTCGCACATGGAAAACGCAGATTGAATATCTTTCAAAAAAATTACGATCATTAATTTACACTTTTAAACAACTTAAAAATATACTTTCGTATAAAAACTTAAAAATTATCTATAGTGGTCTAGTAGAATCCATCTTACGATATGGTATTTTAAGTTGGGGAGGCGTAAATAAAACTAATTTAAAACCACTAGCTCAACTACAGAAAAGAATTTTTAAAATCATCTATAATAAAGACTATTATTACCCAACAAAATTATTGTACAGTGAATCGGAAATACTAAATATTAGACAATTATTTTGCAAAGTTCTACTCACACATCAGCATCAAAATAAAAATATCTCCTCAAATATTACACACAATTATACAACAAGAAATAAAAATAATCAACTACTTAAAACACCTAGAGCGCAGAAAACAATTGAAACAAAATACTGTACATACTATGCTCCTAGAATATATAATAAATTACCATTAGAAATAAAGACATTGAATATTAAAAAATTTAAAACCTCCGTTTATAAATGGATAAAAAACACTCCATACGAAATATTAGATAAATTTATAAATACAGGCTCAATATAATGATTTAATCTTTGATCATATTGGTGAAATAATTATGACCCTATTAGTTACATTTCCTTCCGACATTTTATTGATTATGCTTACATTTTGATGCGAATGTATTATATTATAGTGTACTCTTACACAGCAATTCTCAAAAAAATAATATAATTAGTTACTATCTAGGTGTACTATGTCCATAACCTTAAAGCCATACCCTTTTGTATTGCTTAGTTGTAATTATTAGTTCTTCCTTTCATATGAATTTTCACACATTAATCTAACTATAAATTAGCACTCACGCGCAGTTTTTTAAACTTTTGTGAGGCTTACACTTTTATTGATAGTGAAGATTTATTTATATTTTATTTATAATTGTAATATTTTGTATAATATTCGTATTTATATATATGTGTATGTAATATTTGTATATCTATTTACATTTGTAATATTTAAATTCTGTAAATCAAATTTTTTGTCAATAAACATTTCAAATATTTCATTCGTGAACACACTGTATATGAGACTTCAAATTTACCACAGGAAGGCACATTATTTCTTTATAAGCTTTTAAGTGTTTTATGAATTTTATTCTCTCTCCGATTTGAGGAATAAGTTCTATAATCTGTTATTCTAAAATTTCCAGTAAATTGTCCAAAGTTAGTTAATTTTCTTGACCAAGAAAACACTTATTTATGTTATTAGAGTATAAATAATTTAAACAAATCATTGTAGCTAACTATAGAATAGAAAAGTATGCTCGAACTTTCAAACAGGTATGGCAAAACAAGTTTTGTACATATTATGATATCGAAATTCTTAAGCCCATTTGAATATTCACAAATTTTCCATGCATATATACAAACTGTAAATAGGCAGCTAAAATACATAATAATTAATATGTTAGCTTAGCATTTTTGGCAAGAATAAAGAACTTTATCCTACACTGATAATAAATTAACATCAATGACTTCTGAAAGTCATTGATTAATAATATTATATATAAGTATATATCAGGGTGCATGACTGGTAAGTCGCCGTATTCTTTTCAAGGGATGTTAGTAGAGCCCATTTGCAACTGATTTAACTATAATATGCCTAATGCAAAACCTAACAGTTTTTGACATATTTTATTATTTTTTTTTTTAGAAACGAACCCTTATGTGTTTCAAAAAACATGTGTCATCGCTTAAGCGGAGATTTTTCACTCAAAAATAAGACAAATAATTACTATCAACAAGGGTCCATTTCTGTCTCGTACTTGAAATGCAGAATGTTGAAATTTTATTATTATTTCGGTTAATTTTGAAAAGAAAATATATATACACCACTGACTACTTTAGTTTTAGATGGCACAGTCAGTAGACAGTTAATTGCTGAAAAGAAGTCACCTCTTGATTTTTGTTAGATTTAGGTTTCGTGTAGGAGATAAATGCAATTTTTTATGTAGGGTACTTAATAGCATTATATATTTTTTAAATAGATTTAAAAAAGACTTTAAATATTGCATTTATCTTCTACACGATGCCAATATCTAAAAAACGTCAAGAGGTGACATTTTTTCGGCAATTAACTTTCTACATAATTGGGCCATCAAAAAATAAAAAAATCAGTGGCGTATATATTTTTTACAGTTAACGCAAAGAAAAATAAAACTTCAGTATCTCAGAAATGAAGCACTTATAGCACATAATAACGGGTACCCTCAAAATATAATCAACAATCTAATCTACAAAAAAACAAAATCCCTCTTGAAATAACTTTATCCTACTATTAATGAGAAAAAAGTTCACACATACATTTCATTACCATATTCAGGTCAACTCTCTTATTCAATTAGCAATAATTTTTCCAAATTTAATATTAAAACATCTTTTAGTTCTAACAAAAATATAGGCAGATATCTTTTCAATGCAAAACAAAAAACTGATATCTCTAAAAAATGTGGTGTATATCGGTTAGATTGCCCAGAATGTAACGCCTCATATGTAGGTCAACCAGGTAGATCGTTCGGAGTAAGATATAGGGAACATATTCACACACAAAAACAACATTCCAACTTCTATAAACACCTAACAGATTCTGGTCATACAATAACTGATGACCATCAACCCAAAATATTACATATTTGTGGGAAAGGGAAAAAACTTAATTTATTAGAAGTGCTAGAAATTAATAAATTAAATAGGAATAAAATTAACAACATATTAAACCACAAATAGATTTAAATAATTCTCCGTTATTAAACTTATTCAGATAATCTGCAGCTAATAAAAATCACACCATAATATAATTTACTATCTTGAAAAAAACCCCTACATTTAAAGACATAACATCTGTACAAATTTGAATTATATTATCAACCATAAAGTGATCCATCCTTCTATTCAGTTCAGTTATTTATTTAAAAGAAAGTAAAATCTGTGTATAATTTAGTTTACTTGAAAATGTCCGAATAGGATGAAACTAGTTGTAAAATAACAAATAAAGTGAAAATTAGACAAGTAGTAAAAAGTGTTTATAATTTTATAATTTTTTTAAATGGTGAAAATTATTAAAGTTAAAAATTATTAAATAAAAAAATAAAAGTATTCTTATCATCTTTGTGGAGATGTGCCCGGACGCCAGTGGATTGCCATCCATAATTGACGTTCGCGTATTTATATAAATGCTATAAATTGGCTTAATCGGCACTTTCCATATAGGTAGAATATAATTTATATTTAAGTTAATTTTAATTTACGTTAGTTTTATGAATTATTGTGTGTTTGAAATATGAAACTGAACTTCCTTTATATATTCTAATTAACAATAAGTGATAAATTGCAATATACCGTACGTTAAATAATATAAATAAAATTGATTTGGGAAAAATATGAAAACTGTTTTCCTATATTTGGGAATGGGTTGGTTAAGCCTACCTACAGAAAATATGCCAAGAAGTAACTTCCTTAAAATTTTACGCTATTCGTGACTATATAAAATATACCCATTAGAATGCTAGCTTTATTATTATCAAAATTATTAGACAGTTGTAAAACTTTGTCTCCAAGCTTATACATATGAATATTACATTTAATAGCAGTTTTACACTCAGTTTTATTATAAAAGAAACGTGAAGAAATACTAAAAGTTTCAAGAGTATGATAACAAAGATAAAGTCTGTAAAATTCGGCACTAATATTGATTATTATCCATTCTTTATGAAATTGTGTTGTTATCAAAGATTTATTTTCATCACGCATCTATAAACGATAAAATTATAGTAAAATCAACATACACTGATTGCTTTGGATGACACAGTTTGGTTTGTTTATGGAAAGCACTACACAATTGATTTATTTTGGGTTAACATCAAACTTTGATATATACAAGTTATTTCTTCAACAGTGCATCTACATTTAGTCATAATAATTAATTCTGTGGTGACAAAATGGAAGCGTCTATTTATATAACTTAATGAAACAGGAGCGTTCTAAAGCCGTCTGATGTGATGGTATATAAACCGCTTTAATATATCAATGTAAGTTTCATCATCAGTTAACTTGATGTAGGTAGCGAAAATATTTAGGAAATCTCGAAAATTGTCTAATTTAGCTGTTAGATTTTTTGAAATGTGTGTACCTATAAGAAACGGATTACATTATCAACACGCAAGAAAAGAGTTGCTATATTGAAAAGTTTTTTATGTTTAACGAATGAATATTAAAGATATGTGTATAGTTACCTGTATTAAATTTATTTATAATCCTCTAAAAATGTGTACGAATTTTTTAAAGCCGTAAGGCCAACAATTAAGTAAGGGGAAGTAAGAATAATGACAGGCGTCTAATGAAAAGGAATCTATTACCAAAGGAATAAATACGGAATCAATAGATATATTTTAAAATCAAATAAAGCAGAGGTAAGGAATGTACTGTGTAGCTTTTGATTACGAAAATTATCAAGAAAGCTAATATGTTACAGCTACGCGGCGATATAGCTGCTACCGATTATAGTATAGTTATGGCACAGAACGTCCACCTAGAAACCATTTTATCTTAACCAGTTAATTACTATTACACACTAAAACGAACTTATTTACACGTGATTAAATTGAGTTTCTTTCATTCTAATTAAAAGTTGCAAATCTCAGCAAGCGATAATGGTAATTCTTATTTGATTAAGTTTGCTTCACAAAGGCTCTGAAACCAGAATCAAGAAGTTAGTCGGAAAAGGGAACACGTACACGTAATAAGATAGCTAACCGCTTACGGATTCCCAAAGGTCTGCCGTACCTTTATAACAGGCAACCTAAAGAGGTATTGTATACGTCATCAGACACTGAAGTGAATCAAGAGTTACCTGTGTAGAAGAAAATGCTACACAAAAATCAAACGTTGTAAATTAAAACTTCTGCAGCTGTCGGGAGCTCCGGAATAATCTGTTTTAAGGCATTTACTTTATAGTATTATAGCTTTAATAAGAATAATTAAGTATTACTTGCAAACGATACATCGTTCTTGTTAGTTCACGTTGCAACCATGGCTAATCACACCAACTACCACACACCTGGTTCATCACAAATGATCCACTTCCATATGTTTCAACACGAGTATAATGTTTTTTTTTATAGTATTGATGTTAGACAGTAATATTACTTTACATTATAGTTTATTTGCAAAAAGATCAAAACATGGATTTTAAAAATTATAACCATATACAGTGTGTCCAATTAGTGCGTCCTTCTTCTGTAGCTCCTTTATTTTAGTAGATAGGAAAAAGGTATAGTGTAAAATTATGGCGAGACACACAGGGTGATCTAAGAAAATGTGGCGACCATAGTCATCTTTTTATAACGGAACACGCCGTATATTTTTTCTAGATTTTAAATTACTATTTCCTTCTCCATTCAACTATACAATTTTATGGACATTGATTGCAGTGTTGCCAAGTTATTAATTACTTTCTTGAAATTTGTCTCCATTCAGAACTATACTAAAAAATTATACTGTATCCAAACTTCAACGTATTACAACAATTTCAGAAAGAACATTGGATAAATCATTGAGGATACTATTGTTAAAATTTTAACATTCTGTAATACACAGGGTATGTACTTTTTCGTTTTAAAGTTGGAAATTTTTAATTTGAATTTTCTCATTTTATTTCTTAATGAAACCCTCTGTTATATTTTTCCATTATTTGATGCAAAATTATACTCCCTTTCACTTTCATAAGCATGACACTATGTCTATTCTTGAAGATTATTGAGATCTTCACGATTATTTGTGGAAAGAATGAAATAGTTGTCCAACGCCTTATGCAACAGCTCTAGTATGCTTTGAAGTAACAAAAAAAAAACTATTTTTATTGAAACAGCTGTTATTTTATTTTATTGATTTGTATGTAAAATAGGGATAATTGATGAAAATGGTCTTTTAGCATTACGGTTGGATGCCCAGAAATATCCTAACCCAAGACATCCCGAAGAAAAATCTTTCAGAATATTAAAAAGGAAGATTCGGCCGTACTAGTAATGTATGAAAAAAGTGCCAAAATAAGAGCTGTTCTAAACAAGGATAACAAATTTGCAATTGCACATCCATTACTGAAAATCCACAGTCTAGTGTACTAGAAATCGGTTAAGATTTGGGCATAAAAAAAGAGTTCAATTTCAGATATCACTGTTATTATATTGAAGGTCTGCCTTGGTAGAAATTTCGCTCACATCCATAAGAATTTCTGTTGTAGGCCGGTTCTAGCCATGCTAATATACTTATTCGATTCCATGGTCGGTACGGGCCGATTCCGGTTGACTAAATGTGCTACAAGCTTAAGCAAATTAATACGGTTAGAATCGGCCCACAACAGAAATTCTCATTCTCAAACATTCAACGCTCTATTGTGTACCTATTGCTACTGTCTAGTCTTCAAGTGTTTGGTGTTTGTTAATTCAGAATGGTCGATGAAAATTACCGAATATCATTGTTCATCAGCCGAACGGCTACGGAATGCGGATGCATGTCTCCGGATGCTCTTTGGATGCGCACATTTACTGGCTCGCAACGAACTTCATCCGATGAATGCTAATGAAAGCAAATATAATACTGCATTCTGGAGGGCTGTTTGCCGAACTGTCTTCGCCCCGCATGGCCAGTTAAAAACATGTAATTCATTCTTTTGACATTTTTGCTTGTCGATGCGGGCCGATTCCGTTCGGTTAAATGTGCTTCAAGTTTAAAATGTAAGTACGTGTTGTTCGATTGAACTTGAGAACTGTGTTTAACTGTCGCAACAACAATACTAATAACTAGGGCTGTCAAAAATGTTCTGTGGGACAGTGGCGTACGCGAAATTAACTAATACGAGAAACAATAAACTGTTACAATTTATTACAATGCATGTAAAACTTACCCTCTTAACTAGCTTGATGAACTAGCTTGCTTATCAGAAACTGGAGAAGATGTGTAGTCATTTTGCAGCATCAGGTATATTTCTATGGTTGTCTCCATGAGTGAAGTTCGCCTTGGTGAAAATATATTCTTATATTTTGAAAACGACCATTCGACATATACTGATGTAATACACGCATAGGTAAAATAGTCTTTGAACGCACTTAACGGATCTGGGCCTGCACCATTACATATTTGTCTTAATTTGATAAAACCGGTGTCTTTATTTAACACACTTACGAACTTTTCTTTAACGCACTCATTTGTTGCGTCACCTACAGCGTTTAGCAGTAGATTTACTTCGTTCACTATTTGCAGTGACTCCGCTAACAACAACGCACTGTTTTCTAATTTTTTTATGCTCTCATGTAATGGTTTATAGTTCTTCGCAATATTTTTTAAAGCTATTTCAACGGAAATATCTTCGAATTTTGTCTGACTTTTCTTAATAACTGCAGCCTCATCTGGATTGAATTGTAGTATCACAGCTTTTATTTGTTGGAAATATTCAGCATAATAAAAAGCTGCCTGCAACCATGTTCCTCAACGTGTAAGAATCGGCTGTGGTGGTTCAGGGAATACCGGGACACTTGCTATGAAATGCACGGAGACGTTTAGGAGATTTAAGAAACACTTTTTTTGTACTTGCTATTAATGCATCCACCTCTGGAAAACCTTATCGAATAATTTCTGCCACAAGATGTAAAGTATGTACTTTACACGTAACATGTATAAACGTACAATCTTTTTCTTGCAAAGAACGGCCTACCGAACGCATTGTCACGACGCCATCAGTCACAAGCATCAACATTTAACTTTTCGACAGTTCAAATTTTTCTAACGTCACCAGCACCAGCCTGGTAATTGTTTCGCTAGTACACTGACTTAGTCTTTTGCTAGCTAGTAACAGTGGAACTGTCGGTTTAAGAGGGTTCAGTACTTGTACATAACATTTAAAATAGAATTTTTTTACAATCTGTTGTCTGATAACCACAGGCGTGTATTTTTTAATTCATATTTCATCTTATTTACCATGTCTACGTGTACAGTTGTTAGATAGTTACATAACGTTGTGCGACTTGGTAACTTCACCTGGGCATTGTATTTATTCCAGAACCCTCGAAATGGTTGTTTATCGAGTATGTGCGGCGGAACATCACAGGCAATCAGCATTAATAGTAAATCAAACATAAACTCTGTTGTCGAAGGCACGCCATTTTTTTTATTTTTGTGATGTACACTATTTACGTGAAGTCCACAATCACGTTTATCCCAGCACATTAAATCTTTCTCGCATACTTTACAAATTATTTTAGCACCATCATAGAATAAATTCGGGAATTCACCTATGAATTTATTCACTTTGTTAGAAAATGGCCGTTTTCTAACCCTGCGTACATCTGCCATGCTTTATTATTAAATTAATATCAACAATACAGTACAACAAGTAAAATAAAAACACAAAAATAATACGCAATACGCCCAAGTAACTTAACGTGTACACAACTCGGAAGCTAATAATAGACTGGACTGGAGAAAGAGTTTCGCGGTCAAGGTGAATGCCGGCGACAGTAAGTACATCTGTACTCTATGACCATGATACACAGAAACGATTTGCAGCTTTACTAATAAGTAAGCTACACATCTTCTCCAGTTTGTGATAAGCAAGCTAGTTCATCAATCTAGTTAAGAGGGTAAGTTTTACATACATTGTTATAAATTGTAACAGTTTATTGTTTCTCGTATTAGTTAATTTCGCGTACGCCACTGTCCTACGGAACATTTTTGACAGCCCTACTAATAACTTTTCTGAAGTTTATTGTCAATTTCTGATGTAATTGAAAATGCTTCATGATTTTTTAATGTAAAACGTTTTAAGTTTATTAGCTAAATGAATACGATATAACTAGAGACACACTAATAAAGTAAAACTGTCAACATGACATAGTACCGTCTTCGGTTTTATTGGCTGCTTGTGTTTTAGCACGATTCTAGTCTAGATGACTAAAATTTTAAACTTTACTTTTTTTACCCCCTTTAAAAACCCAAATTTTTAAACATTATTGAGTAAGCAAATGCAAGAAATGTGGGAAATGCCCAAGATATACATGGATATCTGCACTCCAATGGTAAACTGTAATAAGTCAAGTCTCAATTTTTTCTCTTGAGATAAACTTACTTACTTGCTTCTAAGTAATGTTTTTTTTATATCCAATTAAAATCATTGTTTTACAAAAACCCGTTTAGAGGGTTAATATACTAAAAATCTCAAGTTTTGCATTTAAAAATTATGGGAAGAAACTGTAGGAATATGTTTTTAAATTTGCTCTGCAACAGTAAAAATAGGATTCAATGACACTACAGTTTACCTCTGGGGTGCTGATATAGCTTAAAAAAATTAATTATATAAATTGTACGTGATGAAGAGGATAGGACAAATAAATATGCCTATTGGTTGAAGATTGACAGTTATTTCAGGAATACGAGGTAAATATTTATTATTTGTCTTGAATTCTACCTTCTTTGTATACATTTATAAGTCAAGGGCTTCCACCTACATAATGTTTATCACATTTATATTCAATCGATTTCGTAAATACAGGTATTTTCATTCAAATTATGATCAAAGGAAGTAGTAATCTAAAATATTGGCTAGGCATTAGTTTGTAAGTCAGTTCTAGTTTTAAACAACTTAAATATCTACAACTAAATTTTGCACATTTCTTGAATAATAAATTAGAACAAACGATAGTAAAAGGAAATTGCTTCATCTAAATGTAATAATGTTCCCGCATCAGAGGCATCGTCCCTATGAGGCATATCCTTTGCGAGATATTTTTCAGAAAATAAAAAAAAACCAAAGTGAAACTAAAGAATTCCAGAGAAATCAAGGTCGGAACGAGATTATGGTAATCCTCAACGAGACTTGGATCTTGCAACAAATTCATACACCATGTAGAAATTGAATCGTAATTGTCAATTTAGTTTTTGTTTTTCGGTTAATCATATAGATAATTAGTTTGCCTTAGGCGCTGTTCTCACCAAAAGTAACTAGCGACGACAACGGGATAGCAATGCGACGCCGCATTATTATTTAAATCTGTTTGTTCCCACTGCGGTCGCAACTCGACTCGGATAGCGCAGCATCGCTTTGAATTTGGATTGCAATCGCGTTGTTGTTGCTAGTTGGTTTTGGTGAGAACAGCGCCTTATGTTTACTTCACAGAACTGAATCGTATCGTAGCGACCTATCGTCACTTTTTCTGTCGAAAATATCAACCGGGTTTCGGTATTCTATGAACGCGGAGAAAGGCGACAGTTTTCTGTGGTGTTTTCTAACCCACAAAAAATATAAAAGATACACGAAGGGAAAAAATTGGAATCTTAAAAAAAATGAGTTTTAGATATAAAACTCGGCCTGCCAGTAGGGCCATCTTTCTACAAAACAGACTCTTAATACAAGGCCAACCATTAAATCTATGAAGAAAAAAAGTAAAAATTGAACATTTTCAATCACCCGTAATTCTTTTGTTTTAAGAGATGGGAAAAAGTTTAGATCGAAAGTTAATTGCAATGTTATAAGGAACAAGACTGTGTAGCTTAATTGTTTCGAAATGTTCTTCTTATTGATGTACTGTGCGTCATAAAAAATTTACAATATGTTTCAATCACCCATAATTCTTTTGTTTCAACAGATGAAAATACAGTTGTGAACAAATGTTTATTCCAGTATAAAATGGAACAAGACCATTTTGCTTGATAAATCCTAAATATTAATATTTTTGATATGCTGTCTTTAGTTCGTATTTTGTCCTAGATCAAGAGGGCATAGCAAAAGCTATTGGCTATTTGCAGGCTAAATTTTTCTGTTATGACGAATATTAATGGATATATTTGAAATGGCCCATTTAAAGTACACACCCAGCGTGCTAAAAATTTACCTTCGTCCTTAATACAAATTCCTATATTGATTTTATATTTTAGATATAAATTTATTGGAGACGAAAATAACGTGAAATTAAGCAAAACTCGATACTTTTAATGCAGGGTAAACTGAATTTATTGAAAACACGTTTTTCTATACAAACACTTTACTATTATTATTGTAATAATTCTTAACATAACTTGACTTTTACATAACGGTACTTTTACTTATTTTGCCCGACGCTCTCCTCCATGTGCTGAACTTTTAAATTTGCCAGGAAACATATGACTTACCTTACCATTTTTGATGAAATATTAACAGAAACTAAAGGTTAATTTGAAAAATAATTATTTATTTCATTAGGTCAATATCATAAAGCGAGCAACAAATTATGTAGTTATTTATTTCTTACACTGCCCAACAGATATTGGATCCAACTACAGGGCAGGAAAGTTCTGACAGAATTAAAAACATATGTACATAAATAACAGTCACATTACAGAAACCTTAATTTAAAATAAAGTCATGTAACAGTGTGAAATTAAAATGTACATATTCAATAGAACTAATAAAACGAAGAAAAACAAAGGTGGAGGATTAGCTGCTTGCATAATAAGTTCTCAAATCAACAAGACTGCAATAAAATATATCAATATCAGTACAAATGTTATGATTTTCGCAAATATATGAATGGGAAAAAATTTTGCGAGATGTGACGTGAAATTGTTCTGGGAATGTAAAAATTCAATTTAGACACTAATTCTTGTGCATTAATATTGTTATTAATGAGCTTGTACAAAAAGAGTTAAGATATACACTCATCCTGGAATGGATTGGAACTTTTGATGCGAAGATAACACTGACGTAGTTTTCCACGAAACACCAAAACACTATACGCTGCACTATATATATATATATATATATATATATATATATATATATATATATATATATATATATATATATATATATATATATATATATATATATATATATATATATATATATATATATATATATGTTGTTTTTCAGGTTTTCGCGGGTGGTGAATGTTAAATTCGTTTTCCGGGTTCAGACAACCACGGTCCCTCTCGGGGCCTATCACCTACGCGGGAGTATACCCGGAAAACGAATTTAACATATATATATATATATATATATATATATATATATATATATATATATATATATATATATATATATATATATATATATATATATATATATATATAGAGTGCAGTGTATAGTGTTTGATGTTTCGTGGAAAACTACGTCAGTGTTATATACACTCATGTCTATAGCTTAAACTATTAAAAGAGTACTTATCAAGTAGGTCTTGATGTGGAAAGCAGATTTCTAGGTAAGTTACTCTCATTTCTAAAATACAGAAATTTCAAGAATTTGCGTTGAACAGCAAATTATTGATATGTACATTGTAGTAAGGGAACCAGACCAATAAAAATCACACGAATTTTTAACTATAAATCCATACGATATGCTAGCTTCAGACACAATGGTATTAAAATAGAAGTTAAATGAATGTGATCTGCAAAAGATAACACCTGAATTCCAAAGCGTGTCAGGCCTATCTGGCACATTATTATTAATGTGATTTATAATTGTTTGATATTAAAAATAAATTGCGTGTAAGACATCATAGCATTTTGGGAAGTTTAGTGAAAGTTTGTACATAATGCACCAATTACTAATTTTTGTACGCTTTCTAATGTGAATACAATCCTTTATGCTATCGACCCTGCAGAAAAAGTTTTATGCCATCAGCGGTCATTAAATATCTGACATTTTATCTAAATCATTTACAATATCATTAACAAATATAACAAAAAATACTAGGCCAAGGATAGACCCTTGCGGAACTATTCGAAATGTATTCGTCAGAGCTGAAACCATTAATTGATATCTGTTAAACAGATAGGATTAAACCAGAGATATAAAATTTTCAGAAAGTCCAATATTATAAAGTTTATTAAGCAACTTTCTATAGTCAGGAATGTCGAATGCTTTGGAAAACCAGTATAAATTACATACTACGTTTGTGATTGGTTATCTAAGAATTGTTGATAAATTAAAAGTTTGTTACTAATGTTGCTGCCATCGCCATGTAAAAGAATTTCAAGAACTTTGGCAAAGTTGCAAATTATAGAGATTGCATAAAAGTTGAAAATATCAGATTTGTCTTTCGAACTGGAAATAACCCCATTTTAAAATCAGGCAAAAAATTATCATTAAGGATGCAAAAATACTAGCGCAATCTCTTAGTTAAAAATCAGGGATATCGTCAAAGCCAAGTGGTCATTTTGTTTTTTTTTTGTTTATTTTCTTTTAAACGTCGCCGTAGCACATTGCTATTTCACCACTCAACCAGGAGAGACACACAAAACAGCCATTCCTTCCCGACATTTGTCAGATGCCGCAGCTAAGACTCGAACTCAGGAGAGATAGACGATGACAGTTTTAATCATCTGCAGATGATGCCAAATTGGTTGACGAAACGTGCACCGAGTTCAGTATATGGTTTTTTGGTGTTTCGTGGAAAACTCCGTAATTCGTGGTTCCTGAATTACCAAGTTATTGTTGGAGCTGAACTAGCTATTTATTGAATTTCCCAGCATTTAAAAGTCTCTTGAGGCTCGTTAATTTCAGAGTCATATTTTACAATATTAGAAATGTTTGTTTTTTTTACTATTTAAAATGCCCACAATTTCGATGGTTCATTTCTTATACTATTTTCTGCTGCTATACATAGGCTACATTATGTCCAATTTGATTTTACTTCTCAGCTGTTTAAATTCATTATGATATATTATGTCACCACTTTTTAAATTCATTAAGCCAATTCATTATGTAACTTATATTTTATAGAATTTAAAATATGAATATTCAGAAAAAAATAAGTTCACTAAATATGAGGAAAAAAATCAATTTAATGCCAGTTTAAAAAATTCAAACTTTTGTTTTTTATTAATCGTGCACGACATAAGCACTGCAGTAAGTCATTGCATTTCTATCAGTTGATTATAAAAGCAAGTTGAATCACGGTGGTTTAACTTTGATCTTGACTCAAATATAATGAATAATAATAATAAAAAACATGTTTCTGTCGTATTTGATCCTCGATTAAAGTTAAACCGCTATGATAAAATTCATGCATTTGATGGCTTACTCCAGTATCTTTCACATATTGAAGACATTATTTTTAATTACACTTGGCTTCACATTTCTTTTGTATGCTGATGGCAGCTTCTATTTGTCACTGTAGCTATATCCCAAGTTTTGTTGTTTTATTTTACGAGATCTACTTTTCTGTTTTTGATGAGTTGTGTATCCACACATACATTAAGCGGACAAATAGAAATGAACGAATTACATCATTCTCGGCTATTGGTTCGCTAAGTATACAGGCCGTTCTCGTACAATTCTAGGTCCATCTATTCAGTCTACACAGTCCAGTGGCGCAACAATAAAATAAAATCTTTTTTGCAAATCAAACTATATAAGATGACTTCTCACTTGAGTGCAATAGTAGAGAATTTTTAAAAATGTAATGACAAAAAATGTATAAAGCTACTTATACAGGGTGTCGCGCTTAAATGTGATACAAGCCTGTAACTTTTTGGCCGATTTCAAAAAAAATTTTCTTTAGAATGTAGGGTAACAAAAACTCTATCTACGTGTGATACTGCTTTTTAAATTAGTGCTAAACACGGCCAACTGGGATGCATTTTTTATCGTCAAAAACTGCTAATGTTGCTTCATCACTCTGCATTTTTGTTTTAAATGGTACTATTTTGTGTTTTTTCAGGCATAGCCAAATACGGTCTTTGTGAATATTTAAATATAAACTTGCTTTACGGATACTGGATGTTGGATTATTATTTAAATAGTTTAAGATGATGTTTTATTCATTATTATTTCCAATTCTACCTTGAATTTCATTTCGTCTTGAAACGGATTCCGTTTCCTAGAAAAGTCTTTTGATCCTAGTCACTGTTGTGTGATTGATGTCTTGCTGTTGCGGTCTTGATGTTGAAGATTTATATTGTTAAATTAATTGATGGGCTACTTGCCGTTCGCCATGTCCTAAAAATTTAATTATGAAAATTTTTGTAGTCAATTGCCTTACAACCATTTTCAAAATTTCAATCCAAAATCTGTAATGTTTAAATTAAGCGATAAGTATATTCACATATTTAATTAATATTCTGCATAGGAGCTGTTTTAATTTTTGAAAAGTAAGCGTTGGAAAAAATATTACATTCTGTACAATGTCAATCACTTAATGGCAAACAATTCAACTTATCGTTCAATGTAAATGTTGCAGTTTTTGGTTTGAAATTGTGAAAATGTTTCAACTGACGTTACAAGAAAAAGTTTCTATAATTAAACTTTTAGGACAGGGCGAACGTACGACACGGCAAGTAGCCCATGAATTTAATAACACATGTCCTGAACGAAATATCAATCACTCAACAGTGCCTAGGATTAAAAGACTTTTTGAGGAAACAGGGTCCGTTTCAAGGCGCAAAGAAAATTGAAGTAGAATTAGAAATAATAATGGAGAAAACAACATCTTATACTATTTTAATAATAATATTAATAATCCAACATCCAATATCCAAGTTTATATTTAAATATTCACAAATACCGTATTTAGGGATGTCTGAAAAGGCACAAAATGGTACCATTTAAATCAAAATTGTAGACAGAGGCCCTGAGTTTTGTTTGTGGTTGCAAGGAAATATCCTCAACGACACAAATTTTCTGCGAAATATTTTATATAGTGATGAAGCTACATTTACAACAAATGAGACAACAGTTTCATCAAATAATATAAGGATGTGGGCTGGCGCCGGAGAAAAACCTCATTGGGTTATCAACAGTAGAAGACAATATTGGGGAAAAATTAATGTTGGTGTGGAATCCTGAATGGAACATTAATTCATGGTAAGGCAAACAGAAAAATTCTCATAACATTTCTTTTATTAGTGTGACCAGTTTCGTGAACAAGCATACTATAAGAAACATTAATTGTACCTTTTTTTTTCGACAAAATTTAAATGGAACCTTATATTTACAGTTTCTACAGAATTAACTATGGAATATGTTACATAATTTACCACTTGAACAAAGAAGACATGTTTATTTTCAGTTAAATGGTGCACCCATTCACAATACTGTAGCTGTTAGACACTGGATAAATGAAAATTTTCCAAATAGGTGGATAGAACGGAACAGTCCTGTCATCGGGTAGTCGCCTCGATCACCTGATCTAACGCCCTTAGATTTTCTCCTATGGAGTACGCTAAAAGAGAAAGTGTATAGGGATCGTCCAGCCACTGTAAATAAACTCGTTAATAAGCCTGGCCAAGGTCATTAATCCTACAGAGACGTACTGGGTATGCATATCATAATACTTGAATAAGTACAATAATAAAAACAAAAATATTGTATATATTGTGATGTATGTTTTTGTACTATTTCGTTTGCTTTAAATTCTTTTTTATGTATTTCCTTATATTTTGTAAGCTTAGTGCTGCACATTATTATTAAACTGTTAAATGACGTTCACACATGTACATTGTATATCTAAGTGATAACTAATAATAAATAAATAAATAAATAAAATAAATGGAAATAAATTTTATTAATACTGGTACACTTTATAAAAATATGTACAAAACTCACCTTCTTAAGCAGATTTGTGAAGTAGCCTGGTTGTCGTTATCACAAACTGGAGCACTTCTATAATAACTGTGTAGCATCAGATATGTTTCTACAGTTGTCTCAGTAAGCGATGTTCGCTGTGGTGAAAAAATATGTTTGTGTTTTGAAAAAGACCGTTCGACATCTACGGAAGTAATACAGGCATAAGTAAAACACTGTGTGAACTCACTTAACGTAGCTGTAGATGCACCATCACAAATTTGTCTTAATTTGGTAAAATCAGGATCTTTCCGTATTACACTCTCGAATTTTTCAATAACGGGCTTATTTTTTGCGTCATTTATAGTCTGTAGCTGTGTATTTACGTCGTCCACTATTTGCAGCGATTCCACTAATGACAACAAAGTATTTTGCAATTTTTCTATTGCGTCGTGTAGTCCTCTATAAGTGTTATAAATAGTTTTTAAATCTGTTTTAAGGGAAATATCTTGAAAGCTTGTCTGGATTTCCTTAATAGCTGCAGCCTCGTTAGGGTTGAACTGTAGTATCACAACTTTTATTTGTTGAAAATATTTAGCATAATAAAAAGCTGCCTTCAACCACGTTCCCCAACGTGTAAGAATCGGCTCTGGTGGGTCCGAAATACCAGGACACAGTGTGTGAAATGCTCGAAGCCGTTTAGGAGATTTGATAAATACTTTTTTTGTATTTGCTATTAATGCATCTACCTCTGGAAAACATTTTCGAATCGTTTCTGCTACAAGATGGAACGCATGCACTTTACACGTAACATGTAAAAACCTACAATCGTCTCTTTGAAGAAAACGGCCCACCAAACGCATTGTCGCAGCACCGTCGGTCACAAACATCAACACTTGACTTGTTGACAGTTCAAATTTTTCGAAAGTCTCTAACACCACCCGCGTAATTGTTTCGCCAGTACATGCTAGCTAGTAAAAGTGGAAATGTTGGTTTAACAGGGTCGAGTACACGTACTATAACATTTAAAATAGATTTTTTTTTACAATCTGTCGTCTCGTCAACACATAACCACAGCCGTGTATTTTTTAGTGCACATTTAATCCTATTTACAATGTCTTCACGAACACTTGGTATATATCTACGTAACGATGGATGGCTTGGTAAATTCACCTGGGGATTGTATTTATTCCAGAACTCCCGAAATGCTGGTTTATCCAATATGCGCAGGGTTACATATAAATACAATATACATACATACAATATAAACTGAGGTTCCAAAGAAGACACGCCATTTTTTTAATTTTTATGCCGGTTACTATTGACATGAATTTTCAGCCGTATTCCAGCACATTAAGTCTTGATCACAAACTTTACAAATTATTTTACATCCATCATAGAATAAATCCGGAATTTCACCGATAAATTTATTCACTTTATCAGCGTACGGTCGTTTTCTACTCTTTACGCTCAACATTATTTATTATTTATTAGTACTCTATGCATCGATCGACAGATAACAACTGAAGTGTGTCGTGTCATCATGGCCAGGCTTACTTATTAATAAAATTACCACTGTTTGTCGCGAGATTACTCAGCAACTTAAAAATGTTATATTAAATAACAGTAAATAAGTGAATAAAAAAATGCATTTTGTATAATATTTAATAGAAGCAAACCCAATTTAGAAATGTAAAAATTAATTTGTGAAAGAATTTGAGGACAGTCAATTTTATTATATAATAATTTGTATAGAAGAAGTAGCATAGAACAAATTCACAGGTACTTTAAACTATCAAAATGAAATGTGCTTAGAAGATAATTGTTATCTATACCCCTCTCAGGATATATTCCTGTGTCTCTAAATGATAAAAATTTTAAAAATTTTCTTTGAACTTGCTCTAATGCGCCTTTGTGAACTAGATAGTAAGGGTTCCAGATTATGGATCCGTACTCAAGTTTTGATCGTACATAAGAATAATATAATGATTTTAAACAATTTAAATTAGTAAATGATTTACAGTTTCTTATGATAAATCCTAACATTTTGATTGCCTCTTTAGATTTGATATGTATATGTTCGACGAAACTCAGTTCAGAATCAAAATATATACCTAAATCTTTAATTGTTTTTATGCGCTGTAAAATAGTGTCGTTAATGCTGTAGTTGTAGTTAAAGCAATTTTTCTTTTTTTGTGTGAGACACTACTTTTCATTTAGTAGCATTGATACCAACTTTGTTCAGGCCGCACCACTTGCTGACGATATTAAGGTTTTCTTGAAGATATATACAATCGTTTACGGAATTTATCCTCTTAAATATTTTTAAATCATCTGCAAAGATTAATTTGTCGCACTTCAATTCAATACATAAATCGTCATTGTAGAATATAAATTGTTGTCTGCCTGTTAGATTGAAAGTAATTTAATAAAATAATAATTTGGTAAAATCGGTATACAAAGTGTCTACCTGTCCCCGTTCGTCTAGAATATTAGAAACTGTTTGACTAAATATTACTAAGTTCGTAGTATAGTCTAGTCTATAAGCTTAAAATGGTGTTAATTCTACATACTATTATTAAAATTATGTGGTTTAGCTCATTCGATCCGGAATGATGTCTAGATCATTGTGCCAAATAATTAAATTAGCCCATAAAAAATTCCAAAAGTTATAAACAATTAAACACCTTCAAAAAATAGTGTTTGGTTTGTAGCTTATTGTTCGTAAATTATAAATATTTTCGAAATTTGAAAAAAAGATCCTTAAAGAGGAGGAAATTTAGTAAAAAAAAAGTTACAACTCCCGGAACTGTACCTCCATTATTTATAATTTTAATTTAACGCTGAAAATAGCCCTTCGCGCGCCATTGTTAGGTTGCGCGCACGGCCTCGAAAAGTGTGTACGTCACTTAAAAAAATTTTTTTTAAGTACTTAAAGTTAATTGAAAAATCTAAAAAAAATTATAGTATAATCTAAACACTTTAAAGAATTGATTCCCGTTGGAATTTTTCATAATAACAAATCTTTCAATATGCTAGACGATTGTTAATTAACAAAATTTTTTCAAACTTCCTTCATCGTTCTAAACTAAAAAAAAATGTTTAAATAATTGCCGTAAAATTATTTCGCTTCGTGGAGCTCTTCTTATATACATACAAAACAAGATTGCGTCATCAAAGTTTTAAAAATGTTAATACTTTGTTTATAATAATTTTTTTAAGTTAACAAAAAAAGAAAAAACACAATAATGTTGTAAAGAAAATTTTTTCTTTATTTATTATTATATTTTCGTTTTTATGTCAATAAAAGACATTTATTAATTGAAGAAAATAATTTTTTTCTCCATTTGTTTATAAAAATTTTATAAACAAATGGACTATTTTTATATTTTTTAAAAAAATTTTTTTTCTAATTTTATAGAGAATTGTCAATTATGATTTTTTGAAAAAAAATTTTTTTTTCTTAATAATTATTTTTAATTGTTTATAATCGTTTTTTCTATATATTTGTTGTTTAAATTATTAGTTAAGAATTTTTTTTTCTAAAAATCATAATTGACTTCTCTACAAAATAAAAAAAAAATTTTTTTTTCATTAACAATTGCATTGTTTATTAACTTTACAATTTGTTATAAACAAATTCTCAACTTTGTTTTATTTTTTTTCTGAAAGTAATAAAAATTACAAAAACGACCTTGTGCATTAAAATACCGAAAAAAATTTCATTAAAAAAATTACATAAAAAAATAGAATGAAAAAATTATTATAAACAAAGTATTAACATTTTTAAAACTTTGATGACGCAATCTTGTTTTGTATGTATATAAGAAGAGCTCCACGAAGCGAAATAATTTTACGGCAATTATTTAAACATTTTTTTTAGTTTAGAACGATGAAGGAAGTTTGAAAAAATTTTGTTAATTAACAATCGTCTAGCATATTGAAAAATTTGTTTTTATGAAAAATTCCAACGGGAATCAATTCTTTAAAGTGTTTAGATTATACTATAATTTTTTTAGATTTTTTAATTAACTCTAAGTACTTAAAAAAATTTTTTTAAGTGACGTACTCACTTTCGAGGCCGTGCGCGCAACCTAACAATGGCGCGCGGAGGGCTATTTTCAGCGTTAAATTAAAATTATAAATAATGAAGGTACAGTTCCGGGAGTAGGAACTTTTTTTTACTAAATTTCCTCTCTCTTTAAGGATCTTTTTTTTCAAATTTCGAAAATATTTATAATTTACGAACAATAAGCTACAAACCAAACACTATTTTTTGAAGGTGTTTAATTGTTTATAACTTTTGGAATTTTTTATGGGCTAATTTAATTATTTGGCACAATGATCTAGACATCATTCCGGATCGAATGAGCTAAACCACATAATTTTAATAATAGTATGTAGAATTAACACCATTTTAAGCTTATAGACTAGACTAGTAGTTGATCTATTAGATACAAAGCCATGCTGGTCTACTGACAATATGTTTTTGGTGAACATATAGATGCGATTGTACAAAATGATTTCAAGAACTTTAGCAAAATTACACGAAAGAGAAATTTGTCTGTAATTGCTTATATTTGACGTATCGCCTGGTTTAAAAATCGAAAACGCCTTTGCCACCTTCCATCGGTTGGGAAAAATTGATGTTTTTATTGAAATATTAAACAGAATAAAAAGCGGTGTTAAGAATGCATTGGCACAATCTTTCACCAAAAAGGATGGTATATGGTCTGGGCCAGATGTAGTTTTGTTCTTTAACTTTTTTATAGCATTTTGAATTTCTATTGAATGTTCCTTTTGACGTAGAAGTTCATCATGACTACATAGTTTCTATTCTTAATAACTCTAAACATTTCAAACACAGCAGTGTAGTGTAAAAGTTACAGTGTAGCTGAGATAATAAGATACTATTGTATTTTTTGTTCACTGTAGTCTTCCATTTGATTAATTTTTCAGTTTTAAATAAGTAAACTTTTTTGTAATTGGAAGGTGAAATAGTAGTTTGTAAAGTGTGTTGTTTATTTAACTCAATAGGTGACGAATTTCGTTAATCTTTGTAATGTAACATCCATATTTTATCACATTCTAAAAAATTTGTTTGAAATCGACCAAAAAAATAAAGGACTTACAGGCTTGTATCACATTTAACATTTTTTTGTCATTACATATAGTATAGAAGAAATAAGATAGAGACTTAGAGACATAAACGAAATAAAAGTTGTTAATAATTCATTTTATTTATTTCAAAAATAATATTCCATTATAATATATTAGTCCACTGTATTGTAACTGTTTGTAATTATGCACATTAATAATGCTGGCAGCATTACTCTAAATAATTAATTATGAAAATATCACAACACGTTTCCCCCTAGCAATAAAAATTTTCTAAATAACATAAATCTGTTAATGTATGTTATTTGTTGATTAATTTGGATATTAATTATCATATTTCACGTTTGATATATATACCAACAGTGTTTAATTAATAATGGTATTACTGAAGTCAATTGAAAATATTTCTATAACTATTATAATATGTTTATAAATTACTCATCAATAAACGCTGTAAAATCTTTGATATGGTCATAATGTAATTATAATTAATAAAAATAGTATATCTATAATTATATTAGGAAAAACATGAAAGTATTTTTAGCCACGAATTATATTCATCTACCTAGAATAATTTAAGATATTTAAAATATTTGATATTTTTTGCAAACCATTAGGACTCGAAAAGAATAGTTGGAAATACTTACTTGACTAAATTCTCTAGTTATTTTTGACTACTAGAAAAGTAATCCATCTTGGCACATAACTAATACATTGTTTTGTTTCAGGTAAGTTTCTGCATATACATGAAGTGTAATGATATACGTAAGTAACAATATAGTTGAGGTTTTAACAGGGAAATGCTGTAATGATGAAAATATCAACGCAAGTTCTCTGCCCTTGTGTGTCAAAAATACAAATATTTTTGAGAAAAAGAAATATGATGAATAAACAGACACATTATTCCTTAAAAATATTAATTATAAAAGCAAATATGTCTAACTATTTTCAGTTAAAATTAGTGAAATTTATAATACATACATTAACCGTTACTTATTCCCAACTAATTAAGGTACAAATATAACTGAAAAATCAGAAAAGAGATAGACATCATAGTGTCATTGTTATCGCATCTACTCTTTGGTTATATTGCAATTGCCAGTCCTGTCAAGTTAAAGAAAAAGTATTAGTAAATATTTAAATGCATAGCTGTATGAAACTACTCAAAAATTAATAGGAAACCTACATATTATATAATTTCTAAACTTATTTCTTGTAAAATCTTTCGTTATTAACCCAATTTGGTGAATTTTTGGTCGAAAGCCGAACCTACTGGTACTGTACACGAATTTCGTTTTAAGGCATATGTTAAATGTTTATTTTGATGCCTATGTTAAAAGATCGTCTTAAACAAAAGACCATCTTTTTATGAAAGTGTGATATGCTGTTACTTTTCACAAAAAAAATTATGCTCCATTAATCACACAGTTTTATAACCTGGTCCACTTTATCGAAGCAGTTTTTCATGCAAATTTTTAAGCCAACATCCCACGCTGAGTGGCTCGGTGAGTATGGCGCGTGACTTACCAAGGTACGCGTCGTAGAAAAAGAAAAGCTCATCTGTGCACGGTTCTGCTCGGAGCTCCCGTCTCTTGTGGGTAAATATGGCATGAGTCAAAGGAGAGTCAGCATTCCGACGCTCGGCTCGTGTAACCTTTCCCCGCTCAAGGCACGAACCTCAAAGCCATTCAGTAGTGTTTTAACTTTCGTACGGGTGCTCTACTGTGGTTAACCTATTTTTGCAAAATAATTACGTTCAGGTATTAAAATGGGGTGGTCCAACAAGCTCAATTTAGAATTTGTCGAACTTTAAAAAAGGGAAATAACCTGAAGGAATGCATAAATCGTCTATCGGGCAAAAGAAAGAACTAACACGTATTCCATTTACTTCAACAACAAAACCGCTTGGTCTACCTATGGCCAGAGCTGGGCCAAGTATACAAAAAATGTACTCGAGTACCAAGTACCAAGTACTAGAAATAATTTCTCACAAAAGTACCAAGTACCGAATACTTCCATAAATTTGGAGTACTTAAGTACAAGTACTCGAGTACAAGTACTTGAACCATCCGAGTACTTTCATACGAGTACATTTGATTCATGGTAAAAAGAGGAAATGAATAACATAAGAAATCTATATTCTATATTGATATAATTTTTTATTTCTATATTCTATATATTATGTGATGTGTATTATAATAATATGTATATTCTAGTTTCGTAATTTCGAAGTTTCCTGCTAAGAAAAAAAATCAAATTAAATACAGTCAGAATCAAAGATTCTTGTAATGCTTACCGACTTGCTACTGGTTGACTTTATTGGCTTTCATGATAACTAGTTTTTGAAAGTTTTCATCAATTAGAGCGTGACGCCGCGGACTATTTATTATCGTTGCATAAGAAAAAGACGCTCAACGGGAGCTGATGAAGGAAGACATGTATTATAGCAAATGAAGAGTTTTTTAATAAGAGGGTAATCCTCAAGCATGTTTAAATTGCTTCTCTTATCATCTAAGAACTTATAAAGTTCTAATTCAATTTTAGGTGTTTTTATGTATTCCTCAATGGTGCTGCAACTAGAACTAGAATGTGTGTTAGGTGTTACAGACTTAATTGTATCTACAATTTCCTCAAAATCAAAAAAATCCATCTGTGTCACTGCTAGAACCAGGATCTGTTAGCTCATTGCTATTGTCAGCCGCTGTATGTTTTTCTGCAGCTAAGATCACCATTTTACGTATGGACTCAACGGTAACATCTAGATTTTTTTATTACCTTGTACCACCGTAATTTGAACTTCGGATGTACAACGGCTGCAACGATGGCATCTTCGCAAGACATATTCAGTATATCTGAAAATCTTTTATCTAAACTCTTTAGATAAGTGTTTAACAGTAGTGCTCCTCCACAACTGAACGGCTGCGGCTGCAGTTTTAATTTTTCCTATTTATTTCTCATGGATAGAAGACTTGGCAGTAGATATCCATAATAAACACATTCTTCACCTTGCAGTATATCAAGGGTGATGGTGATATACACAATGTGATTGTGTACTTTCAACTCTTGAATTAAAAAATACTGTTAAATTTAAGTTTAAAATTAACCCTATATCTGTTGACTAAATCAGCCTTGAGTACTTAAACTAAAATGTCTATGATTCTCAATTTACAAAATATAAAAAAATTATTTACCTTATTTTGCTATCTATCATAAATCACAACACAAACACAAAATGTTTTATTGCTTGATATTTTGGTAGCCTAATCACTGTACCATACACATACAAATGTCAACAATAAACTAAACTATAATATAGTATATAGTAATAACTAATATTAGCAAATACTGTTAGATTAGCGAATGGTAGCTCTTGAAAGCACTAATAAACACATACAAATGATTTAAATACTGATCACAGGCCACAGCATACCATGGCAATTCTGTGATTGCTGACAGGTTCATACGAGCTGAAATGTGTATGTACTTGTGTACTTGTGAATGAAAGTTCGAGTACAAGTACTTGGATTTAATTTTACGAGTACAAGTACAAAGTACAGACTTTAAGAAAGTACTCGAATACAGAGTACAGAGTACATGAAATGTACTCTAAGTACCCAATTCAAGTACTTGTACTCGAGTACTGCCCAGCTCTGCCTATAGCATTTACCTAGTCGAACTTTTATGCAAAAACACCATCCACCCAAAATCTTTCTTTCTTGTCAAATATGCACAGCTTAACATAACGTAATAAGACACGGTACAGGCAGAAAGACACATTTGTTGAACTTCTCATTTCACGACACTTCTGATTGTCTATACCAGTGCATGCGTCTTCTCCGGACGTGCAGAGTTTACACACATCATGAAAGTGCGTCCTAGGAACAGCTATGGTTCGCCAACTTGCGCTCGTCAAACTGATTTGATGAGCCCATAAACTTGCCTAGCCACATGCCGTGGGAAAGCGACTTTAAATGTCTTTACGCCGTTAGCCTGACCTTTGTAGTTCAGTCAATAAAGTTGTAGCATTTAAAGTTCAGCATTACCGTTAAGACTAAATTTTACAATATCACCTTGAACAACATTTGTCCGGGTTCGTTAATCCATAACAACATTATATTCTTCAATATTTTACTACTTGCTATATTCAACGTTTTTCTTTGGTATCCTTTGATTTCTTATAATTGAGGCTTTGTTTTCATTCGTTGGATACGTCGATTTGTTGGATTTGAAATCTAATCTTCATTTATAGATATCCAGAAATCCGTTATGGTTGGGATCCTGAAAATCAAATTATTTAGGCTTGTTTAGACCCCTCGAACTCTTAATATATCGAACTCACCTGTTACCATCTTAGATTGTTGTAAATGATTTTGTACTCTGTTGCCAAGAACAAATACTTCTGCTGACATATCAACTTCTAAATGGTAAATGGTAGGTCATTATATCATTAACATGTCAACTTTGCACTGATTAGCATTTCTTCAAGCGGCTCGAAATTATTCCAGTTCGTAGCAGTTTGCCATGTTATCTAGTCTTTTTACCTAATTTTTAATTCGTACCATAATCATACACAGGAACAAGTACAGAAAGGTAAATTATTCGATTTGTAGTTTTTGCATCTTAAGGCCCGTATGCATAGTCGTTCTCCGGTGACTCGCCGAAGTTTAGAAAAATACACAGTTACGTAGAGAATTGAAAGACCTTTCAAAAGATGTATCACTCGACCCCCTTTGCCGTTTGAACTTTTTGAGGGGGTGGCCGTGTAGGGTAGAGGGATGATGATAGGTATACAAGTATTATATTAAAATATGCCCCCCGTGGAAACAAGGTTGACGTGTTTCACCAATTTTTCAAAAAAAAATTTATCTCCAAAGTTATTCAGGGTGCCTACTTTTGGTTGGGACACTCTGTATAATATACATATAAATATGAAAATAAAATCTAAAATGTCAATGGAGTCTGAAAGGTAAAAAACTCGAACAAAGAGTAGAAACATTTATCCACTAAAAATAATTTTTTGAATTGATGTAAATTAGGATAATCTTGCTTCAAATCAGCAGGCAATTTATTAAAAATTTTTAGCCCTATATAGTTTGGTGATTTATTTGTAATTGAAGATTTGGAAAAAGGTACATGAATGTCGTTTTTATGTCTAGTATTTATATTATGTATGTCTTTATTCTCATTAAACTTAGATCTATTCTTTAATACGAACACACACATTTCATATATAAATAAAGAAGTTATAGTTAACATTTTACAATGTACAAAGCTGTTTCTACATGTGTGTGTGTACTGGACAAGTTTGCCATTTTACGTAGAATACGTTTCTGTGAGATGAAAACAGCCTGTGACAGAGTGGAATCACCCCAGAAACAGATGCCATACCGTAGTCGCGACTCTACCTCTGCATAATACAAATTAATTAGTTGCTGTCTATTTAAAATTTCTTTCATATTTTTAAATAAGAAGTTGAACGAACTCATCCTACAAATAAGATTTTTGCAGTGAACTTTCCAATTAAGACATTCATCTAAATGAATTCCTAAAAAACATACACTGCTTGTAGCAGCAATATTGATGACATAATTATTTAATTTCACTGATACAGAATCGCAATTTTTTGTCTATTATGAAATCTGATAATTTGTGTTTTGCTTTCGTTAAAATGCATGTAATTCTTATTAAACCAGCTACTAAAATTTTATTTATTTCCGAATTCAAATTATTGGACGACTTATTTGAAATGATTAAAGATAAATCGTCAGCATCCATAGTAAAGAAAGTTTGACCTATTACAGATTCCAATGAATTTGTATATATAATAAAAAAGCACACGGTCCAAAACTGAACCCTGCGGTACTCCCATTTCAACTAGACTAGCCTAGAGCTGACCTTTTTTGCTAGATTTTGACTGGTATGTTGTATGGATACATATTGTTTACGAAATTTTAGAAGACAACGTAGCCAATTTAGCGAAAGACCTCGTATGCCGCAGTCATAAAGTTTATTAAGTAACATATCATGATTTACGCAGTCGATTGCCCTGCTGAGATCACAAAATACCCCAACATGACATTCGCCCGCGTCGATACATCTAATGATTTCGCCATAAAATGAGTGAGTGGCAGTAATGGTGGACATACCAGAACGGAAGCTATGTTGATTGTTTGATAAAATTTTGAATTTATTTTAAAATGACATTAGACGATCTAAGTAAGCATATTTAAATATATTTGAGAAACCAAAAGGCACGGTAACTGGTCTTTAGTTTTCTATACCTATCGGATCCTTTTTTTTTTAATTGGTATTACTTTCCCTTCTTTTAATAATGTTGTGAAAACACCGCTCTGAAAAGATAAATTCACCAGGTATGTTAAAGGTTGTATTATTAAGTGTAAGATACTTTTAACTAGAAACATTGGAATGTCGTCTGGGCCTGCCGACTTTTAATTCCTCAATTTATTTCTTAATATATGCCAAGGAAAAAAGAATGGAATGAGTGGTTTACTGTAGTGTTATTTTGCCATAAATTATGCTGGGTGGTTAATTCGTTAACAATATTTTTTGGTTCATTAATGAAAAAGTAATTTAAAGTTGAAGCAACTTTTTCAAGGTTTTCTAGCATTTCCTCATTTTTTTAAGTATTATATCACTCTTGGTTTTTTTCTTATTCGATATTCCACTTATGACATTCCAAGCTGCACGAGCTGGACAATCAGAATTAGATATCTTATTTTGATAGTATTCTTTTTGTTTTTCTAATTAAAGTAGTGTGCTGAGATAATCTCAGTCAAGAGTTAGAATTTGACATATATGCAGTAAATATACTAGAACTATAAGATATGTTCCTAACGACTCTCACCACCGAACCGTAACAATAGTGTGGATGTAAATAGGATACATTGTTAACACAAGGTTAGTTTTAATTATCTCCAGATAATGCCAACTTGGTTTGCGCAATGCGCGTCGAATGCAGTATATGGTGTTTAGTGGAAAACTACGGTATTAAAGATTGCACAAATACAAAAAAAATAAAATTAAAATTCATACATTAGTAAATGTTTTCAGAGCCCATATTAATTTCTTCGTTATGCTCATTAAAATATGCTTTAACAAAATCTACTACTTTCTTACGATATTGGTAAATATAATCAAAATTATGGACGAGATTCTAAGAATATTATTAACGCAGTGGGTTTTCAATTAGGTTATCGGAATTTTCACCCTTCTATGTATAACCGCACTCGCTGCCTGCTATTAAACTGTTACAAACTGTCCGTGTTAAGTTAATATAAAAATTCTTGCCACATAATCCACGCATAGTACAACGACTCTAAATAAATAAATATTAATTCAATCAATATTACAATTTACGAACCAAGGTAGAAACGGAGTGAGCAAGGTTTTTTTAACTGGCGCAACTTGCAAAGGCCTTAATAGGCGCCATACCGTCACCAAAACTAGTTGGCATAAGGCCAAGAGCCAAACTAAATTATTAGTTTTCTCTTTTTATTGTGATAACTGTTCACTTAAAAACAAAATAGATTTATTTCACGTGTGACCAAGCGGATAATCGTCGCAGTCCGGACAAGCTCGCGGGTTCTCGCCACCCCTTTACTAAACACTACTGATACTGCATTGTATCACGGCCACCTCGATGTCACTCATCGCAATTCTTTTTACTTTACTTCGCGAACTTTAAGAACTTTCAGTGCGAACTTTCTGCGTGAGTGCTAGCGCTTAGCGGGTAATTTGAAGTAGTTTTGTGAGTTTTGCTAAATCCTGCTTATTTTTTGTGGTATAAAGTTCTATCTTGTATCGATTTTAAACATAAATTAAACACATACAAAGAATTGATCGGATGAGTTTGTTGAAATTCTACTATTCATTTTGTTGTGTGTAAATTTTGTGGCAAATGTAGTTAATAGTATTTTATTTCTTCAAATAACAAAGGTAAATGGTTTACTTGTTCGAGAAAAATGCACTATGTACTAGGTAAAAGCATTTCCTGCTTACATTTTTATACGTTTATCGAGGTCGGTCATTTATATTGTGTTGTACTTAGTGTATTAGGAATTTTCCATTACTGATACCTGATAAACACCACTTTCCTTTAGTAAATCAAATTGTGTCATAAGAATATTTTATATTAAATGTGATTTCATTCTTTCTCGGATTGTTTTAACAAATCATGTTGTACTTAATAGTAGTTAATAATAAAAATTGCAATTGGATAAACATTTTTAAGTTTAAAAGAAATTGCACTAAATCCGTCATCTCCAAACTTTATCGGCGTGTATGTCTGTCGACCGTTTTTTAAATGCAACATTTATATTAAAAAATTGGCATATTTGGATATAATATATTATATAAAACATCACCGTCGTTTTTCTTTATATGTAAATTGCTCTTGATAAAGACAACTATAGTGCAGGCGCCAAGAAACATTCGTTTTAAAAAATCCGTAGGATTTATTCGGGTTGATGATTTACATTCGGAAAGATGTAAAGAATGAAATTCTAAAGGTTGCCAAACAGAATTTTCGGATTTTTTTTTACAAAAATATCTGTTATTACGGGAGCGCGCAAATCCAGCGTCTTAAAACCATTATAGTAATTAATATTTTAATCTAAAGTTTTTAAGGCATGTATTTTTAACGGTTTTTCACAACATTGTGGAAAACCGTTTTTAACATTTAAAAAAATATATCATAAAATGCAAATTTAATAAGGTAAAATTCAGCAAACAACAGCAATACTAATAGTTGATTAAAAATTAATAATAATTAATAATAAGTAAGATTAATATTAATTGATAAAAGTTAACATAAAAGTTTATATTTCTAAAGATACATTTTGGCAATTATTATGAATGCATTTACAAAGAAAGATACAGATTAAGTTATTTTCTTAGAACGCACATGGTTTTATAGTCGCATTACATTTACATTTACCTTTAGTAGGTAAAAAATATTTTTTTTTCATTTGAAAACATATTTTTTTCAATGTTAAAATTTTAAAACGGTTTTCCACAATGTTGTGGAATATTAGGCATAATGTGTAAAAAATTTTATTAACTCAAATTTTGGCTAAAAACTAAATATAAATATTTTATGCAAGCTATAAATTCTAATTTTATTCCCATATTGTCATGACCTACTAGTAATTGCAAAAATAGCTCTCAAAAAACGTTATATGGTAGTAACGCGTAATAAAGTATCTTAGACTTATGAGTTTTACCATTGAAAGTATTTAAACGAATTGTGACGGTAATACGGGGGTCCAGTAGCGATTTGTGTGACGCATGTAAATTTCGGAGTTTTGGTGAATTTTAACAAGTTCTACGTACGCTAGGTAGATGTTTTTGTCGTCATTTTGAGGGTCTCGTCAAATGCAAACTTTTGAGGGCGGTTTCAAAAATGTATGAGGGGGGCGTTAAAACGATTTTTTGGTGCTGTTACATCGCATAATTTATGAAAGATATAAATTTGATTTTGATCAAGTTGACAACAGCACTCATAGTACAGGCTGGTTTTGGGGTCTGTGATGTACGGGAGCGAAGATGCAGGGGTGTAATTTAAGGTACATTTTTAGCAAATTCAAATTTCGCTTAAAAATGGGGATAAAATTTCGAATTGCGGTTTGTGGCAGTATGTGGACGAATCTGTAGGTTTTTAAGAATTTTTTTGGGTGAGTTGGACTTAGCTGTTGAAAAATGGGAAAAAAGATATAATGATCGGAAAAAGCGATATTTGTGTGAAATCGATGTTTTGAGATTTTTTACAGGTTGATTGTAATTTTTAAGAAAATCGAGGTACGGGGGGCGGGAGAGAAACTTTTTTTCGTACTGAAGTTTTGGTGCGAATCGCTTCAAAATCGATATGTGGCGAGTTTTTAGGATAACAAATCAGTTTTGCTATTTTTTCGCTTATTTTCTTTATTTTTAATAAGATACTTATGCAATTTTTTTGATTTTGGCACTTTGTGAAATTATAAATTTGCAAGTAGATATGAAATATCTTGATATTAATGGTATGGACTACTGTCGGATCGTATTTTTTTGAAATTGTTGTAATGCAATATGCTAACGTGTGAAGCTGTAACTTTGCAAGTAGATATATGTATACTATTTCTGAAATTGTTATAATGCACATGCCAACATGAATAATATTTCGTGGGAATGATGTCATTAAAGTGCGGTACTTATCCCTTGTAAGTTTTTCAGATTTTGTAAATTTCATGCCAGATTTGAATGTTAGCCAAGTTCATTTTCAATGCCATAACGAAGGTTGCTAAAATTTCTGTAAATTTTTTTTATAAATTTTTTCTTGTTTTAACCAAATTTCAAATTTTGTCTTTTGAAGTAATTCCGAATAACTTTCCTGAATAAAAGTTTGTAATAAAAAAATGCTTAATAGGAATTTTGAGAGTTATTTATTAATCATAGAAGGCCACACTTTCGTATTTGATTATATCAACACTTATGAGACGATATATCTTTTAAAACCCCAACTCACAAAATTGAAATTTTCGTTTCATTTGTTATATGTAATCAAACATCAAGCCCATATAATACTGTTTTTATCATAAATAAATTACAACTCAAAAGTAGTAACTATACGATAATAGTTTTGTTATTTTAAATATATGAAGGAAACTTGTCTTTTAATGTTTCAAAATTTTTATCAAAAACTCTACACGTGTTTCGGCTTTTTAGGCCTTTGTCAAGAGTACAAGGTTTACTATTTGAAACATTAAAAAGCAAATTTCCTTCATATATTTAAATATTTAATAATCTTTCACCAGGAGCCAACTGCAGAATCAGTTCAGTTTTTTATTATTACAACTTCAGAATTTACCATTTTTCAGTTTCAAAATATTTATAAAACTTTAGGACACAAACAAATATAAGTTCACAATTCCAAATTCTAATTCAGATCTATCCCTATATCATTCAACAAAATCAGTTAATTTCTACCACAAAAAATTCTTTGTAAACTATTTAATTATTTCTTTCATATTGCACCATTATGCACCAAAATGCATCAACTAAATTTATGCCGTTAAGGTGGGTGGCATCTAAGAAGTATCCGTCCTCGCTTATAAATGCAACTTAAATTTCTCATTGATATGACAAAACAATAGTCCAGGAGTGGGTTGGACCCTTTTATTGGAACCGGTTTATTTGGGATAGGCCCTCTGTCACTATTCATACAATTTTTTATGATTTCCAAGCTTTCATATGCATTCAGCTGTCTAGTATTTGTCAAATTCCTAATTAACCTTAAATTGCTAATATCTATTTTATGGTTGTTCTCAAACGCATGTTTCGGCAACACTAGACATATTTGTTCTACCATATTTGAGATGGGCCATATGCTCTTTAAATCTAGTTTGAATTGATCATCTAGTCTGTCCAACATATTTTCGATTACAGTCCTTACAGCTAATTTCGTAAATCCCCGACTTTTCGTTTGTTTCAACTTTGTCTTTTGGATTGACTAAAAATTGTTGTAGTTTGTTTCCCGATGAATGAACCACTGTCATACCTACATCTTTAAAAATCTTACCAATACCACTGGTGAATCGAGGATCGAATGAAATTGATACACATTTCGGTTTTTCTCTTTCAATTTGAAAAGTCGAGGAATTTCGAAGCGACTCTTTCGTTTCCTAATTATTTTATCAATTAAACTTACAGAATATCCATTACTCGCAGATATACCCTTAATCAATGCCTTTTCTTTTTCAAACCTCTCCTTATTGAGGGCGAAGCTTAATAGACGATGAACTAGAAAATTAAAACTCGCCATTTTGTGTTGAGCACAATGGAGAGAGTCCTTAGGGATATATCTTAGAGTACTGGTGTCATTTCTGTGTATGACAAATTCTAACTTATTTTTACTATTTCTAATTATTAATACATCTAAAAATGGTAGCTTTTCAGAGTTTTCAATTTCATATGTGAATTTAACTGACGCGAAACGACTGTTTAATTTAGGTACAAAGTTGTCATTATCAGTAACTTTGGTATCAAACACTGCAAAAATATCATCCACATACCTAAGCCAAACCCTTGGGAAATACTTGAATTCTTCTTTTGCTTCCGTTTCGAATCTGTTCATGAAAAGACTGGCAATGAATGGTGACAAAGCCCATTGCTGTTCCTTCATGTTGTTCGAAGAAATTATCGGTGAATCGAAAACAATTTTGTTTCATGCAAAGTTTAGTGAGTTGAAGATATTCTTTTACACAGAGAGGCTAGGTGGTGCAATAGATAAATTTTCGAACTCTTTCTTTTGATAGGCAGTCGGCGATCCAATTGCTGAAACAATAGGACGTACCGACTTTCCTGGTTTATGTATCTTAGGTAAGCAGTACAGTCTAGGTACACTTCCCCTGCAATAAGGAGATGTTTGAAAAAGAAAAGGCATTGATTAAGGATATGGTTGTGAGTAATGAATATTCTGTAAGTTTAATTGATAAAATAATTAGGAAACGAAATTATTCGTCCTGAAAGAAAAAATTCGAAATTTGTATCGATTCCATTCGATGCTTGATTCACCCGTGGTATTAGTAAGATTAATAAAGTTCAAATAATTGATTGAAGATGAAGTTACTTTGTGAAAATCCATTTTGATTTAAAAAATTATAAACACTTTCTATTACTTGTCTAATTTTCACTATATTTGGTATTATTACAACTAGTTTCATCCTATTCGGGCATTTTCAAGTAGACTAAATTATACACAGATTTTATTTTCATTTAAATATGTATTAAACCGAATAGAAGGATGGCTTACTTTATGGTTGATCATATAATTCAAATTTGTACAGATGTTATGTCTTTAAATGTAGGGGTTCTTTCAAGATAGTGAATTATATTATGGTGTGATTTTTATTAACAGCATTAGGTTATCTGAACAAGTTTAATAACGGAGAACTATTTAAATCTATTTGGTTGTTTAATATGTTGTAATTTGTATTCCTATTTAATTTATTTATTTCTAGCGCTTCTAATAGATTAAGTTTTTACTTTTCCCACAAATATGTAATATTTTAGGTTGATGGTTTTCAGTTATTGTATGACCAGAATCTGTTAGCTGTTTATAAAACTTGGAATGTTGTTTTTGTGTGTAAATATGTTCTCTATATCTTACCCCGAACGATCTACCTGTTTGACCTACATATGCGGCTTTACGTTCTGGGCAATTTAACCGATATACACCACATTTTTTAGGGATATCCGTTTTTTGTTTTGCATTGAAAAGACATCTCCCTATATTATTTTTGTTAGAACTAAATGATGTTTTAATATTAAATTTGGAAAAAGTGTTGCTAATTGAATAAGAGAGTTGACCTGAATATGGTAATGAAATGTATGTTTGAATTTTTTTCTCGTTAATAGTGGGATAAAGTTCTTTTAAGAGGGACTTTTGTTTTTTTGTAGATTAGATTGTTGATTATATTTTGAGGGTACCCGTTATTATGTGCTATAAGTCTTCTTTTAAATCTGTCTCGGTTAAAGGTAAGCCGAAGGCTCGGTGTGTCATAGCTAATTTGTGAGAGAGAGGGTTATAGGCATTAAAGGGGATAGTGGCGTCTGTAAAGGTTGGTTTGCAGTAAATATTATAGGAAAATTATGTTTTATGTCTTTTTATAGTTGTCGAGAAAGTTTATTGATTTATTATTGTTCTCTGTTTCTAATGTAAAGGATATATTATTATGTGTGTTATTGATAAAATCGAGGAGTATTTTTAATTGTCTGTCTGTCCCTTTAAAATCTGTTAGGATGTCATCAACGTACCTGTTCCAAAAGATAATATGTTTTTTTGATATAGGAGAATCCAATATAGTTCTTCAAGATTATCCAAGAATATATCGGATAAAAGGGGGCTAAGTGGCGAACCCATAAGAAGCCCTGTTTTTTGTATAAAGATGTCCTCATTAAATTCTAATAATTTTGATCAAAACACAACTTGAATGTTTGCAGTATTTCATTTTTTTAATTTTGGGATAATTTTGCATTTTTCTAGTATATTAGGAAACATATTCGACAAATCAAATGATACTAATTTTATAGAGTTTGGGTCAATATTTAATCTGTTTAATTTTACTGTTAAGTCTAAGTTATTAATTGTATTTTTTGGCTTACATTTTGTAATAGATTTAAACTCGTTATTAAGTAATTCAGATAACTTACGTGTCGGTGCATTTGTGTAGGAAACCACTGGCCTAATGGGTTTACTTTCTTTGTGTAATTTAACTAAGCCATACAACTTTGGAGCTTCATATTTCATATGTGTAAGTCTTCTTTCTTCAGATTCAGAGTGGCACAAATATTCAAAACTTCGTATTAAGGACTTTGTTTTTTTTTTGCAAATTTGTTCGCAGGATCTTGGGTTGATTTTTGTGAATTTTGTTCATCTAGGAATTTCCTAATTTTATTGATGTATTCTGTTTCCTGGAGAATAACTATAGTATTACCTTTATCTGCTTCTGTTAAAACTACCGTCACCGAACCGCGGCAATAGTTTAGGTATAAATAGAGTAGATTGTTAGCATAAGTGTAGTCTTAATTATCTCCGGATGATGCCAACTTGGTTGGCGAAACGTAAATCGAGTACAGTTTATAGTGTTTTGGTGTTTCGTGGAAAACTACGTCGGTGTGACAAAATAATAGTGTAATGATACATTTTGTAAGGGTGTACAGATCTAAACACAGTATAAAGATTTTGTGAATGTCGATCCCGATTACTCAGTATTAGCACAGACGTATACTATACTATGACTTTGATACATAGAATTATATTTCGATATTAAATTGTCGAAAAAAATCTCACGATACAAAAAATATGCAAAAAAAGTGTACCTTCCCCTCGAATTCCACATGCCGACAGTAAAGTTAATTCTGGTAAATACCGCGACACAACTGCTCTTGTACGTGTAGTAAAATACTAAAATAATAGTAAAAAAAAACAAATAATAAATAAAAGCCAACGTTTTCATACATCTTCATGGGCCGTAGCTACCTTGGGAAGCTTTTCTGGACATGTTTTTATTTTAACTTTTTGACTTGAATATGCTATATCGAACATCTATTTAATCATTTATATAATGGAGAAAATGTAGTGGACTTTTTTGATCTAACATAAACATTGCTTTACAAATTTATTTTTCAACTCGTCGACGTCTAATTGAATTTATTAACTTCTATAGGACACCAAAGCTATATGTTGCAATAATATTTTAAGTTGGCTTATTGTTGTGGTTCTCGAAAAAAGTTTTTTATTATATTGACTTTCTGAAACTTAGGGTGCTGATGGCTTTCACATGGACTTCAAAAGAAAAACTATTTTTCCGATAAACACTACAACTTTATTCTCGTCAATATAGGTACAGTTTACAATGAAACTCAAATACCCCTCACGATATTATGCTGGGTGCATATGAATAATGTTTTTTATCTACGTGCATATATATATATATATATATATATATATATATATATATATATATATATATATATATATATATATATATATATGTATATATATATATATATAATGTAAATTATTGATTATTCAGTAATTTTGTGATAAATTATAATTTCATTATATCCCGTCAAATCAACTGAAAGCAGACACAATGTCTTCAATTTCCTTTGTTGTATTTATTATGTACATATAAATGTTTATTAATTTGATATCGACATGCTTATTTATGTAACTCACCTGCCTGTTAGACAAAAATATTCCAAAAAGAACTAATAACGAATAAAATTAATTCTTTCCGCAATACTCTATCTTATACAGTGTAGAATAAATATCGTGCCATTGGATCCGTACATTTTCACAAATATTTAATATTGATATAGATATTGCACAGGAGGATCAATACTTGTACCACTTCTTTTTATAATTTTCATCAATGTCTATCATATGTTACCGAGAAAGAAAAATGTATGTACTCGATTGAATTATAGAATAAAAAAAGTTCAGTACACCGATAAAGCAATTCGAGATATTTGAATTTAGATTCACAATAAATATAAATATATTTCTATTTTGCACAAAATTCTAGGAATTATAATAGACTAACCAATCCATGGCCAATTTGAAAATGTTTTCTCGTTCAAAATCGTATTGAATCGAATCATTTTAAATTAGCAGTTAGACAGTATTTTCACAAAATCTTCAAGAAAAAAAATATAGATTGGCACCTGTATAAAGTGGCTTTATTTTCGACACCACTGGAATCCTTATGTGGGTAGATGTGCAAATTTGGCAAAATTTGCGTATTTCATTGTTCAATCGATATGTGAAAACAGATTTAAGTTATTTTTCAGAAATATCCTAAGACTAAGAAATAAGATTGTATTTAATAATTCCGTAATTATTTGACAGTCTTTCCAAAATGGGTAGAAAATTATATAAAAAAAAAATCTGATGTGACCAGCACATAACTTTCTTATACCAGTATATATCATCATGATCTAAAAAAAGTCTTTCTATTTAATTCTTCACTTACCTCAATTAAATTTTAATAGCGTACCTTGAATTGTTTCATTAAAATTTTTTAATAATTATCAGCGTCATTCGATACTGTCAATAATAATTCATGTCATATATTTTTGAGATTGGGTGATCTTCTCAACTAGGTTGTTAGGTGCTAGTTCTGTTGATTTTCCTTTCTGATAGGCGTACTGATGGGTATTGAGGGGGTGATGATTCAGGACGTTCCCCCTGATATATCCGTCCAACACCTTCTCCAGGCCTTTCAAGAAAAATATGTCAGGCTAATTGGTCTAAGCGAGTTAGGGCTTGGTTCTTTCCTACCCATTTTTGAATATATATATATATATATATATATATATATATATATATATATATATATATATATATATACATCCTTAACGGCCGACTAGCTAGTTGGGATATAGTTTCATACCAGACTAGCTCTGAATAATTTAATGAGAAATGGGAGCAATATTTCCAGTCCACTTTGTAGTAGAGCTGGGAAAACTCCGTCCTCTCCTGGCGATTTGAATGATTGGAAGGATTTATTGGCCCACTCAATTACCGGTAGTGTGATCACCTTTTTAGCTGTCAGCCAATTATTTGTATCAGGTCGTTTTAATCGACCTTCTGATGACAGCTGTTGGTCATCCGGATTCAAGCACCCTGAGAAGTGGTTTTGTGCTAGGAGCTGTAGGGTTTCCTTTCTAAAGTCCATGTATGAGCCATCCGGTCGCCTCAACGAGCCGAATTCCCACGTCGGCTCTCTGGAAAGAATCTTGTGGATTCTAGTACTGTGAGGTAGGTCAGTTATACTCTCACATAATTTCCTCCAAGATCCCCTTTTTGCTTTCCTTATTCTTTGTTATAATCCATTAGAGCGGATCTATATTGGTCCTAGTCGCCCGAAGCTTTAGCTCGATTAAAGAGGCGTCGAAATTTTTTTCTCATTTTATCCAAATTCTTGTTCCATGAAGACGCGCCTCTATTGTCCTTTTTTGTCTTCAGTGGACAGTTCGTTGTAAGCTGAGACAATTGCGTTGCGGATATGTTCCGCCACAATTTCAGTCTCATCACGATTCATGATTGTGGTGATAGTGGATTGAAGGTGAGACTGTAGGGAATGTTTGTACCCTTCTCAGTCTGTGCACTTCGGATCCCTATATGCTATCATAGGTCTTGGACCAGCTTTTATATTGAATAGGATATGTTTGTGATCTGAACACGAGTGTTCAGAAGATACTTTCCAATCAGTTATCTTGTTGCTCAAGTAGTTTGAGCTGATTGTGATAGCTAATTGGACTGGACACATGCAACCTATTTTTTATAGTTTTATAGCTGGAGTAATAAGATTGTTGAAGGATTTAAGTACATCTCTGACCTCGATAGTCATTTTTGGTAGTTAGGAGCTATTACTAATGGGATTATCTCTCCATTCGTAATGTTCACTTTGTCCAAAATGGCAACCTTTACCTTTATCGGCTTATTATAAAAACAATACTTCTCACGCAACCATCTGATTATTTTTCGTCCTTTTTGGATTTTGACTTTCTACTAACTTGAATAATGTTTGTGGAAACTTGATTGATACTGCAAATTTCTGTGACAAATCGAAGACGCCCTCAGAAGCAGGTAGAGCAAAATTTAATCTTTGTTAAGGATACTATGTTCATCTTTATGAAACGAATGCGAGGAATGAAGTCCTAGAATATTGACAACTTTCTAAGGAACATTTTCTTTTGACGTATTGCCGATTAATTTTTTAAGACATTCATTTTGCGATGAAATTGTATTAATAAATTTAGCGTTAGCCGTTACAATAAATATATTTGCAATTATTAGTAACCGAAATCGTCTGAAATTAGATTATTTTATTACACTTTAAAAAATTTATCGAAATATTAAAACATAAATAAAAGTAGAAATTATTACAAAACATTATAATTAAAAGAGTAGAAATTATTACACAAGTCGTAACTTTAAAATGTCATTACATATTCCAATGCATAAAAATGTTGTAAGTATATAAACAGTAAACACCTAATTTTCAGGATAAACAGACATTAAATAGGAAGCATGTAACTCCCATTGTGACCAGCCCATGCGCTCATGTAACTTATAATTAACGCTTTTACTAACACGGCCGTTTTAATCTTGATTATCGATCTGATAATACGCTAAAGTAAAATTGCAATTACTTAACGATGATTATAGTAATTTTAAATTTACAATCTATTAACTTTATTAACCTTTTATTTTGAATCTCTTAGTATTACGTAATAACTGCTAATTGATCATATTTCAATATTTTGCATCCACCAGACGACATACTCCAATTTCCGCAGGTCATTAAACGATTCTTAAAATAAGCTCCGTGGAAAGTTGATTTTCAAAGAGGCTCTTTAAAATATCCTCAAAAAAATAGTTTGCTTTGAAATGTCTTTTACAATAATAAATATAAAAGTAGTTATTCAAAATTATGAAAATACGTGGAGTATCTAAAAAGTAATAAGACTGGTGCTATACATTTTTTTATTAACAACTGACCTACAAATCAACATTATCCTCTTCAAAGAGTTCCCTGGGAAGCCACACACCGCCACGACAGAGATGTTGCTCCCACTTCCGGTAGCAATGCTGGAAGTCTTCAACTGAAAGTGCCCGCAACTGGTCTGTCACAACATTTCGAATGTCCACAATTCCAAAATAGGAATGCGGAAAAGTTATACATAGCTAGTTCCAAAAACCTCAACCATGAATAAAAAGAAAACCGTAGGAATGTGTGTCTGAACCTTCTTGAAGGCATCGAAAATGATGAACAATTTTTCAGACATGTCGTATAATCCAAGTTATCCATTAAATTATAGATATTTCTCTTCAGAGCCCTCTTGCTCGGAGCCAGCTAAACATTAATGTGCTTCAATCATAAACTGTTTTCAAAATTCTTCTAAATGATGTGTTCATGTCTGCTTTAAAAAATAAATTCAACCCATGAGAGACAGCTGCCTGTCACACCCACTGAATACGACGTTTCCAAAATCACATTCGTGCAGGATCCACAAGTGAACCAGTCCGACTATAAATAAGAGAAATAATTTATGACCTTTTGTTTGTGCTAGTTGAGTGGAAAGATTTAAAAGACATTTACCCACATTTACCCCATTAGCGTAAGTCGAAAGAGACATTTCCTCATAAAAACTGCTATGATTAAGGCCTTATTTGCATCAGTAATAGGGGCAATGAAATTCGAATAATGGGTAACCTAAGGGGAAAGACGACTTGAATGCACAATTTGTCCATCGCATCTCGTGCTCTTGAAAATGGTTGGTTCCACAATAGATGAAATTATAGTAGAACCAACCATTCTTGAGAAAAAGTCACGCGATGGACGATTTTATGCTGCATACTGAAGCCAAGCTTTCAGTTCGCTCGGGAATTGTCTTTCATTCATGGGCATAGGACCCTATTTGTAGCAAAGTCATAAGCAACATTTTCAGTTCCTTTAAATCCATACGATCAATGGTTTCATGTATAAATGCGAAAACCACCACTCTTGGTGGTTGTCTCCAGGAAACTGCTTCGGTGGGGTAGGACATCTTTTGTCTTTCAAGTCTAGCCATTCAATGATTACAATTCCAAAAATTTAAAATACAATTTCTTCTAAAGGGTCTAATTGTGAATAAACTATTAATTTCTCAATGTCAAGGCCATGTTTCTGAAAGTGTTATCTGTCTAATTTTCGGGGCTGATAAAAGCAATAGGTTCTTACAGACTTTTGACAGGTGCATCTTTTTTGTGTATATTTACTTTCTCACCCCTCAAAGTTAGGAATTTATGTATTCGAGAAAAAAATTTTGAAAATTTTTATTGTAAATCTCGACGAATTATGATAATACACAAAATTTCAGACAGAAAAAATTGTCTGCTGTATGTCTGTGTGTGTGTGTTCGCGATAGCAGCTACAGTTTTTGAGATAAAGCTTTCAGATTTGGTACACACATTCTAGAGGTCAAGGAGTCAATCTCTTTTTCGTTGAGGAGCAATATCCGACCAAATAAAATATTACTGACATTCCACCAATGTGCTTTTTTGAAATGTCAAAAGGTGACTTTTTTAAAACGTCAAAAAATGCGACTTTTTTGAAACGTCAAAGTGACTTTTTTGAAACGTCAAAATGTGACTTTTGAAGCGTCAAAAAAATGTGACTTTTTTGAAACGCCAAAAAAATGTGACTTCTTTGAAATGTCACAAATTACTTTTTTTTATTAGTGACATTCCACCAATGTGACTTTTTTGAAACGTCAAAGTGACTTTTTTGAAACGTCAAAATGTGACTTTTGAAACGTCAAAAAAGGTGACTTTTTTAAAACGTCAAAAAATGTGACTTTTTTTAAAACGTCAAAAATGTGACTTTTTTGAAACGTCAAAAAATGCGACTTTTTTGAAACGTCAAAGTGACTTTTTTTGAAACGTCAAAATGTGACTTTTGAAACGTCAAAAAAGGTGACTTTTTTAAAACGTCAAAATGTAACTTTTTTGAAACGTCAAAAAATGTGACTTTTTTTAATTGTCACAAATTACTTTTATTATAAACCACCACACGTCGAGTTTTACTATGGTGAGGAAGTTCTGATCCCCAAGTAATTGGCTGCGGTTTTTTAATATAGAACGATGTTCGAGAGTTATATTTTCTAAAAGAATACCTACGAACATATAATAATTGAACATGAGAAACCACCACACAATGCCTGACACATTGTAAACGATATCAAAATAATTATTTAGCCTGAACATACATCTCTATCAATCGTACATACCACCAATATTTCATTATCGCATATGTTAAAGTTGTGGAGTTATACTGGAAAATTTGTAATTTATGACTCCTTTTCAAGAGCATTAGCTCCCTTATGCAACGGCTATGGATATTATTAGTACCTTTGACAAATCCCACTTAATTTTTGTTGATCTACATAATAACCTGATGAAATTTGATTCATCTAAACCTAATCACCTTGTATAGAAAAACATAATTTTGTTAAATACTCTGAAGAATATCCTTAGATTTTCAGTAAAATTGATATTTAACCGGAACAAACCGATAAACTGTTTAACTTCATAATGGCAGATTTTATTAACATGCAAAACTAGATCTTTGATATCGCATATATTACTTTACATACCTACATGAATCAGCAATCAAATTATGTGTCCATTATACACAGAGCTTTAGCTCTAAATCTTTTCATTACAATAGTGAAACACATAAATACGGTTTAATTTATTGTCCGACGTTAGTGTTGAGCAGGAAGAATAACACAATGTAACTTTTATAATACCAGTAAATCGATTTATACGACGGACTTAAATAGCACCATGTATATTCAAATACAAAAACCAAAGAAATATTGCACGTTTATAACCGAATCTGACCTTAAATCTAAATCTGCTGCTTTTGTATGGAAATTAACCGTTCAGTCTCTATTTCATGAAGACTATAGGAATATTTCCTTTATATTAAAAAGTACTATTATTTTACGCAACAGGAGAACAATTGGCTAATAAATAATAAGAAAAATTTAATTGCAAAAATTTTTTTTGTACGATTGACAAGAGTGACAATTTTAATTCTAAATTGAAGTATTAAAAATTGAATTTTATAATTTACCGTGTTAAAAATATGTTTAACATATGCTAAAAATACTTTTTTGTAACGCCATATCCTAAAATGACATTTATAGGAAAGTTTCAGTGAATCAAAACAATCTCATTATTGACAAGTGAAATATAAAGAAAAAAGTGTGAAATAAAGAAATTTTATTTCACAGTGTAAAATAAAACTTAATAGTCAATAGACAACAAATTAAAGTTCTTACATCAACCATTTATTAATTATTAACAAATTTCATGAACAATTTTATTCATAATTTAACGAAAATTTATATGAATAGTACTGTTACTAACATTATTTATATCAATTTCTGGAATTATAGGTTCAGATACACGAAAAATATTTAATTCATTTATATTAATATGGTGGTTGGTCTGATTTTCACCAACTACTACATCGGCAGACATAGTCATTTCTGTAGTATTGTTTGAAAATATCTGTTTTGAAATTTCCTTTTTGTTCTGGATACTATCTTCTATATATCCCTCGGCAACTGCTGAGGATTTCCATCCCCCATGACGTTTTAAGGTAAGAATATCAGCTCCAGAACCAGCTAATAGTGATACCGAAGATCTCCTAAAGCTGTGACCCGTATATTACTCAGGATTAGATAAGTAAAGGTATTTAGCTATAATACTTGATATTTTTGAAAATGTATTAATATCAACTCGTTGGATCGTACATTTTTCTCCTCGATATTAAAGAAAACCCCCTTTGTGGTTCACATGAGTAGAGCGAATAGCTGCATATTTATCATAAATATTTAGTGGATTTATTCCATTAACCGTCGCACCAATTACCGTAAAAGTCCTTTCAATGTGGGTCTTCGAATCAGGTACTTTAATAACCAGCATGTAGTCTTTTCTCACAATGTCATAAATGGTCATATTGTAGAGTTCCTTTTGACGACAAGCGCCAGCCAAGCCCATTATTAATACAACTTTCAACATTAAAAACTCTTCATCTGGTGCTTCTAGTAAAGACATCTTCCCTGTCAAAAACTTATTTCTTAGCCCTATACCCAATGGATTGTCTTTTCAAAAAAGCTTTTACTTTTTGATAATTGGATACATCTACATTATTCTCTACATTCAAAACTGCCTTAAGCATCGAAAACTTGGACCAGAGACTTAAACATTTTGAAGTTTTTGCTTTTTTAGATAGATAAGTCAAAAGAACAGACTCAGATATGTTACTCACAGTTTTCTGCTTACACCAGTGCATAAATAAATCATATTCTTTTTTTGCCAATTTTCTAGATTTCGCTGGTAATAAATCTAAAGTTACAGCAATTGCTTGCTTCCTGATTTCCCAAGGAGTATCAGGAATAAAATCTTCCTCACTATCATTCATTTTGCTCCAAATAATAATTATTGAAAAGTAGAATGTGTCAAATGCGACGTTTAAATCGTTCAATATTTGGTTGTTTTATTATTGGTTTCTATGGAAACAGCAATAGAATTTAGTCATTACGACAAGGTAACTTTGTCAATTTGCCGTATTTTTACAAAATTATACTGTTTTCTAATTTCGAATGGCAATACAAAAAATTTTGTATATAATTCGCGACTAAAATGTGTTTTTTTTTTACTCGTGTGGTTTATAGTACGAGCCGAAGGCGAATGCCCCACTTCTAAAAAAAAAACACCATTTTAGCCACTTGTTATATAGATTTTCTTAAAAAAATCTATATATACATTTATGCTCGGCGACTTTGGGCCCCCGTATCTCGAAAACGGCTGATCGGATCGACCTCAAATTTGGGATCTATCCGAATCTCGAGATTTCCAGAAACTTTCCGTCTGTCCGGAACTCCGGAACTCCGGAACTCCGGTAGTCCGGAAGTCCGGAAACTTTTCTTTGAAATGCGATAACTGTCCCAAATATTGACCGATCGATTTCAAATTTTTACCAGAGGTAGACTTCCATGGTCTACATATGCCTATTGATTTTGAGCCGGTTCCGAAAACGGCAAGTGGGGCAAAAATGGCCTAACAACCAATTTTTTTTTCCTTCCTTTGAAATGCGATAACTGTCCTAAATATTAACCGATCGACTTCAAATTTTGAACAGGTGTAGACCTCTAAGGGCTACATATGCCTATTGTTTTGGAGCCTGTTCCGAAAACGCGAAGTGGGGCAAAACGGCCTAAAAGCCAAATTATTTTTCTTTTTTTTGAAATTCGATATCTGTTCAAAATATTGACCGATGGACTTGAAACTTGTAACAGGGGTAGATCTCTACGGTCTACATATGCGTGTTGATTTTAAGCCGGTCCGAAAACGGGAAGTGGGGCAAAAAAAATTAAGAATTTTGTTTTTTTTTTGGAAATGCAATAAATGCCCCAAATATTGACCGAATTGGTACAAATATAGGCATATTAGCATAAGACTCAATAAAATGGATCACAAGGAACCGATTCCGACTATTCACGAACCGCTCCAATCATTCCCGAAGGCGTTATAAGCACTTTTAATAGCGGAATCGTTTTCTAGGTAATCGGACCCAAGGAATCGATTGGAATCATTCTAGAACCGATCCGATGTACTTTGTCCGTCTTCTGGAAATCTATATGGCATCTTCACCGCAGCGGTGAATGTACCTCACTTGTTATATAAAATACTATTAACACTAGTATTTAATATGCAATAATAAAAACAGTAATAATATTTCTGGTTATAAAAACAAAGAAGGTTTTATATAATTAGTTATTTATAACATTGATATACATCGTACAGTTAAAAAAATTACAAATATTAATTCCTTGGGAAGCAGTTAAAGGATTTACCATTCCAACTGCAGTACATAAACTGCTACTTTCATCGTTGCTACAAAATGATGTTGTTAACGCAGAAGAGTTTTCTGAAGCAGATGAAGAGGTAGAGGTAGTAGTAGGAAGAATTTCCATCCGCCTTGTCGTTTCATTCTCATTAGATTAGTTTCTGAATTTGCTAACAAAGTTGCCTCTAAGGTTTTCGAAAAACAGTGGCCAGTAAACTGCATCGGATCTGGTAATTTCAGAAATTCAGCAATATCGGCCGGAATCATTCCAAAAATAGTTATTCCTATTGGTTGAACATTGTTTGTTATTGGAAATTTTCAGGTAAAAAGTGACTATGGATAACGGTAGAAGAGCGTAATGCAGCATATTTAATTTGAAAAAACATATGTGTAAAAAAAATCCTACTCAGATTAGATATGGATGGAACAGTTGATGCACTAGATGTGGTTCAGACTTCATAATAAACTGTAGCTCTTCGATTCCCTTTACCGGACACAAAATATCTAACAGCCAACAACTTGTAAAATATCATCTATAAATCAGATATAATTTCTACTTTAACAGCCAACAACTTGTAAAATATCATCTATAAATCAAAGTAGAAATTATATCTTCAATAAAAAACAGAAAAAACTTTATTTCCTATTTTTATTTTTATTCAATTCAATTCAATTTTTATTCAATAGTAACAATTTTTATACATCCTGTATATGTGCTAACTGCAAAATCTCTTCTCAACGCTATCCAATATCATGAGAATGTTTACAATAACTCGGTCACTGGGACCATCAATATAAGTATACTATCAGCTGTTATAATCACCTACTCTTAAAAAGAACACATCAACGACGACACTAAATGCTGATCATTAGAGCTGTCCGAGGTCACCTGGCCGCCAGAGTCGTCATATGACTCATATGTTTACATCATATCATAATACTTGAATAAGTAATTAAATGGAAATAAATTTTAACAATAATGTTACGTTTTATAAAAATTTGTATAAAATTCACCCTTTTAAACAGATTTATGAAGTAGTTTGGTTGTCGTCATCACAAAGTGGGGAAGATCTATAGTATAATAGCATCAGGTATGTTTCTACAGCTGTCTCTGTCAGCGATGTTCGCTTTGGTGAAAAAATATGTTTGTATTTTGAAAATGACCGTTCGACATCTACGGATGTAATACAGGCATAAGTAAAACAATCTGTGAACTCACTTAACGAAGTTGTAGATGCACCATCACAAATTTGTCTTAATTCGCTAAAATCAGGATCTTTCTGTAATACACTCTCGAATTTTTCACTAACGCGATTATTTTTTTGCGTCATTTATAGCCTGTAGCTGTGTTTTTACGTCGTCCACTATTTGCAGCGATTCCACTAACGACAACGAACTATTTTGCAGTTTTTCTATGGCGTCGTGTAGTCCCCTATAATTGTTATTAATACTTTTTTAAATCTGTTTCAAGGGAAACGCCTTGAAAGCTTGTCTGGCTTTCCCTAATACCTGCAGCCTCGTTAGGGTTGAACTGTAGTATCACAGCTTTTATTTGTTGAAAATATTCAGCATAATAAAAAGCCGTGGAAATGTTGGTTTAAGAGGGTCCAGTACACGTACTATAATATTTAAAATAGAATTTTTTTTACAATCTGTCGCCTCGTCAATACATAACCAGAGCCGTGTATTTTTTAATCCACATTTAATCCTATTTACAATGTCCTCACGAACAGCTGGAATATATCTACATAACGATGTACGACTTGGTAAGTTCACCTGGGGATTGTATTTATTCCAAAACTCCCGAAATGGTTGTTTATCCAGTATGTGTAGCGGAATATTACAGGCTATTAACATTAACAATAAATCAAACATAAACTGAGTTGTCAAAGGCATGCCATGTTTTTATTTTGATGTTGCACGGTATTGATATGACGACGACAATCTGTTTTGTGCCAGCACAATAAGGCTTGATTGCAAACTTTACAAATTATTTTGCATAAATTTATTCACTGTGTCCGCGTACGGTCGTTTTTTTACCCTTTGGCGCGTTATACATAATATAATTTATAGGTACAACCTCACGCATTAACCTTTCAAATAAAACTGCAGCGTAAATCACTTCTAAATCGGCACGTGTGACGACAGCGCAAGACCGTGGCTGTACTCCAGGCACATCGGACAGCTCTACTGATCATTCTCTGCCTAACTCGTCGAGCTACACGTACAACACATACCTACTAAATAAAAAAAATGATGAAAAACAAAATAAAACCAGCCCATACAATGAAATTAAAATAGAAAATTTATATTAGGTAAGAAAACACTTTTTTTAGATATATATTCTGTCACTAATCTAATTTAAGACTTATGTAAAACCATTATTTTCAGCTTTTAACCTTTGAAAAAGTCCGTAAACTCGGACGAAACGTAGGATAAATTGTCCATATACCTGGCTGGAAGTCCTCTAAAAATAAAAATAGGAAATAAAGTTTTTTCTGTTTTTTATTGAAGAAATAATCTGATTTATAGTGGATTATTTCAGTGACTAGGGAGGCTGTTAAGAAAACATTTCTTTTCAGACAACATTAAACATTTTTACGTGCATAAACAAGCATAAAACCTAGTCAAGTAATTATAAATTATAATTGGTAACGATGGTTTCTTGGGTATTATTAAATGGTTCAAAATATTTGTGACATCCTGGCTACATTATCACATACACATACCATCTCACTCATGTAATATACCTATTGACAATACCTTATCAATTTGTGTGGTTTTATGTCAACCCAACCATTTCCAGTAAATGATGACTCGTCCGTAAATAAAATATTTCTCAATATAGGAAATTCTCCTGCTTCCTGGTTTCGAACCCACCATCTGCCACACTCGAGGAGTATTTTATTAGCTGACGACAGCAGTTCCTGAGCTGTGTCTGATACTATTGTTTCTTTAATATCCTCCAAAGGTGCTTGGATTGCCAGAATTCGAGTACTGAGTGCGTTAATTTCTTCAATACGACCTAAAAAATAAAAATTTACATGTCATTCTCTACTATTCGAACCTTTCTGTGTCTTTCTCCATTTTTTTTTATTTGACAATAGCTTTATTTTTACATGGAATCTTAGCCGGTAACATGGTAAGTTACAGAAGTAGTACATGTTAAATTATAAACAATAAAATATTATTAAAAAAAAAAATGAAATTCTGTATTTAAATAACTAGACCTCGAATCAACTTTTGTAAAAGTACTGAGTAGTAATAATTACACACTTTATTGCCGATTATATATTATGTAGACACTAGTGTTATGATATAAATATTAATAATCCACCATATAATTATAGTCATGTTGTACTTAATTTAATTTATGTTTTCATTAACCTCTGAATTTTTTGGCACAGAATTTCAAGAAACGATAGTGAATCTGATTTTGGCAACATCAAAATAACATAATTGACACTTTTCAAATCTTCTTCTTTATCGATTTTTAACATGTAAAAGATAGATCTAAGAAATTATTTCATAATTTACAACTTTGTATTACTCTGTCATATGTGTTATGTTAGTTACAAACTTGTCATCTAAATTAAAAATAAAATTAAACCCAATACATTAATCCGTTGAGCATATTTCGAAACGGGCCATTGCCACGGGATTTCTACAAATTAATTTAAAACATGTAAACTGCTTTAGATATAAATTACCAATCTAATAAATTCAGTTGTTAGTTCTAATTTATTTTTAGTTCTGTAGTTAGTTTATTATTTCATATATGAAAATCTCCAATGATTCTATTTTAACGTTTACAATACGTTGTACAATATTAAAATATCTTGTAATCAAATAATGTGTTCAATACACGGCTGTTATATTTTTTATACATTTCATAAATGAGTTTGATGATGCACATTTAATTAAGATAACTGCATTATCCTTTACGAATATATTGTTTTTACTCCCTTGAAAAGAATAGGTATTTTCTTCGTCGAATTAAGTAAGGTATTCCTTCTCATCGGCAGGCAACATATTTTTCCTCCCTAGGAAGGAAAATATATTATTACCGCTAGATTTTTGCTTTAAGAAAGCACATTTTTTGCAAAAATCAATTTCCATGCGACAATCAATTAACCGAGATCTAAGACATTGACGAGATTGATTTTTTAATTATTTCATAATTTATTTAAGACTGAAGATAAAAGTATTAAAGACTTTTACTCCCTATATAGAAAATACTATTTTGCTCCCTCATTTCAGGGAGCAAAGTAGTACTCTTCCTCCCTCGGGAGGAAAATACTTTGCTTCCCTAGAGAGGAAAATACTTTGGCTCCCTCTGGAAGCAAACAAGTAAAAACTTCAAATAGCTGTAATAGTAGTGTATAGACTTCTTTTATTGATACACAAACTTCCTGAAAATGAAACATGCTGTATTTGCTCCATAATGTTGAAGGCTTCAAATCGGCGCATTTTTTGGAAAAGTAAAATAGGACCACTTCTTTACATATTTTTCTTATTGTGCCTAGTCTCCATCCAACAATTAAATAGCTGGTACTCTTTTTCATATTTTTCACGAGACTTTAACGGTAATAGATTTAACGAAACCACGTTTGCTTCTTCCAGAATATCTTGAGGAACTTCATCTCACATTCGGAATACATTATAATAAACTTTTTGGAAGTTTGTTTATTTTGAAAACAAGAAGCAACCTAAGCAACGTTCCATGTACTTTGATTTTTAACAATATTTACTTATCTAAATACCTATTATGACATTTTGACATATTTGGTTCTTTGATTGTCATGCATAAGAAAATATAATAAAATATATGTAAAACCAATGTAAAACACTGTAAATGGTCGTAGAAAAAATCATATGTATTACACAGGAGCAAAGTGCCATTTCCTCCCTTGGATAGTGATGCACTCCGCTTCGCGTCGGGCATCAAACTATCCGCGGGAGGAAATTATGCACTTTTCTCCCTTGTCATACAAATAGCTATTCTGTGCACATAATCTGATGAGCAACTCGCCGTTTTTTTTTTCCAACGAATCTTCTACGTACACTTTGGCTAAGAATAACCCTTTGGCTATATCCGTTGATCAGTCGACTTCCATCTGCCATGTCTCTTTACACTTAAAATATTTCTATAAAATCAACAATGCAGGAGTCCGCCTAAAGTTATGATCGATATAAGTATAAACATCGGGTAATTTCAGGTGTTTTGCTATGCTGCTGAGCATTTTCGATCACGTATTTTTTGCCCACAACTTGAACGGAATATATTCTCTATTATACTGAACAAAAAGCGATGTTCTGTGTTTAACGATTAGAGAGAGCAACATATTTTCTATACATTTCTAGAATATTCTTACCATTAATAGTTTCAATAATGATAGTGAAGGATCACTATTTTCTTGTTTTAAAATCCGGAATTTTAATAAGTATTAAAATTTACTGCTACCTTGATTGTCGGCAATGGGCATTTTTACAAGTTTATCATAACAACAAGCACCAGCAATCCCAATAATTATGAAAACTTAATAATTATTATGTTTTACCTTCATCATAAATATGTGAATCTAGTGCGTTGTAAGACATATATGCTAGGGTTACATTTTCTGTAATTTTTTTGATTTACTTTTCTTTGAATAAAGTATATTTCTTTCAACACTGACGTAGTTTTCGACGAAACACCAAAATACTTTATACTGCAATCGACGCGCGTTTCGCCAACCAAGTTGGCATCACCTGGAGATGACTAAAACTAAACTTATGCCAACAATCTATCCTATTTATACCTAAACTATTGTCACGGTTCGCCGAATCGCCACGGTTCGGTGGACCGTGACCCACTAACCAATAAAGCGGGCTATTTGGGATAGGCCCTCTGTCACTATTCATACCTACTATTTTTACACTTTATGATTTCCGAGCTTTCAAATGCATCTGGCTGTCTAGTATTTGTTACATTCCTAATCAATCTTAAATTCCTAATATCTATTTTATGGTTGTTCTCAAACGCATCTTGGGCTACACTAGACTTATCATATTTGAGATGGGCCATATGCTCTTCGAATCTAGTTTGAATTGATCGTTTAGTCTGTCCAACATATTTTTTATTACAGTCCTTACAGCTAATTTCGTAAATCCCCGACTTTTTCTTTGTTTCAATTTTGTCTTTTGGATTGCCTAAAAGTTGTTGAAGTTTGTTTCCCGATGAGTGAACCACTGTCATACCTACATCTTTAAAAATCTTACCAACACCACGGATGAATGGAAGATTGAATGGAATCGATACAAATTTCGGATTTTCTCTTTCATTTTGAAAGGTTGAAGAATTTCGAGCGACTCTTTAAACTTTCGTTTCCTAATGATTTTATCAATTAAACTTACAGAATATCCATTACTCGCAGCTATATCCTTAATCAATGCCTTTTCTTTTTTCAAATCTCTCCTTATTGAGGGGGAGGAAACTTAATAGACGATGGACTAGAAAATTAAAACTTGCCATTTTGTGTTGAGCACAATGGTGAGAGTCCTTAGGGATATATCTTAGAGTACTGGTATCTTTTCTGTAAATGTCAAATTCTAACTTATTTTCACTATTTCTAATTACTAATACATCTAAAAATGGTAGTTGTCTAGAGTTTTCAGTTTCATATGTGAATTTAATTAACGCGAAACGACTGTTTAATTTAGATACAAAGTTATCAATATCAGCGACTTTTGTATCGAACACTGCAAAAAATATCATCCACATACCTAAGTCAAACCCTGGGGAAATACTCGAATTGTTCTTATGCTTCCGTCTCGAATCTGTTCATGAAGAAACTGACAATGAATGGTGACAAAGAGTTACCCATTGCTATTCCTTCATATTGTTCGAAGAAATTATCGTTGAATCGGAAACAATTTTGTTTCATGCAAAGTTTAGTGAGCTTAAGATATTCTTCTACTACATCTTGACTGAGATTGTTTAATTCGAATAGATCCTTAAGGTAGTTCGAGGTCTGTGGTATCGGAACACTTGAAAACAATGAACAAACGTCAAAGGAGATTAAAATTTCACCTATTTGCAACTGAATTGAATATTTTTCACCTTATTAATGAAATTGTTGGAATTAATCACAGAGAAACTAGGTGGTGCAATAGATAAAGTTTCGAACTCTTCTGTTAACCATTTTGATAGGTGGTAAGTCGGCGATCCGATTGCTGAAACAGTAGGACATACCGACTTTCCTGGTTTATGTATCTTAGGCAAGCAGTACAATTTAGGTACACTTGGGTTAGATACATGTAACCTCCTATTTAAAGCTGGAGTAATAGGGTTGTTGCAGGAGATAAGTACATTTCATACTTCAGTAACCATTTTTGGTAATGGACTTCTATAAAAATTTTTTATAAGGACCATTACTAATCAGATTGTCTACCCTTTCATAATAGTCCTCTTTATCTAAAATAACAACCTTATTGCCCTTATCAGCTTTTAAATAAAAACAAACAACCATTTGATAATTTTTTTTGTCTTTTGTGGATTTTGACTTTTTATTTACTTTAGTGACAATATTTGTCGAGATTTGATTTCTGCAAGCTTCTCTGACAAATCCTTTAGAGGAGTCAGGAAGATATTGAACTGAACTTTCAACACTTGCAACAATCTCATCTAAAATGCCTTCATAGGCAGGCAAAACAAAATTTAATCCCTTGTTAAGGAGATTAATTTCTTCTTTATCAAACGACTGTGCGACTTCTAAAGATGTAGGTATGACAGTGGTTCATTCATCGGCAAACAAACTTCAACAACTTTTAGGCAATCCAAAAGACAAAATTGAAACAAAGGAAAAGTCAGGGATTTACAAAATTAGCTGTAAGGACTGTAACCAAAAATATGTTGGACAGACTAGACGATCAATTCAAACTAAATTCAAGGAGCATATGGCCTATCTCAAATATGGTAGAACAGATAAGTCTAGTGTAGCCCAATATGCGTTTGAGAACAACCATAGTGGGTCACGGTTCACCGAACCGTGACAATAGTTTAGGTATAAATAGGGTAGATTGTTAGCATAAGTTTAGTTTTAATCATCTCCAGATGATGCCAACTTGGTTGGCGAAACGCGTGTATAGTGCAGTATATAGTGTTTTGGTGTTTCGTGGAAAACTACGTCAGTGTTATCTTCACATCAAAGGTTCCAACTCACTCCAGGAGTATATTTCTTTCCATACCGTTCCCTTGTCTTCTCAGGCAAAAACTTCAATGTTGTATGATTTGCCTCCTCAAGAACATCTATTGCAGTTCCTGGAAAATCCTTTGTCAGTTCCATCCTTACTCAAATACATTTCAAAAATTGAATGGTGTAAACCGTTACTTTGTGATAATAATCAATCATGATGGTATAACAGGAAAACACAATTTACTTTGTTTTTTAATCACTATTTTATTATAACATATATAATCACTATTTTATTATAACTATATACATTATATATTTTATCTTGATCATTTATTATTGTAGTCGAATATTACAATAAGAAAATACCATCCCGTCACTGTATGTGTACATCTTCCCATTTTTTGTACGAAATATACAATTATACATCAATATGTTAGACTCTCCCTTGCTGGAACTCCAATTTCTTATGGTAGGTACCATGTTCTTTCAAATTAGATATTTTCTGTAAAATCTGTACCACTGTTTGAACGTTATAATAGTCAGAATTTGACGTTTTAAAGTATTAGATGTGTTCCATGTTATTTGTTATGAGGATTAGTAGGTTTATTTCAGCTGAGTTCTTGCCCTTTAGTAAAGCAGTTTGAAATTTAATAGCTCCTTTCAAACGTGTTGTCGTTTACATATATGTTTTGCTATGTATACAAGCGTGTTAACTACTGTTTGCCTTTGTGTAATATGACGACGGCAGGTAGTGGTAAGATAACAGTCCGTGTTTACTGAATTTTGAATTTTGGTGTACCTTAACTCTTATACCCTATCGATTCACTTTCATTTTTATAGACAAGAATGATTATGTAAGGTTATATCAACACTGCAAAGTTAAGATTTGGGATTCGTATACCAAATTTAAATTTTAAGAAAGAAACGGCTTAGAAGGAACCAATTTGTACAAAAAATATGTAAAAGAAAGGTTTCATTTGACAAGATTTGCTATTATTTTATTTAAGTTTTTTTAATAACTGACATGTTTATTTTAAAAGGACTAATTGGCTAAGCTTGAGGCAGGTGTCAATCGACAAAAAAAGTATATATGCTGTGTGACAGGCGGTCAATATCTATGTACAATAGTTCTTCGTGTACGTATCCAAAACTTACTAGTTTTGTAGTTAGAGCTAACAGCTTTAGACAGAAAACTAGTCTTCCATAAAATTGTCAATAAATCTGTTCCTTTATAGTTTGCGAAACAGATATTGTGACGGGACGTCCGGGGTAAGACTTTATGGAACGCAGAGCCAGATTTAACTGTATTGTTCGCTCGTTTACTTTTTCAATATAGGCTTTTGTGCTCAGTTTAGCTAGCAACAATTTAACAATTGTACAAAAAAGTAGTAACTTGAAATAAAAGTGTTGAATTTAACGTATTGACTACACATAAATTAGTTACAGTATTCAAATTTCCTTAATATAAATTGTTACTTTCAGCAAGAACCGCGAGGAGGTATAAGCATTTCTTGCCAGGAAAGGATGGGTATGGAATATTAATATAGAAAAGAGATTATTTAAAAAGTAACAAAAAAGCTTTAAAAATAAAATAAAAACAAAAAATATACTTTCAAAATAGTAACAGAAACAAATATTTGTCTCAATGTATGAACTAAAAATAAATTCTAATAGTAAAGTTATTACTATGATAAAAACACAAAGACATTTTTTTTGTCAAAAGGAAAAAAATAATAACACTAATAAATAATAACATCCTCAAGCCCTAAACCACGAGAGTACAAAAACAAAATTAAAGAATGCGGTTGATATCACAAAATTCACTTCTTCACTTCACATAACTTCACTTTATCTCAGCTCATATTGCTTCTTCCTCTGATTCCTAGTACTTCTCACTCTCTTCCTTATTTTGAGATGAACTACTGTCCTTGTTCAAATTTATAATAAATTTATTTCCACTATTTATATGAAATTTGGCAATTTTTAAATAATCATCCTCAATTGTAATTACTTTTCTATTTCTTTTTCCCAATATTCCTTGTTAATTTTCGACACTTCATTTTGAGTTAACTCTACGACTTTTCTTATCGAATTTCGGAAAAATGTTTCCTTTTCTGACGTTCTTCTTTAATTTACACCAAATTAATTTTCATAATAATTCATTGGCAGGATTTCCAACAGTTGTACTTTAGTATAATTTTCCTCATAATAGAGGTCATGTTCCATTAAAAAGATTTGTAACTCCAGCTTAGTAGAACTCTTATTAGGAATTTTATACAGTTGTCTCGAATGGTACTTCGCAGTACCAAGAACAATAATGCTATTTGGTTTTAATTTTAGAATTAGTGTATTTTCAAACCATTCCTCAAATATTTCTCCCTCCATGTTCTTGTGGTAATCCACGTTACAGTCTTCCATGTTTTTCCACACAGTTTCAATGCATTATCAACCCATCCATCAACTGATCCACAGTATAATAGAATCAATCAAGTCCCTTTATTAGGGGGCAATGAGTTTGGTTAGCATTTCTTAGATCCATCAGTCCATTACTTTTTTACGGTGTCATACCAAGTTTCATCTAGATAATAAATTGGTCTCTTTTCGCTTCTGAGTTCTTTTATTTCTTCTAGATATGAATTTCGCCAATCCACTGTTCGTCTACTTTCCATAATTGCCATGCGTTTATTAATAGTTTGATATTTAAATCCAATTTTTATCAGCCAAGTTCCTATAGGTATATTTTAGATGATAATCTATTTCTTTTAATTTTCTATCTACCACGTCAATAGTTGGAAATTCATTTTTCTGATACGCGTCGTAAACTAAAGTTCTTAAAAGTTCTGCTAACGATGAGTTCAGAGTTTTCGATTGACCAGCGTCGGATCTTTGTTTTCTTGAGAGGGCACCTTCTTACACCAGTTTGTGTATTGTGGAATGGGGAACGTTAGTCAGAGCTGCTGTTTCACCTAGTACATCCAAATCATACAAATTAAGGCCATTAGCTCGTCGCTTCAAAAGATTATTGTAAACATTAAGGCAAATTTGTTTCGCTTGCTCGCTCAAATGTTACCGACTCTTTCTTACTGAAAACACTAATGAACTTTGATTTTTTTTATCACTGTAATCATTATAACTTTTATTTTCACAAACACAATAAAATGCAGACGTAGAGGTCTCCCACGGTCGAAACATTTTTACATCAAATACCTTCTTAAATTATTTTTAAAAACACACCAGCAAATAAACAGATATGAAATAATTAATACTTATATTACACTATTACACAACTCACTGCAACACGATAACCTTCTTAAATTATTTTCAAAAACACACCAGCAAATTAACAGATATAAAATAATTATTACTCATTTTACACTATTACACAACTCATTTCAACCTTCTTAAAATATATTCAAAAACACGCCAGCAAATAAATATTAAATAATTATTATTTATCTTATAATATTATACTTACAATATATCAGCACTGCTAGAATGATTCGGTAGCAAAATTAAGTGCGGCTCTGAAGTATCCCAGCATGTAAGCTAAGCTCCATCTCGGTCGCGTGCCAGCAAAAACAACAATCTTCGTTCTCGCTTTAATGTAAGATGTGAAAAAGACGGAAGATGTCATGTGTTATACATGTCCCTTCCACATGTCGCGTCTTTCTCCGCACGTCCCGTCACAATATGGGTTTCGCAGGCTATACCTATATTTATACTCTTATACTGTCGTCAGTAGCAGAAAGGCCGTAAAATATATTTTTTAGGATTTTTTGTTCTTTGATGTGCTATGTTGGTAATACTCTTTTGTGTATAAATATGTAGTATAAAAGCCGTATAATAAAGGGAAATAATAAAAAAGTTAAAATAAAATAGGTCGCAAGTTGGCGACGTCACCAATTCAAGAAACAAAAAGGCCGCAATAAGCAAATACCTAGCGAGAAGGCGGCAACCACTCTGGATCATATACTTTGGTGCCTTTTTGTTACGTACTGTACACGCTGCATAGCAAGAAGGCGGCAACCAATCTGTAGTTTTGTGCCTTTTTGCTACATACAGGTTAGCCTTACGTAATGGTTGTGTGGTAAAATAATGTGTTGGTTGTTCTTAACTATTTGTTATAGAGCAAGTAGTAGCATTTCATACTACCGAAGAATACACGCCCCGAACCGACGATATTTGCCCAGTGACGTAAATATTAAAGTTATGTAGAATGACTACAGTAATAAAAATGCTAGGGATTCATGTTCATATGATGTCTACCGAAACGTATTGAAGGACATGAATATTTCTTTCGCAAAATTGGGCCATGAACAATGCGAGATCTGTGGAATGTTTACATTACATGAGCATTCTCAAAATCGACAGCCAGACTGCGAGATTTGCTAAGAGCAAATTAAACATGAAATAAGCGTCAAAAAATCCAGGGCACTTTATAGGAGTAAAGCCGATATCGTGAGAAATAAAAACGATGCAGACCTCCAGAAAATAATCATGCAACCACGAATGAAATAATATAAGATAGTATTATTTACTCCCAAGCTTATCATATTTAATAAAAGTTTCGTTCCTGTCGGTGAAAAACAGTCTGATTTGAAACCTTTAGCAGTTATTTGGCACGGAGCCATTGCTGGTGGAAAAAAGGAAGATATAAGCAGTTTTCATACTCATTTCTTGAAAAAAAGGGATGCCGAGACAATAACGTTGTGGTTGGATAATTGCTCGGCCCAAAACAGGAACTGGTGTTTTACAGCTTCTTAGTGTACATCGTAAACTTCACAGAAATCAGAACTAATAAAATATATATCAAATACTTTCAAAGTAGACATACATTCATGAGTGCTGATAGTTTCCACCACCAGATTGAACACAGTATGAAAAAAATGGATAATTTGTGTAATTTCAAGGACATCTAAACAGCAGCGGTGTAAGGTGCAAATTCAGGGAATATAGATATTAAAAGTGTGCAAGCTGTTCATTTCACAGGTTGTCAGGATTATAGTTCTCAAGGTAAACTAAAAAAAGTTCAACCTCGACCATACCTGAATAATATTGTAATGGTTTGCGTAACAGGGGGAAAGAATACAATGGAATATTTCAAAGATTTTGAAGAACCTGCATTGGAACTAAATTTTCTTGTGGTTAAGGCAATGAAAGGTGGAATAAAAAATAAGCCACTACATAGACAAAATTGTCGCGGAGTGGCATTAAACAAGGAAGGCCAAATAACCCCCCAAAAAATGTTTCGTTTAATGCCTGAAATTACAAATATTTTGGAATAATCTTCCAGTTGAAGAAGGTGCATCCGACTTGAATGTGTCATTTGAATAAATTAAATCATATTAAATAAATGGTTTTAAAAATTAAATTTGTTTCAGTTAATTAGTAATATTGATGGAAATATTAGATTTATTGCCACATACGTATTTATACGTTCATAAGTAGTAAAAAAGGGGGTACATATAAAAAAGTTGCACTTACGGCCTTCTTGCTACCGGTCGAGATATGCGTTTTTAGAATAATAAGTAAGGAAAAGGCTTTATTCGCCATAAAATATACACCTTTAAACGAATTACATAATAAGCTATTTTGATTGAAATGTTACTTTTATTTCCAATTTTATCAACAAAAAACTAGTGCATAATTTTTATTTTTCGTATTGGCTTAGAGTGAAACAGTTTTTCGCCTCTTTCTCGAAAGTATGGACGACAACGTTACGGTCTTTCTGCTACTGACAGCAGTATAGGGTTCGGAGATCGGGCTATTTTGCTATTTTCTTTTTTAATTGCATGTACAGCTCCGTTTACTATATGAACGGGAGCGCTGGTATCTATGTATTATTTGTGGTGATAGGGGACTAAGCTTATTATTTAAACAGGTTGGCTCAATGGTATTAAAAAGACGTGTCACTATAACATTTTTTGAGCTAACCTGTTTCAGTAATACGTTTGCTCCGTCACCGAAAGCATACATGGATATCAGCGGCCTCCGGTCATTTAAAGTAGATGTAGCTGTATATGGTATTTAATTTTTATTTGAAAGTATTCATTTTGGGCAATTCAATATCATTCGTTACGTGCAACATTTATGTAATTATCTTCTTTTATACAGTGCGGTCCACATGTATGGAATAAATATTTAACAAAAGTTTAGTAATTTTGTTAAATATTTTTAACAATTATAATACATATTTAAAGTTCACGATTGAAGAAGAAGATACAGTTAACAGTGTTCCTTTTTTGGACATCAAACTGATAAGAAGAGAAGATAATAAAATAATTACGACTTGATATACTAAACCAGGTGCCTCTGGTCGCTCTATACATTTTGAATCCAACCATCCACAAAAATGAAAATCGACCTCATAGTAGGTATGAAAAATAGGGTGATAGCTACAAGTCATACATCGCTTAAAATACACAATTTAAAACAACTTTCCAACTTTTTTTATAGATAGTGGTTACCAAACACCGTTAGTTAAAAATTATTGTTCAGCAGATCATCGATATATAATATGTTACATGATTCTCAAAGGGTACAACAAAACCCGCTTCAAATCATTTACTGCTCACTTCCGTACATTAGTCCACTGAATACAGATTTAAAAAAATATTTTCTAAATTTAATAATATCAAATTAGCCTTTAAAAACAAACTAACAGTTAACAACCTTTTTTCCAAAATTAAAAGAAAAAGACGATATTTTGACGATGTCCAATGTGGTGTATTGCACACCATGTGATGATTGTAACAAAGAATATGTTGGCCAATCTAGAAGGAAAGTTAAAGACCGTATAACTTAACTTCCCACAAAAGTGACATCAAACTTAAAAAACAGTCTTGCACTTTAGCCAATCATACATCATTACATAATCATAATGTTATAAGACATCTAGTTGTTGGCATCTGCTGTCATCGTTCTTTTGTTTCACTCTAACAAGTTTTTATATCCAAATTCTTTTTAAGTTGCTATTTTGCTTCATAAAAATACACCTGATGTCTGTTTTATAATCCTAAGAATTTAAATGAATATGGATCCGTAGTCATCCAATCAGAATGTTGTTATTTTTATACAGTAGTGGTAGTACATTATTAGCAGTTAACTATTAGTGTTATTTTCTACAATTCGTCAAGATTTTGTAGTTTTTCAATGAATGTAACTTTAACTTTAACTGAAGTTAAAGTTAAAGTTTCGTAAGTACTTTTTACTTTTTACATAATTTAGTTTAATTAATTATAATTTATTGTAGAGTCCCTGATGAAGAAACAATAAAGATTTCGAAAGCTTGAACAGAAAAAATAGTTTTCTTTTATTATCTGTCACATGACTGCAATCCCCGTTTAAAAATTAAAAATATTTCTTTTTAACATAGAGAGTCGTCTAATTTCCCTCTCTGAACTTAAAAAATATAACAAAATAAAAGTACATTCACAGAAAACTTTATAGTTGCAAAATAATATACAAAACAATTGTTTTGGTTCAACGAAACAAGAGATTATAACATAATTTAATTCTAACAAGATAGTTATTATTAAAAATAAAAATAAATTCAGAGCAAACTTTATAGTTTGTAAAAAACAATAGACAAAACTTTCAATCCGAAGATGCCTCTCCCTCACCGGGATCTAACAGGTCGATAGACTCAGGATGCGCTCTTATGCTATTATAAAAATTCTGGTGAATTGGCGGAATATACTGACTCAAGTCCATCAAATGTTGAAGTTTCTCTTCAGTTAATTTTTTTTCCATTCGGGTAAAATACATCTAAATTTCTAAGTTTTTATGAGCTTCGGCCTTTTTTTTTTTTGGCCATAGGTCGAGTTCACAAAAATTTGCACCATATAGTTGAATTTCATTCAATTTAATATCAATATAAACCATTGATATTAAATTGAATGAAATTCAACGATATGGTGCAAATTTATTTGTAATTTGTTTCGGATTAAAATAGGAGAGAACTGTCGATGCCCTAGATGTGGTTCGGAATCCACAATAAACTGTAGAGCCTCGTCTCTCTTTACTCAACACAAAATCCTAGGATTTTCTAGGAGTTACTTTGGTGACTTGAGAGGCGATTCAGAAAACATTTAAGAAAACATTATTTTTTTTATATACGTATTTTAAATTATTTATTATACTTATCTTATATTTTGTAAATGTGTTTTTGATTTTTGCTGACTTTGGTTATCAATAACTCTTTTTTCTGATAACTTCCTACTTATTTTGACGTTTTTCTATACATGTAATCCATGTCTACTGAAAAATAAAGAGATTATTTATTTTATTTATTTATTTTTAAGGAAAGACTAATCGTTTACTTCCTTATTTATTACTTAGTTCGTTGCATTATTTCATATGTACAAATTTACATGTCTTCACGAAGTGTAGTAGTGATTGTGCCCCAGATATATCTTTGATAAATTGCTAACGCTATATAATAATTACAAAGTTTTTTAAATTAAGTCAATGCATATAATATATTCAGCTGACACAGGATATATAAATATATACGAATAGAACTAAAAGGAAATATTGATCGTCTGGTGTGAAGCGTATCATGAATTATTTACAGTATTTATATGTGCAATTAAAAGTGAAAACAGTCCGGGTTCTACTGGGTTGCTAAAGGGCTTTTAATTTCAGGTGTCATAGTTTGAATTGCAAATAAAATGTGGACATAAATATGGTTTGTTTTCAATTTAATTGAAGTAATTTTTCGAAACTAAGATACGATATTGTATAGACTATAATTATAAATTGAATAAAAGTGGTAAACACATATACTTAAATTAAATGTACAATAATGTGAAAAGAGAAATCGAAGGTATTCATTGTATAAAATTTACTTTCCTAAAATTTCTGCCGAGTACTTTCGACATAAACGTGTCATCTTCAAGGGACTACTCTAGAACTAGTTGTAAATCTATATGTAAATGTATGTACTTATATCAGTGAAAAACTAAAAACTTTTTCGAAGGGACAATTTTGTTAACAAAAATTGTATAGATTACTTTAGAGTCATACAGCAAAAATCCACCAATCAAATCTATTCACAAACATATTTGGGAATACATCCATATTATATATAAAATTTTAATTTTCCATTATTGTAAAAACAGTAAAAATTATATAGAAAAATATTGTAAAAATTTGACAAAATTGATAAAATAATTTGCTCAAGTTGAGGAAAATACCTTCCACGAGGTCGGAAATGAAAACAATTATGAACATTAAATATGGCAGAGAGTACTAGTGGCAATGAGCAAGTAAATTTCATTTTCATTCTTGTTTCCATTTCCGACTTCGAGGAAGGTGTTTTTGCTCAACTTGAGTAAAGTATTTTATCAATTTTGTCTAATTTTTGTCTAAAAACAAGTGTTCACTCATGTTAAAATAGAAACAAATTTTTTGAGGGTAATTAATTCCAAACATTTTATTTGATTATGTTGAAGACTGTTGAGGATATTTGAAAAAAGCAATGGTCTTCATTCACTCACTTTAAGGAGCTGTAGCTTAGCTCTCTTCTTTGGGGAGTGAAGAACCACAAGATGATCTACTGAACAGCAATTCTCGCTTGCCCAGAAGCACGCAGAAGAAGCATGCATATAGTACATAATCTACACAATACTTATTCGAAATATAACGTTTCATACAAGTTTATTTAATCGTATGCATTCAATAAATTAAGAGTATACTGATAGAATATGAATACTGTCAGAAAAATTCTCTTTGTTCTCTATAATCGTGATTTATTATACGTTAGTTTGTAAGTTGAAAATATCAAAACACACTAACGTTTGACAAAAAATGCCGTTGGATTGCTCCAGATATGAACACCGGGGAATTGCAATGTCTAACCGCATTTCCTTGTTCAATTTGGAATTTCAAAGTAATGAAAGATTTTACTATTGATTCCAGTTAGTGAGGAGAGAGATCACCTTTAACTCTCATATGCAGTAATGGAAGGAATTCTATATGTACTTGCTCGTAATCAAAAAACCCTAACTTGCCGTTTATCTCATACTGTGTAAAAAGACAGTTGTGACCTTTTCTTACATCAAAAATATGCTTATATTATTATAGTCGGGAAGTGGGTTGAAACCTTTAATGTGAAGATAACACTGACGTAGTTTTTCACAAAACGCCATATATTGCACTCGACGCGCATTTCGCCAACCAAGTTGGTATCATCTGGAGATGATTAGAATTGAGTTTTATTCATTACCTTTCATGAAGCTAACACTAACGTGGTTTTCCACAAAACACTATATACTGCATTTGACGCGCATTTCACCAACCAAGTTGGTATCATCTGGAGATGATTAAAACTAACCTTATGCTAACAATGTATATCATTTATACCTAAACACTAGACTTATCTGTTCTACCATAGAGATGAGCCATATGCTCTTTGAACCTAGTTTAATTTGATCATCTAGTTTGTCCAACATACGTTTGATTACAGTCCTTACAGCTAATTTCGTAAATCTCTGATTTTAGTTTGCTTCAATTTTGTCTTTTGGATTGCCTAAAAGTTGTTGCAATTTATTTCCCAATGAATGAACCACTGTCATACATGTATCTTTAAAAAGCTTACAATACCACGGGTGAATCGAGGATCATATAGAAACGAATTTCGGATTTTCTCTTTCATATTGAATGGTCGAAGAATTTCGAAATGTCTCTTTACCTTTACGTGTCTTAATTATATTATCAACTAAATTTACAGAACTCAATTACTCACAGTTATATCCTTAATCAATGCCACTTCCTTATTAAACCTCTACATAGGGAAGCTTAAGAAAAGGCATTAATTGACAGCAAACCTTAATACATATTATGTAACATTAATTTGATCGAAATTGCAGAGGGCACTGGCGGCGGCTCTGCAGGAAATGTTTTGTCTTTATAAAATTCGCCAGTTTCAAAAAACATGCAATTTTTAACTACGAATTATTATTATAAAGCAAAAAAAAAGTATATAACATTTTCGTATGTTAGGTTTAACTGGTCATTTTGATATAAACAAGCACTTAAATGGCGTTTTGTTATTTTTTGGGCACTCGGTATAGTGCATTTTTTTTAGTAAGTAACGAACGTTTCCCCTGGTTTCATTTGCTCCCGGTGTAAAAGTAATAAATATTTTTTTTTCATATTTAATTTTTTCTATTTACCACAATTTAGTCTTAAATAAAACGATATATACACATAGGATCCCCTCAATTATATTTACAGGATGACAATTACTAGGATCAATATTAACTACAAATTAAAAAAATATAAGATAGAACTTTATCCGCCTAGAAATTCCAATAATTACGAGGCGGTCAATATACCCACCCCAGAGAATGTATGTAATTACAGTAGACTGTTTCACTAGGGAGACAATAATTACATTAATGAATACTATAATTGGTGCTATGTAAAAATATAGGGTGAGTGGTTTAAGTGAATACAAACCATTAAAAATTTCCCCATTTCCCCATTATATATAAAGTTCTTTCTCGGGTAAAAAGGTCAGGTCATACTGACGTAACTTTTTGGTCACTTCTTATATAATAGACGTCTAATGTAATCTAATATGATTTTAAAATGTCACTAGTAAATGAAAATTTTTAACTCAATATGGCGTTTAGATGACGTCAATCATTTCCGAATATACGTATGTGGCGTTAAATAACGTATATGTGACGTCACGTCATTATGAAATTATGATGTCAATTTGGTACACTGGATTTAGACATGAAGCCAAATATAGTACAAAAGATCTAGATCCCATTGGATAAGATGTCCTCTACAAACGTTAAATTATAAACTCTGTAAAAATAAAAGTTTGCGAGTTCACAGAAATATTCTATAAATCTCTTATCTCAGAGTAAGCTTGTAGTGGCTGAGAGTAAACAAATCGTAAGTAACTATCTGTGAACTGTACCGTATAAAACTCTTATTTAAAGAACCTCAGAGAGGTGTCACATATTATTATAATTTATTCACGCGAAGTGTTTAAGACTTTTTGGTCTGCAATTAAGTTATAATAATGTTACTCGATGAACATCATATTGACGTCAATATCAAAGACATTCCTTTGAGAAGTAAAAAGATAACGGTGATATGAAAGTATATACTAGTGACGTCTGAAATATGTGGTAAGAACGTCAGTTTTTTGTCATATGACGTCACCAACCTATAAGTACCAAAGACGTACGTCAGTATGACGGGTCTACTTTACCTGGGCCCTCACGTTCATTTTATGTGCCTCGGTTGATCTTTATCCATGTATAGGATTACTGCAGCAGATCATGGTCATATTAGATTTGTTTCTGCAGTAGTTGGTGATCATTTATGGACCGTCATAAGTAGTCGCTCGGTTAGTTTTAATAGGTTCCAACGAGAGGTATTTAAAAACAGCTGGTCGAGTACTTCTGATGGTCCAAAACCGATCATGAACCACTACAGAAACAAAGCTGTTAGCGCCATACTGAATATGTTCGCTGCATCCATGAGTTTTGTTTTATTTTTTTCTTCGTTTCAATGTAATTTTTAACAATTTTTTTAGTCATTTTTATATAAAATTTCAAGGTCTTTTATTTAACCGATTCAATAGAAGCCTCGTGTGTAAACATTAGGCAAATCGTAAAAAAGTGCAGGAAAACAAATACAGATTTAAAACATTACCTAGTCAAAATCTTGCTTTTTAATAGTCGAACAGTATGATTGAATACTGACACCCAAACGCTTTTTCTCAAAACACAGTAAACGATATTTGTACATATTTTTTTAGCGTTTCAATTCATACTACATTACGATTAACACTGGTAGATGGAGTTGAATTCGTCTCATTGGTACTCTGCTTTCATCTAGATACTTGTGATTTTGAAATTTCTCTTGTAGTCGTTGTATATACCTACTTCGCACTGATAAAAGCAAAAACCAGAAACCGGTCTGCGAGTGGTATGCACGACGGTCTCAAGAGAAATTTCTATTTATTTGGTAAAAATTCTTTACTAGTGGGCAATTGCAATGAAAGCTCAATGGCTTCTCTTAGTATGATGCAAATTTAAAAATCATTAAGAACTGTGTGTTGGCATTTTTATTTAATCTTCAATTAAATAAGTTTGAGGGAATTTCGACTACATTATTTTTAGTATTTATTACTATTTCATAAATTATTTATAAAAAAAATTGTTAAACTAATTTATTACATTTTTTATAAAATAAGCAAGCTGTGTTACTAAAAATTAAAATAAATTCAAATCTAATAGTTACTATAACCTTCTAGATTCGCGAATTTAGTGTATCAAATAACTTGTACCTAAAATTAATAAATAATGGTTTAACAATTAAAATGGAAGTGGTGATTGATGTGTTGCAATACAAAGAAAAAAGTCGGTGACACCGGAGCGGGTGGTAGTGACATCAACTGTCTGGCCGAGTATGCTCCGCAGCACTGATGGGGGCCAGGAGAACACTATTATTCTGCTTAGCATCGATGGCCGCTGTTGCTGGTCTCTACGGATTGGGAGATGAACCTCGCTTTCCCAGGTAATTATTGTAGATTTTCCTATATTAATTATTCCTGTAATGTTTTTCATGCAACAATAACCAAAAAATACAGAAAACGGATGTTTGGACACAAAACACTTCAATGGTGTGTTTAGAAAACGGATTAATTCATATTTATAGAAATTGCACTCTCTTCATTTTTCGCTCGAAAACATACACTATCATAGAAAAGAAATAAATAGAACGCGAACAGGCCTACATTATCGGCAAATCGCAAAGCGACATCTCTTGGTGACATCGGTACTAATAAATACGCGGCAAACTTGAATGGACCCCTACTACTATTTTTATCAAAAAACTAATTTAACAAGTAGGCTGCACTCGGCCAATATATTTACATTTTGTTTTCAAATAAACGTATTAGGTAAACTTATTTTTTTTTAGTTTACCTGTAAATGAATATTCAAAAACACAAACGTAAAAAAATATTAGCCAAGAGCGCCACCCATTTTTAAGAAAAAGTACTTTAAAATTTTTTATGTTGCCTTTTCTGAATTTTAATGTATACTTACTTGTGGAAATAAAAGAAACAAAAATCACGATAAATATATATTTTGAAATGCTTACGTTTACAAATTATTATATTAGTACAAGTTAGTAGTAAAATAGTAAAACTAAAACTAATAAGTAAAACCTAATAAACATCATTTATCATATTGGAACCTGGATTATATCATGAAACGATAATTAATGCAGAAATAAATGACTATATATCTCGACAAAGATTGTGTGACAAATATAAGGTTTATAAGAATAATGTAATATTTGAGAATTAGTTCATTGTTACTTACTAGGTAAATATAAAGTTGGTATTACATTTTCTTTCAACTTAGAAGGAGTTCCAAAATCCTCCGGTTTGAAGTGGTTCGCACAAACGATAAGTCCTCTAGAGTATGCTTGCATTAAATCCATACTTTCATACTTAGAATTTCCTAAGCATACCAGCCAAGCTTTACAAATGTCGTACCCCTTTGAAGGATTTGGTATTCTGAAAAACGGTGTCTCCGCAGGTTGCTTAGGACATCCAAAAACACTATAGGTTCTAGTGGATGAAGCCATAATTATAAATCAAAAATAAAGCACTTAAAACACAAAAACTCAGATGAAAATTTTCACAATGAACTCAGAACATAACCACAGTTTGACGATAACGTGGTATGTGTCATTAAGGCTTATTTTTGCGCCTCGAATGTTAGCAAACAGTTTACTGTTGTAACCAATAACGCGCCAGGAAATTTGTATTCAACCAATCAGCACAAATTGTTAGCATACAAGTTTCAGGCGTACGTAGCGCAAAAATATGCCTTGGTGACAACTAACAGAAACGGAAATTGAAATTAGATGAGCTGATAAAAACATGCCCTGTAATAGTGACAGAGCACTATGCTGCCATCTATTGCTGATATCAGTACTGATTTCATCACAATTCATGGTAAGCTCTATCTCAGTTGAACCCCCCTGTACAGGGTGGGCAAATTTCGATGTTTATATATTTTGGTGTTTGTAAAGTTATGAAAAAAACAACTTTTACATTCTTGAGGCAATTTTTTCAGTATAATACAGTGGCGTCGAGAAAATTTAAAAAAACAGGTGCAATTTCGAGTTATGGCATAAAGTTTTATTTCTTTAAATAGGAATCATAGTTGGCTATGGTTCAGTTAAAAAGGATATTTTTTTCTGTTTCAAACTGTATATCATATGTGGGGTCGCTTTTGACGTGGAAGTATTTAACAGCGAAAATAATCTTTTAGTAGATTACTTTTTCCGTTTTTTTTTATATTAATTCCAAGTAGACATATGTCATCTATGACAGTGTTTATCCATTTGTCAGTAAATTGCCGTATTAATAATGTTGTCTCCGTCATAATTACACCTCATTAAATCGTAAAAGTGAAGAAGTCTTACGAAAATTACGACAAATATAATATGCTATCTATATTCAAAATAATAACAATTGTGATATTGCGTCCGAAATATATTTTAATCGCTATCCAGAAAAGATTCAACCTAATAAAGCTATTTTGAAGAGGTTAAAAGAAAATCACATTAATTGTGGTTCCTTCAACAAGCCAAGACCAAAATATTACAACATTGAAGATGCTGAAGAAACTTCTATAACTGTAATTGGAAAGGCGGTTGCAAATCCTTCAATTTCAAGTTGTCAAATTGAAGCTGATTCTGGGATTTCAAGACGTCGAGCTTTGGGTATTTTGAAGACACATAAATTTAGGCCTTATACAATAAGAAAACGACATCATCTGCAACCAAGTAATCTTCAGCGACGATTGGAGTTTTGCATATGGTATCGTCAAAAAATTAACAAGATCCATTCTTCTCTAGAAATGTAGTTTGGACAGATGAAGCATACATTAGCAGTGCAGGAATTTTCAACAGGCATAACGAGCACTATTGGTCTGATATGAACCCTCACCGTCCCGTTGACGTGTGATTTCAGGCACGCTTTGGTTTTAGTGTTTGGTGTGCTCTACGTGGCAATCGTGTTTTAACATATCACATACATCAAGGAAATTTTAATGGCCAACGGTACTACGAAATCTTAAACCAGAAAATTATTGAGGAATTTAAGGACACTCTACCCTTAATTGAGGGAAGCAATCAGTTCTTCGAACAAGATGGTGTACCACCTCATAATATCAAGACCATTTCAGAATTATTAATTACCAATTTTGGAATTTAACTAAATGAAACTTAACGAACGAGTGAGGTGGCCACCACGATCACCTTACTTAACTCCACTGGATATTTTCTATGATGCCACAAAAAGACAAATTATACGAGAAATCCAGACCGACAACCGTTCAACCAGTGTAGCCAGGTTGGTAAAAAAAATATCTCACAATGTATTCTAAATATTCTCGTTTTTATAGTCAATTTCCCGCCAAACTTCTCAAGGAAAAAAAGTAATATTTTTTGCAGAAACAAATTTCAGACTTAAAGCTAATCAAGTATATATAGTTTTGTACGAAAACTTTGCTTGCACCTACGCCACCTACTAAATCGATATCAATGGCTGTTTACTGAAAAGTGCAACATTTTCTGACAAATTCCGGAGAGAAATACATTAACTTAGCTATTATAAAGAAAGGTCATTCCCGCTATGTCAAAAAAATTTCCACAAAGCGGAAATTTCCACCAGTAACACGATACACACTGCGCGGGCTCAGATTGGCACTAGAAGTGGAGACTGTGGGAGGGATAGAACTATCGCCCACATTTTACAAAATGGCGGAGTAAAAGCTGATAAAACAAGATATCTGTAAAACCATTTATATGTAGAAGCAATAAAATAAGTTCAAATTTTTTTAATGATCTAACTACTGGGCTGGGATACTTTTTACTTTGCAAATTTAAATTGAATACTAAGAATTGCCTATTTTTTATTTTCAAAGTATGATTTCTTCGTTGTTTATATTTCAATCAATAACCGATTAATCGATTAATCAATATTTGATTAAACGAATAATCGATTATTTTCGATTAATCGATTATTTTCCCAGCCCTACTGTCTATACTAGATCCAATACTATATTGCTATCTATACTAGTTTCAATAAGTGTAGTCAGTAAAAGAATGCAAGTTGAGACTCCTAATAGTGCTTTAGGATACGTATAGCAGTGGCTGCCGGCTGTTGCACATGTACCGCTATACTCTTGCCCCAACTAGCATTACTTTACTGACCACGCTTATTGGAGCTAGTATAATATTCACAATGCATGTGGGCAAAATAACAAAATCCACTACACGCTGTGACGACGAAAATCAGACATATATGAATTTCGTCGAGTTATGGATAACGTATACTCGTAGTTACACACGATACACCTTGATCAGGTCTTCTCGTGACAAGCCCTGTCTCTTATTAACGTTTCTGCGAATGTTATTTGGCAATTGTAATGACAACAAATAAATCATGCGAAAACAAGCTAGGATGACAGTAGCCAACTTTTCACCGAAAAGATATAACTTTTTGAAAAAAGTTACGAAAAAGTTAAATGTTTTGGGTAGTTTGGTTCAAATGAGAAAAATTACCCGCAAAATTGATTCCAAATTATAAGAAATATCATTAGACATACTCAAAAATAAGCGGAATTGGGCATTCCCGCTCGCAGTTCTGTATTATTTAGAGCGAGCTTTTTACTGTGCAGTTTGGCTCGCCGTAGCATCATCAAAATTCTAAATTTATGTACATAAATCTGTCACAGTTTATTTTTTGCATTGTTTTAAAGTTTTACATCAATGGCACATGCTTTTGCATGCGTTGTTGATTTCTAGTTCCTATTAATATTATACAATTTAAAATGTTTTATTTTTAGGTGTTGTATTTAACGCTTTGTAGTTCAAGCCCTGACCGGCCCCGCTCCGCCCAACGTAACAATCACCCTGTCGTCACCATACACGGGGTTGCTAGGTCGACAGTCGGTAACGGACCGGGTGTCCGGCTAGGGCTGGGAAAAATAATCGATTAATCGATTAATCGATCATTTTATTATTTCTTATATAATCGATTAATCGATCCTTTGATTAATCGATTAATCGATCATTTGATTAATCGATTATTTGATTAATCGATTAATCGATTATTTGAATAATCGATTAATAGATTATAATCGATTATTCGAAATAATCGATTATTTTTCAATAATCGATAATCGATTATGACTTTTGACAACCGCCCAGCCCTACATACTCATTATCTATTTTTTTACTTAATACAATTATTATGGTATGACTATAAAGTCACATAAATAAACGGTATGTAAATAAAATTGAAAATAACCCTAAGATGAATCCTACGGCTCCGTAAATTAGGGGTGGCAAGAGAATCGAATAATCGATTTAAACTGGTTGAAATCGACTGTAATCGATTAATCGCTTTTACGATTAATAGATTATAACCGATTTTCGATTATACGATTATTTGATTAATCGGTTAATCAAATAATCGATTAATCAAATATTCGATTAATCAGATAATCGATCATTTGATTAATCGATTATTTGATTAATCGATTAATCGATCATTTGATTAATCGATTGTTTGATTAATCGATTATTTGATTAATCGATTAATCGATTATAATCGATTAATCGAAATAATCGATTATTTTTCAATAATCGATAATCGATTATGACTTTTGACAATCGCCCAGCCCTACCGGCGAGGGCAATATACATTGTGTCTTGATTTTAATTTAAATAAACTTGTTTTTAATTTTTTTTGTTCAAATTAGCAATTTTTGGTTACAATAATAAAATAAAGATAATAAATAAGTCTTTTAAGTTTTTAAACTTACTTTCGTGTTGACTAACACTTTCGGTGCTTCCTACTTACCTAATTTTAATGCAATGTTAGTTCATGAGATTAGAAATTTAATTATAAAGTAGTCTGATGAATATAAGACTGTTATTTTTAATTCTATTTGTAATCGATCGGTAGTTTATAACCAGCATTATCCTATTTATATATCGGTATCCATTAAAACATCCAATAAATCATTACATGAACCATTTGGTGTACTACATACATACATACATATCTCACTAACAATATTATACTAAATAAACAGTAACAGTCATAGATAGCTTTCAATTAAATGAAAACCATTTGGTTTCAAATAGAAAATAAGTTTTTATAAAATATTTATTTTATGGGATAATAAAAACTTTTGCAAGCCATAATAATAATGTTAACAAGTAAAATATTTTCTCTGCTTAAATACCATGCCATTTAATATTCAAGAAAATAAGTCTCTATTTAACTATAGAACAAAATGTGCATAGATTAGCAGAGTAGCGAAGAATAACTTATAAATTACTCATACTTTTAGCCACGGTTATTTGTGATTTGTAAGTATATTATCAATATTTTTTCTTTGCAAGTTTACAACCATCATCATCAATGTTAAAAATATATCTCTTCACTCCTATCTTATCGCTGTAAGTCTGGACTAACCTCATAAGGGGTGAGCCTACTCCACTTGCAACCTCATCCGTAAATTCGAACATTGTCGTCATTTTGGTAGATCTCCACCGGTCCTTGCTGTTTCTTCGGGGGAGGACTTCTTCTTGTCGATCTGACCCGAAATTTCTGATATTAGTTTACTTACCCGTTATCTAGAATCTTAACTTCGATCTCTTTTAACTAGGAGCGTCAACGGAATCATAGTCGACCTCCTAGCGGATTTCCGTGGTTCTCTATTTGCACGGAGAGCTTCTTTGTTTGTTGTGGATCACCTCCGACTCAAACGTGTACTCCTGATCTCTGAAGATATCGGCGTTTCTCCCAAACCATGGTACATCCACAGCGCTACATTTTCCACGGCCTGTATCCTATTCAGGAAACTGGTGCGTACGTCAGTTGTGGCTTGTAACCTACGTACGGTCCTGATAAGCATAAGCTTATTTCGCAGGTTAAGTTAACTACTTCTGCCCACCATTGTGTAGAGCTTGGTCCTCACCGCTTGGCTTTCTGACCATCTCATCGATGTTTTGTTTCTATATCAGCCTTCGATCCAGGACGACACCAAGTTACTTGGTGGTATCCCACCACTGGATCGGCTCGCTGTTCATGGTAACATGACCTGTCGATTCCTCTTCTTGCGCACTCCTCTTCTCTGCGTTGACTACTATAACATAAACATATTTTTAATTTTTGTATATTTTTCCGGACTGAAAAACAGATTCATTATTAAATAAGCAAAAGGATAATTAAATTTTATCTTTTATTTTGTCGGGGGTCAGTTGCATTACTATTAAGTATTCTAAAAATAAATGAGGATTTAGTATTATAAATAAATAAACTTTACAGCGATTTAGATCTATTTTAATTCAAAATAATGTATACAATATAATAATTGCGTATTTAGCAGACCTGATTATCGTCTCAAATAAAGTTAAAATGCAATTTTTTCTATTTGGAATAAAGAAGAAATTTAGCAGTTCAACACATATACATCTTTTGCAAATCAAATGCATACATTTTTATTAATTTCCAAACATGCCGCTTATCTTCGAACCGAGTTCTTATATAATTATCCTATTTGTGTTTTCAGCTTCATAATTTACCAACGCAACGGCTAGATGTAAATCAACTGCAGCGAGAGCAATAATTTCGTCGCCTGTTACCAACCTGTACTACAAAATTCCATACTACTACTACTCTTAGCTACAATTGCTTGTAACAAAATACAAAGTGGTTATTGGGAAAGTAGATCAGGAATCCCTAGATTAGTATCCGAGAATTCGTGCTTGTTATTTATATCCTTCGTGAATAAGCATTATTTTAAAAAACGAATTTTTCTGAGTCCACAATAACTTTGACATAAAATACAATTAAAATAGTTAAACTGTGTAAACCTTAAATTTTTTTAAATTATTACCTCAGAGCATGATTTATATCAGTTGATTATGTGGGCAGTGAAAAAATGTGGTTTATTATAAATAGTACAAATATATTAGTCATAAACGTATACTCAGGTCTTCTGTGTTGTAACATTTCATTATGTTATCTTGTTATAAAGTCGGAATTTGTTATGGTTATGGCAGAAAATGGAGTTTCACAAGGGTACATTTTGTGGCTCTTTATTCACTTTCATTTCAATCAACATCTTTTCATTCTTACTCATGCGCCACACGTATATTTCTCCTCTCCCGAAAGGGAAATTGCATTTAGCAATCTAAATAATGACATTGTTTCATTTAAGTCTCATTTTTGAAAAATTGTGCACGTAATCAAGCCGTATTAAATTTAAGGTTATTCTGTTCAGGGAAGATACGTTTCCAATAGAATCGTTTACAAAGTCAGTCAGTAACAAATTATTTGATTTTGGAAGTCAGTATCTTTTGTTTTATGTATTATGAAGTAATAATGATTTATTTATAAAACATGTTTGCAAAAGAACTTACTTAGGGCCGATTGCATCGGCGTGATTTAGCCAGGGTTCAAGTGTTTAAAATCCAAGATTACGATTGTTACAACAATTGTAACATTGGATTTTAAACAAAGTTCAGTTGAACTCTGGCTAAACCACGGCGATACAACCGACCCTTAATGAAAAAATGGTATACAGAATTATATTTTTATCTGTGCCAATATGGCGGTCATCATTCAATAACAGAAAAAAGTTTATATCACTTTATAGTAGGTTTTCAAGGTATACGTAAATTTGTAGTCATTTTGAACTAGTAGGGTATAGTAAAAATCACTTCAAAATCCCTCGTTCGTAGAAGTAACATTATTTTTACTCAAGATATCACTAATAAGTTACACACCTTTAAAGTTCCAGAAAATTTCCCGATAACACTACAGGAATTTTAATATAACACTTTCAGTTATCACCAGGGCTGTCAAAAATGTTCCGTGGGACAGTGGCGTTGGCGAAATTAACCAATACGAGAAACAATAAACTGTTACAATTTATAACAATGTATGTAAAACTTACCCTCTTAACTAGCTTGATGAATTAGCTTGTTTATCACAAACTGGAGAAGATGTGTAGCCATTTTGCAGCATCAGATATGTTTCTATGGTTGTCTTCATGAGTGATGTTCGCTTTGGTGAAAATATATTCTTATATTTTGAAAACTGCCGTTCGACATCTACTGATGTAATATACGCATACGTAAAATAGTTTTTTAACGCACTTAATGGATCTGGGGCTGCACCATCACATATTTGTCTTAATTTGGTAAAACCGGTGTCTTTATTTAAGACACTTGCGAACTTTTCTTTAACGCGTTCATTTGTTGCGTCACCTATAGCGTGTGGCAGTAGATTTGCTTCGTCCAGTATTTACAATGACTCCGCTAACGACAACGCACTGTTTTCTAATTTCTTTATGCTTTCATGTAATGGTTTATAGTTCTTCGCAATATTTTTTAAAGCTGTTTCAACGGAAATATCTTCGAATTTTGTCTGGCTTTCCTTAATAGCTGCAGCCTCATCTGGATTGAATTGTAGTATCACAGCTTTTATTTGTTGGAAATATTCAGCATAATAAAAAGCTGCCTGCAACCATGTTCCCTAACGTGTAAGAATCGGCTGTGGTGGTTCAGGAATACCGGGACACTTTCTATGAAATGCACGGCGACGTTTAGGAGATTTAAGAAACACTTTTTTGAACTTGTTATTAATGCATCCACCTCTGGTAAACCTTTTCGAATAGTTTCTGCCACAAGATTTAAAGCATACACTTTATACGTAACATGTATAAACGTACAACCTTGTTCTTGCAAAGAATGACCTACCAAACTCATTGTCACGGCGCCATCGGTCACAAACATCAACACTTGACTTTTTGACAGTTCAAATTTTTCTAACGTCTCCAGCACCACCCTGGTAATTGTTTCGCTAGTACACTGACTTAGTCTTTTGCTAGCTAGTAATAGTGGAACTGTCGGTTTAAGAGGGTCCAGTACTCGTACTGCAACATTTAAAATACAATTTTTTTTACAATCTGTTGTGTATTTTTTAATTCACATTCCATGTCTACGTGTACAGTTGATAGATAGTTACATAACGTTGTGCGACTTGGTAACTTCATCTGGGCATTGTATTTATTCCAAAACTCTCGAAATGGTTGTTTATCGAGTATGTGCAGCGGAAAATCACAGGCAATCAGCATTAATAGTAAATCAAAGATAAACTGTGTTGTCGAAGGCACGCCATTTTTTTTATTTTTATGGTGTACGATATTTACGTGAAGTCCACAATCAAGCTTATACCAGCACATCAAATCTTTCTCACACACTTTACAAATTATTTTAGCACCATCATAGAATAAATCCGGGAATTTACCTATGAATTTATTCACTTTGTCAGCAAATGGCAGTTTTCTACCCCTGCGTACGTCTGCCATGCTTTATTATTAAATTAATATCAACAGTACAGTACAACAAATAAAATAAAAACAAAAACAATATGCAATACGCCCAAGTGACAACGTGTACACTACTCGAAAGCTAATAATATACTGGACTGGAGAAAGATTTTTGCGGTCAAGGTGAATGCCGGCAACAGTAAGTACATCTGTACTCTACGACCATAATACACAGAAACGATTTGCAGCTTTAGTTATCACTGCTATGAAGTGACTCTTTGTTAACGCTGTGCAGTCGGCATTACTACCAATTCTCACTTTAAAGTTGAGAATGCTTTCAAGTAACGCAGAGTAGTGTCCGCAACGTTGCACATACTTCAGCAGTTACTTGAAAGTGTAGTAACTATACAGTACCTGAATTCAGTGGAATCTACGTAATTGTTACTACACGGGCACACCACAAATTGAATTTTACACTCAAGCTACAAATTTAGTGACAGTTATGTAATGCCTAACCACAATAGACCTGCTGATGGCCGCAGTAAAGAGCCCACAAGAACCCACTCACAAAAAATCTAACCTATGTAATGCCTACGATATTAAAGTTCCGTAGCCAGTTCCCGCCATTTCGGTGCTAGTTGGGCTAACGAAATAAAAAATATGTATTAAGACATGCAACCTAAGTCCTATGTGCAGCACCCCTGACCACTTTTTTTGAAAAATAAATGTAAGACACCGTTAAAATTCTTAAATACATAATTCAGTTTAACAACTTTAACCCTAAATTTTATCTTAAAAAAAAGTACTGCAACAAAATATATGATAGCTCCTGATGCCCTAATAATCGCTGACTTTCTACATACTTATTTTTGTTCGGGGCCCTTATTTTGCAAAAAAACAGAATTTTAACCAACATTTCTGGAACAGAGGCCACAATGTGACATAATCCTATTTTCCTCAGGACTTGACGGTTAATAAATAGTCCAATCTTCCACAACTTACGGCACCCCTGTGATGCAATAGACCTGGCCTTCCTGGGATGTCGTTCGATAAAAAAAACAATGTTTTGCAATATCGTTTGAATATATTTCTTAGAAACTGATGAACTAATGAATAAAGTAACACATAAAACATACTATGTGTATCATCTTTAGTATAAAACGAAAAAAATTCATTATAAAAATGTGCTTTACAAATAAAATGACTAATTGAAAATACGAGACTATTACGCATACTGTTTTAATAATTCAAGGGAGCGACAAACGGATCGATTTCAATAATATTACTAGCACGACACATTTATTTATTTTTGTTGTAGTATATTGCCTCACAATAACTTTAAAATGCTCTGATACCAGTATAGGTTTTTATTTAATTCAATAGTAATATGTACAGAGTTATTCATTATAAATTACCCACCCCTTATCATCGTTATTATTGCCTATAGAAAAAAAAATTAAATAAAAGTTATGTGGTTATGACTGAATTTTGTTAAAATGCAATCAAAAGTACAGTAGCGTGCAGATTTCATGGATACAAAAAAATTATATATCTTTTTTTTAAATGGGATATTATTAAATTTTTGGAATGATCCTTTGTTCCTAATTTCAAAAATATACCATATATTACCCCTACCATATACCGTTTTTGAGTTATTAAACATCGACTATCTTAGTTAAACTAGTTACTGTAAATATGGAAAGGTTAACATATAAAGTGAACTATGAAAATTACAACTATTATGTTTGATAAGTTACATTTCTCTAATGAAATAATCAAAATGGTTTACAGTGAGGAAGAAAAAAACAAATATTTATACAAAATAGATAACAAAGATTTATTTAGGAAATTTAAATAAATATAAATAAATGATAACTCATAAAAGATGTTCGATGTGTCTACCATTGTTGTCAATGTATAATTGATAACGTCTTCTTATATTTATAATTGCACCGGAAATAGCTTCATTATTTACATTCAGATTGTTTATTTCAAATCGGATCCTTTAATGGCTTGATACTATTATTATTATTGACAATGTCTTTTAGAAATCACAAAAAAAAGAATCCATATGGATCAAATCCGGACTGTTAGGTGGCCATTTAATAGGTCTTTTATTCCCTATCCATATTGGGAATACATTATTCAAAAGATCTCGAATGGGTAGGACACTATGCGGAGTTGTCCCACCCTGCATCCAAATCATATCATCAAGTTCGGCTTCCGGAAACTTCTGCAAAAGAATATTTTCTGCTTCTGGGATAATTATTTCCAGATACGTAACTCCAGTTAAAGTATAATCATAAAATATAGGCCCAACAATTTTTTTCCTGAAAATTCCACACCAAACGCTAACAGTTTTTCTTCCTGATTTTTTTTATTTGTTTTACCAATTCTTTCTGTTTTCCTTGATTTTCTATTAAAAACTCCTGCCGTAGAAAAGGATGATTCATCAATCCATAATATTTTAGTAAAAAAAATCGGAATCTTCATCCAACTTTTTGAATCATCTGGCGGCAAAAGTCCAGCATTTTTATGAGCCTCTGTTAAAACTTGTACGTGTAAAGTTTTATATGATCTGTAACTATATTTTTTAACATACGTTGGAATTTGGAATAACTTTTACCTAATTGACGACTGTATTATTTATACTACATTCAGAATTTTCTAAAAAATAATACGTTTCAAAAAAAGTTTATTCGCGAATAAATATGGATGGGCTTACCTTCGAAATGAAGCAGTATATCTAGCTGTACGTCCTGGTTTGCTTGAACTGCACGCATTTTTCTACTAAAACTGGAGGTATTATTCGGTAAATATTCTTGAACGTATTTTCTGATGGTGTTGCACGATTTGGATACAACACCCTATAAGTTTTTTTTTGCTACACGTTTATTTTTGTTATTTTGTATACAACAGGTAAATATTTGTATTTTTTTCTTCCTCACTGTAAACCATTTTGAATATTTCATTAAAGAAATGTCACTTATTCTATTTAAAATAAATATTTTTTGTATACCCCTGAAATCTGCACGCTACTGTACTTTAGATAGCATTTTAATAAAATTAAGTCATAACCACACACATTTAAAACTTTTTTCCTATAGGCAATAATAACGATGATAAGGGGTGGGTAATTTATAACGAATAACTCTATACATAGATTTGTTTTAATCAGCTGAGAAAATCAGATAAATTGATATTATTTAACATGCCTATTAACAAAAAAATTTCACTGGCTATTTTTTTAATTATGGAAATGGTCTTAAAATTAGGGAAATTAAAATTATTGCATATTTAATGTATAGTTTATTAGGCTTATATTACAATGGACACATTCAATAAGCACCACATCAGTGTCCTTGCTTTACATATTGATTCATTGTAAATCGCTGCATTCTCATAGTCGCAATTTATTCCTTATTTTATTACACGTATGTATTTCTTTCTCCATGTGCTCATTTCATGTCTTGTCGAACTTTTTATACCATTCTGGATTAATTATGGAAAATATTTAAAAAGGTTAATTGATTTGATATTTTAATTCATGAAAAACCTTGTTATGCTGAACGAAAACATACACGTTTGTTAGGTTTTCACTATTTTTTCCTTTGACTTGACAATTATTTTACTACATAGGAACTTTGGCCTCTTAGAATATTTTGTGGAGATACTAACTTCTGAGGTTAACACTAAAAAGTTCAATCAGGCATTGGTTTCGATGTTCAATGTAAAATCAGAGTAATTAACAGGGAAAGGAAACTAGACCAGAGTCCAGGACCGGTAGCTACTGCCCACTGAACATGAAAATATTGTGGTAATAAGACAATTATATATCAGGGTTACATAGTTACGTTATTTTCTAAGGATAATAAATGATGCATCAATGTTGATGTTACGGATTATACCAGGGTAGCAAACGTTGAGTTTTTACATTACAAACACAATATTACTGTAATATTTATAATAAGGCTGTAAAAATATATGTACAATATTTAAATAATGTTATTTTTTTTCTGGCAACAGAATATTATCACAGTATTTGTATAATATAACAAAAATATTTATACAACGTTAAAATAACTTTTTGGATTCTTTTTGTTACATTATAATAATAAGATATATAAATATTCCTTTTACATATTTTCACAACTAATGAAATGTATTTTAATGTTGATAAAATATTGTTTTATCCAGTTTACGATATTACTATCAATATGTATATGTAACGTTTATTTTTCAATGTTTATTAAATGTCTAATGTTACCTTATAGTTATAGTAGAATATTTCAGGTTTCAAGGGTGATTGGTGAATACATATTTATTTAAAAACCATATACATTTTAGGATAAAAACAATAATGACGTTTCGTCTTTTCATGTAGGCATCCTCAAATTAAAAAAAATTAAAATCAATACCTACCTAAGCAATTCTTGCCTGAAGATAAATAAAGGCATATAATTATTGAAACTTATTATATTATCAATAACAATATCAATGTTATAATGTATTGCTTGTTCTTAGGCAACAATTGCTAATAGGTATTTTCTTTAATGTTTTTATCAAAGATGCCTACATTAAGGCATTGTTTTTAACCAAATGAGTATATGATTTTAAATAAATACTAATTCCCCAAATACACACGAAACCAGAAAAATTTTATATACATAAACTTATTGGAACTGACAACAGAATATTTTTTTACATATTTCTTTTGCTAAAATTTATTAATTATAACATTATATTTTATTAATAAGAGTTCTTAATTCAACAAAGTTTGAAGTAATTAGTTCTAGAAAAAACGAGGAATGTTGGGATACACCTAAAGATTTCGTTGCAAGCAAAAAAATTTTAAAACCACACAAGGTGCTTATTTGTTTTTAAATTATTTCATTCGACCCTAAGAGGTATTTCCACTATATAATTTCAATTATTCTGTTCTCTGAAGCCATTAATGTTTATTACATTGGGGTTTACAAGTTTCCTTACTTTGGATTCTTTAAATGTGCTGGCTACCCTGATGAAGCGATGCAAGCGGAAACACGTGTCGGTAGATAATTTAAAGTTTCTTAAAGTGAGTGTCAACTGGTGAGTACCTTGTGTTTTATTTATTTTTGGTTTTACTAGACGGAATAGTTGAAATTAAAAATAACATTATTGAGTCAGTTGTACTGAACATAATGTGCATATTATCTTTTTTGTAATCCAAGTTTCAGCGTTTTGGCAAATAGCCGGGAAAATAATTGTTTAAAAAGATATATGTTATACTTATCTGTGATAAGATTTGTAAATAATAATTAGCAAAAAATTTTCAGTTAATATTATTTTTCATTCCACTCTATATTTTAACTTTTACCAAGAAGAAGAACTTAATTTGTTTTTAAATTAATTGATATTAAGCAAACTTGAATACTGTAACTGCATGTGTGCTCAAATACGTGAAATTCAATACTTTTATTTCAAGTTAATACTTTTTTGTACAGTTGTGTAATTGTTGCTAGCTAACTGAGCACAAGAACCTACATTGAAAAAATAAACGAGCGAACAGTTAATTCTGGCTCTGCGTTCCGTAGCGTCTTACCCGGACGTCCTGTCACAATATAGTTCTCGCTGACTATACCAGTGCTGCTGTTGGTTAATTGCAAATGGTGATAGAAGCCAGTTCTCTTTCGGAAATGTAATTCACGAACTGCCAATCTGGCAATCTGGATTTTCGTCCGCGGCATATTAATTTGCATGATCAGTGAAAAACGAACAATGTCACGTGGTGGCTTTGGATGTGTAGCAACATTATACAGTTGCTCTATTAACTAATGTTATGTAATATAAAAGATCTATCCAGCAAATTGATTGTTGAAAACAAACAAAAGCTAATTAACGTAATTTATTTAAATGTTTTTAAAATAGAATACAAACTATTCTCTAGAAAGAAAAAAAAACATGTGTTATACTTGCTTCTATTATATCATGTTTCTGTATAGTTGCCATGAATTATAAGTCAGTTAAAAATTAGGTTTTATGTTGAGAAATGTCAAAAGAAAGTAGAGTAGGAATTGCAGTGAAAACTTGTTTTCGTCCCACAGAAAGACAATAATTTGCCGTTGGAATTTAAGAGCAAATTGTCGTTTTTAAAAGTGTATCCAGAGTTTTTCTATAAAATTATACCTCGGATTTCTACCCTAGTTATGAATTTTTTTCAACAACTGGATTGTAGTATTTTTCTTAGTTTATGAATCAATCTGTCAATCATACAGGGTGAGAGAACATATTTAAATACCTACATATTCCGTGATAATATTACTATAACAAAGATATGTGAACAAAGGAAATGTTTATATACATAATCTGCTGACGCACGCATAAAATAATTGGCAACTTGACAAGCAGATTATCAGTTATCACGTTGAAATCAAACAGACACAAAATGCATATTTAAATGTTAGAATTAGAAATAACAGTTTAAAACTATTTTTTATTTCTTATTGACAACCGTAGTTTTTATTCAATAAGTTATTATTATAAAAATACACGATTTAACTTGATGTGTTAAATTTTCGTCATTTTTTGTTCTTTAGGCACTCTGAAGTACATTGTTAATGGATTAACATTAACGAGATTAATCGAAATCCTTTAAGAGGCACTTATTATTCGAGATGATTGGTAATTTAAACACAGATTTATCTGCAGTATTAATAAATTACGGAGAAGAGTACTAGTAGTACCAAAACTATGTATACGATGAGTAGGACATAGGTCGGATTCCTGAGGTGCTCTATAGTAGATTAAGAAACATGAAACTAGGCTTAGTAATGAAACTACAAGAATGGCAGATGTATACAAGATGAAAAGTATATTTTTATTTATTTATTATACTATTTAACAGGTAAAATACCCAATTACAGGTTAGGAACATACCCAATTGGTATGTTCCTAACCAATAAAAAAAATCACATAATTGTACAAAAGAAAATTAACAGAATTGTATAACAAAATATTAAATAAATTTACAATGTATATTTATACTTACGTATATTATATACTCAAACATGTAAACATTTATACACATAAAAATTATTAAAATAAAATAATAAAGAAAGATAAAAGACATATTTTTCTTTTTTTTTTTCTTTTTTGGCCAACAATAAAACAAAAATAATTCAGTTTAATTGTAAGTTTCTTATGTTTGCAAGACTACAACTGAGAATATCCAACGATGGATCTAACTTATTACATATATTACACATTTCCTGATAAGGAGAGACCTTTTTTTATGTTGGTATTTGGTATTGGCAACTAAAATATATTGTTGTGTCTAGATGCTGTCCTGGGAATTTGAAAATTAAGCATGGTTAAAATAACTTCACAAGACAATGTGATGTTGCAAAATTTTATAGAAAAAAATTAAGTATGATTTATAGTTGCAATTTTCAAGGCTCTTCATTGAGAATTCATTAAGAACAGTATGTGTGTAGCCAATAACAGGATAAATCTCTAAGGGTATTTTAAAAACCGCTGTTGCATTTGCTCCATATTTTGAGTGTGTGTATCGTAATTAGGGGACCAAATTATTGTGGCATATTCAAGATGCGATCTAACATACGTTGTGTACAAACGTATTAAAGTATTAGAGTTTGTAAACTGTGCGGAATTTCTTATAATAAAGCCAAGTATTTTGTAACTTTTAGAAACAGTATGGTTAATGTGATCGGCAGACAAAAGTATTTTGTCGAATATCACGCCAAAGTCACAAAAATTTTCAGGACGAGAGAGTCCATGACTGTTTACATTGTAATCAAATATTACATTACGCTCAGTTACAAATGTCATAACATTATATTTAGCTTCTTTAACGGTAAATTGTTTCTCATGTACCAATTATTAATGTTATTGAGGTTATTCTGCGATTCGATACAGTCATTTTCAGATGTGATAGTACAATAGAGTTTCAAGTTGTTTGCATACAGAAGGTAATTGAAAGTCAGATTTTCTACTAAGTCATTGACAAACAAATTGAAAAAGAGTGGGCCTAAATTTGATCCTTGTGGGACTCCTGACGTAGCAAGGACTTCATTAGACTTAACATCACATATTGCTTTCTATCACCAATATACGAGCTGAAAGATAAAAGCGTCAGAGAAACCGAATATATTAAGCTTTTCTAATAGTATTATGTGGTTCAGTCTGTCGAAGTCAGTATAAATGACATCTGTTTGTACACCCTGTCTATAGAGTCTGATATAGATTCTGTGATCTGGGATAAATTAGTAACTGTCGAGCGGCCTTTAATGAATCCGTGTTGTAAAGGTGTCTTCTGATGTTATATATGGTTGAAAATGTAATGGTGTAAAATGGTTTAAAAGGCTTTAGCAAAGTTGTTTATTATCACAAATTTGGAAGACTTTAGCGATAAATTAAATAATATTGTAAGCGGTTTTACAAAAATGGCAGCACAGTCATGCAATAAGAAGGCATGAATGTAATCAGGCCTTGAAGTTAATTTAGGTTTCATTTGTTTTAAGGTATTTAATATTTCAGTTTCTGTAAAACAGGATAAGTTTAAAATCAAGCCACATGTCACATGAGAATTATAATCAGATAAGTGACTCTTAGGTAATGAATAAGACTGCTGAAAAAAATTAGCAAAAGCATTTGTGATAAGGTTAGGATCAGACAGATGTTCATTATTATAATTCATGGTTATAAGTAGATCCGCATAATTTCGATAATGATTAACAGAACGCCAGAAAGTAGAAGGATCTAAATTTATATTATCTTCAGTGCATTTACTCTAGGATCTGTAGAAAATGTATCTAAAATCCTCACGTTTTACAGAATCTGAACTTTTTATAATATTAATCAATGGTAAGTATTACTTTCACAGATAAGTGTAGTTTTTATATATTTAGGTATCATTTCTTATAGTATGAAAAATAGTACGAACAAAACTTAACTATTACGAACATGAATCAATTTAGGTAAAGGAAATTGACATTTTGAAGCAAGGAAAATGATGAATAGGTAAACATAGATATTACTGAGAGTGAAATTGGATCTTTCAGTACGAGACAAGCCGACAAATCATCATGCAATATATTATAGTCCAGCCTTACCCATCACTCACTTTCATGACGCCTACCCTTATAGTAAGACTGATAATCTGCAATCGCGGCATTAGGAGAAGTTCAATGCTGTCTGTCACTCGAAACTAGATATAATCTTGCCTCGAGGAAGCTTTCTGTAATTCTATAAAATACCTACTAAATATGTTATCATGTTGAATTGTGCACCTATTATTTAAATAATCTAAAACATTTAAAGGACATCCTGGCACAGTAAAAAAAAGTTGTTTGCAAAACAACTATATGCAAAATTGTGATTATGTTGATGAAAAAAATTTTGTAGACCCGGATCGAAGAGGATTTTTATGTAATTTGATCTGCTGAATCCGAATCTGAAATATATTTGGCCCATTAATCCCTCAAAATCTCAAAAAAATCGCAAAAAACCGATAAAATAGCAAAAAATTGCAGTTGAAAAGATTGAAAAAAAATCTATGAAACATGATTAAATACGTTTCTTGTATTTTTTATGCATAAAATACAAGTTTAGAATCTGAAAATGTGAAAAATTGGTAAAATCTATAAAAAATGACGTATAAACAGAATGAAAATTTTTTTCATCAACATAATCACAATTTTTTGCCATTTTTAGCAATTTTCGAGGGTTTTTTACAATTTACTTAGATTTGAAACGGCTTATGGTCTAAATATACTTTAGATTCGTATTCAGCGGATCGAAATACATAAAAATTAGGCTTGGTTTAGATCCACAAAATTTTTTTTATTACCGAAACACCCAATTTCTGCTATTTTTTCGGTTTTTCAATTTACTCGATATTTGAGGGTGTACGGTCCAAACTGACTTCAAATTCGGATTCAGCGGGTCGAAATACATGTCGGGAGGTAGGTGGCGTCAAATGTACAAACAACTTTTTTTTTGTGTGCCGGTGATATTAAACTCTAAAAGCCGTTTTTAATCCCTAGAACGAAAATTTAGTTAAATTATTATTCTAGACACCGACCTCTAGTATGAGTCTATAATGATTTTGTTTTGTTTATAAAATAAGTAGTTTTGACATCAGTGAAATTCCAGGTACTCAAACATCAAAAGTGTAAGATTTGTGTTTATGCGATATAATCTAAAATGAATAATTGTACCAATCAACAATGTGTTCTTTGTGTTGACCAATTCGTAAAAACTGATTCCGTGATTTTAACTCAATGTTCCTTCCATCGGTCTTTCATTGCTCGCATTGTTCCCTTGCGGAATACCATTGAATCATGGATTAAAAAATGGCATACACATAGTGACGTTTGTGATTGAAAAAGGACAGGAGGACTACGAACAGCTATCAAGAAGGAATTCTATACTACAAAGTTCGAAAAGACCGATCCGACAACATGCAGCTTTTCTAAATATGTCAAACACAAGTGTTCACAGGATATTGCGGCAAATGAAGTTCTATCCTTACAAAATTAGCGTTGTCCAAGAACTAAGTGTAATTGATAAGGCAAATCGCATTCAATTTTGTAGGCAGTTCTTAAGTTTCCAATCCGTGGACACAGATATTTCGAACAACCTCTACATGAACCTAGAGGCCGATTTCCACCTAAGTGGCTTTATCAATAGACAAAATTGCTATTTTTGGGCCATTGAGAAAAACCATTACATTCTCTCAAACTTACCGTGTGGTACGCTGTATCTGCATCAGTGATAATTGGTACATACTTCTTTGAAGAAAATTTTCAAACCATTAGAGTGATGTCGATACACTATAGGCATATGCTTGACATATTTTTCGTACCACAGCTTCAGACATAAAGGTCTACAATTATTTGTTTCAACAGGACGGGACTACTAGTCACACAGCAAGAATAAGCATGGATCTTCTGGGGAATGTGTTCCAGAATCTCATTAGTCGCAATGAATATCTGCTTTGGCTGACCAGGTCACCCGATCTGACGTGGCGTGATTTCTTCTTGTGGGGTTTTTTAAAAGCAGATTATATAAAGGGTGTTTTAATAAGAGCGCAATATTTCAAGGTTCAATGAAACATGGTTTTCTGTAGCAAAGTACTGAAATATTTATTGAGTTATAATATAGACATCTGGTATGGAACAACACATATGGTAAATGGCCGCCATGGCTTTGCTGGCACATGCGTACTCTTTTGGCGAAATTTTTAATAACGGCGTTGCATATATGTGGCGATATTTCGTTGATATAGCGTTTAATTTCGGCCTTCAATGCTTCGGCGATCGCGGGCTTGTGGGCATAAACCTGTGACTTCAGATAACCCCACAGCCAAAAATCCAAAGGTGTTAAATCGCAAAAGCGTGGCTGCCAATTCTGGTCACCAAACCGAGAAATGACACGACCAGGAAAAGAGTCGTGCAAGACTGTCAATGCGGTATTGCAAGTGGCACCGTCCTGCTGAAACCACATGTCGTCGAGAGCAATATCTTCCAATTGAGGCACAAGAATCTGGGTATCATAGCACGATAACGTTCGCCATTCAGCGTTACTGCATTACGTACCTCGTCTTCGAAGAAAAACGGCCCAATGATTCCTCCAAACCACAATTCACACCAAACACTGACACATTTTGGATGCATTGCTTTCTCATGAATCATTCGTGGATTTTCTGAGCGCCAAATGCAGCAGTTTTGCCTATTAACAAATCAATCAAGGTGAAAATGGGCCTCATCACTGAAAATGATGTTGTCCGCAAAATCGGCATTCACTTCTTGTTGTTCAAGGATTCAATTGGTGAACTCTCTTCGCTGTGCATGGTCTGTTGGCAGAAGTTGTTGGGTTAATTAGACTTTGTAGGCATGGAGATGCAAATCTTTAGTGAGAATACGCTGAAGAGTGGCATAATGTTAAATGTCGCGTTGCATCGTGATATACACTGGCATATGAAAATCCCTTAGAGTGAAGAACAAACCATACCACGATACGAAACTTAGCGCTGTATTGTGAAATGAATTGATAGCTAATCGTAGGTGAAATTAGAAAACAAATACATCATTTAAGACTGTGACTGAGCTATACGTTGATATTGTAACAAAAATATTTCACATATATCCTGCGCCGTAATTTAATTAAATGATATACATTTTGTGATGTAACTAATTTGCCTTGCCCTAAGATCTCCTTTTTATAATTTTGATTGTTATGAAGGTCACAGTTCAAGGTCAGTGAACGAAAATAAAATAATTAGCAAGGAAAATGGAACGGAATAGTAACACTTTAAAGCTCATTTTAGGTCAAGGAAAATTAAGAAGAATGACATTAATTTGAATGGTTATTGTAGGGCAAGGTATATACGATGTTTCACTCTCGTGCATGAATTGTGACGCAGGATTGAGAGTAGAAGGGTCAGGTTGTAGACGCTAATATAAACTAGTATGCAAAAGCGAATACAAATTTCAAAATTCAATCTTGACTTTGTGCGTTGAATCTCAGTATGAAATGTTTGTCAAAAAACGAGAAAATTCACACCCTGGTATGATTTGTCCGTCTCTTCACTGTAGTTTATCTCGTCAATTTATACCACGAGTCATTGGTGCGCTCTACAATGGTATGAACGTGACCGGTTTGGTTTTTATTTGCAAGAACAGCGTAAGCTTTATCCCTCCGAGTACACTGATTATTAAGACGACCATCTTCACCGAGTAACTTGGTTATAGCACTTGGAGCTCGTACCGGAGATCGCGATATTTGGTACACTTTTCCTCCTCCTTCAAGGTGATGTATTTCTCAGCAGAAGCCGAGAATTCGATGACAATGACATACATCACCCTGGTTTGATGGTCGAGGAGTACTATCTCAGCCTATTGGCTTAGATTCTAGACAACGGACTCAACATCTCCGGGGACGTATGTCTGGTCTGCCCCGTACGAGTGCCTTAGGTGGTAATATAGTACTCGTAATGTCACGTTATGTCGGTGAATTGTAACGGTCCATTTTTAGAAATAATTTGGATCACTTTCGTTGTAGATTAAATAAAATGGTTTGAGTATACCTTAAAATTCCAGACTTGGTTAAAATAATTTTGTTAAACACTGTCATATTGCCCCTGTAGCGTTGCGCTTCTGGGCTACTGGATTATGCCCGATGATTTTGTAACTGGTGCGTGCCTTTGTGAGATTGTTGATTTTCGGGCAGTGTTTCTGGCGCGAAAGGCAGACAATGCTAGCGGGAGACGCTCAGTAGCCACGGCCTTGAGAGGATGTATGTCTTCATTGTACGTTACCTTGTGTTATTTACGTTTAGGTACGTTATCTTATTTTTTATGGACAGAAAGAGCTGGGCTGTTACGCGGTGCAGACCTGTGTATTGAGTTTGGCATGTTACGTGGCTTTTATTTTGGCTGAAAGTGAATGTGTTTCCTTATCTAAGTAAGTGAGAGACAAATTGGAGCTGCAGTGGATGGTGAACTGGCAGCCATGTTCTGGTGGAGGATACGTTACCTGGCATTTTGTTGCGGTTCGGCTGTCTGGAAATTTTCTGAGGTCTTGTGAGTAAGAAATTGCACGCTGTGCCCCACCCGCTGGTAAGGTCATCCTTGTTGATTTAAACAGTAACTAAGTACCTAGCAACGAAATCATCAGCTGGTGCCCTCTGAAAATGCCGTTCAAGTGCGACCAAGGGCTTAAAATTAATGATTTGCAAATTTGCCTGTGTACACGAACTTTATGTATATGTTTATTTGACTTATTTCCGCGGACATTAATAAATAATATAACGAGAGACTGTTTGACGTTGCTACACGTTTTCTTTTTTTCACAGTAGCAGTGGTGTGGATCAGTCAGAACTTTGCTAAGAAATACATAAAAAAGGTGGCGCCTAACAAAATTTATAATAGATAGGACTATTTTTAGATGCTAAGTTGTAGATTGTATACAGTTCTTGAGTTTGTTTAGTATTAAGTAAATTTTACGATTTCTAGTTAATCGCGTGCTTCCCCGCCCGGAGAAAAGAGCCTCAATTTGTTTTCTGGCAAATGGAATAAATATATTTGTAAGCTAAACTTCGTTTTTGTATTTTGCTGGGAGATTTTTGTTTCACTAAATAAAATTAAACTGAACTGTTTTAAACAGGGTAACTGACAAATGTAGGCTGAAATCGCATATATGGGGCATGCTGAGAGTAAGTGTATGAGCGATTCCGGCACCTGACGACAGGTCCTACAGTTGATGTCACAAACCTCTACAGGCCACACGCGGCTACGGTAGACCAAGGTGTTGACAACACAATCATGGTAAGCCATAATAAACCACTCGACCTCTGACTTAAGCCCAGCTTACCTCATCTCCGGATGATGTCAACTTGGTTTTGATACTAAAACTGAAAATAGTTAAAAATTCTGATTCAGTGTTAAAATAGATTAATTTTATTTTGGGTAGGTATTAAAATAGTAGTGTGTCTTTCAATCGTGCAGAACCAAAATTTTTACTCTTACTCATTTTTGTATGCCTATTCTATTATTCACTAGATTTTCGCCTAAATTATTTACGTGTTATTGGTTGTTGCAACTTCAGTGTCACACAATATAGAAATTGGGCGCCAAAAACGTATTCATCATCAAAAGATATTACGTTTTTTATTGATTCTCTTGAGTTAATATCCAACTTACTGCAGTTAATACAATTTATCAAGTAATGTAAATTTTGTACTGTATATTGTTTACGTTTTTATATCAAACTGATTTATTTTAACAAGAATTAAAAAGAAAAGATTTGTTTTAAATGTTGATTATGGTTGATTTATTTATAGTTTTATATTATATTTTCTTTAATTATTTTTCGAGCGCATTAGGAATCCCGTGGGAATTAACAAATATAGCGGACCCTTCTATTTTATCTTTAGAATTAGATATTTTTACTATGACACGACCTTACCATTTATTAACTCTGTCCAAAAGGTCGCAGCTATTTATACCAAAATATGACCACATGTACAAATTTTTACTGAAATAAAAAATATATGAACAGTCAAAATGTATAAACAGGGTGTTAATGATGAAATAGTTCGACAGACGTTTCGCCAACTAAGTTTTCATTATCTGGAGATTATTAAAGTTATTCTAATCATCTTCAGATGATGCCAACTTTGTGTAACACTTTTCAGATATATTATATTAATGGATTACTCATTCATAAACTACAAATAATAACAAACAACACTGACGTGGTTTTTCACAAAACACGATATACTACATTCAACGCACTTTACCAACCAAGTGGCCATAATTTGGAGTTAATTGTAACTAACCTTATGCTAACAATGCGTCCTTTGATACCTAAACTCTTATTGTTACGGTTTGGTGAACCTAACTCACTAGCCAATAAGACGGACTTTATGAGTTCGGCCCTCTGTCAGTATTCATATTATTTGTACACCTTGTAATTTCAAAAACTTGAAATGTATCCAACTGTTTATTATTTGTAACATTCCTAATTAATCTTAAATATGTAACAGTCCATTTTAGGAAATGAGTAGTTTGGATCACTTTAGTCGTAAATTAGATAAAACGTTTCAAATTATACGTTAAATTCCGGATTTGATTAGAAAAATATTGTTAAACATTATTGTATTACAAAGAAGGTTTAGTGCCATATCCCCCAAAAAGAAACAATTATGCAGCTACGGACACGTGTTTCGGAGTTATTGTCCCTCATCAGCGTAGCGTAGCTAAGGAATTGGATCTACGATAGGATAGATCAGGAACAAGAACTAAAATAAGGCTGGAAATTAGTGCCTGCGACAATGCGTTTGGTGGGCCGTTTCCTTCAAAGAGACGATTGTAAGTTTTTACATGTTACGTGTAAAGTGCATGTGTTCCATCTTGTAGCAGAAACGATTCGAAAATGTTTTCCAGGGGTAGATGCATTAATAGTAAATACAAAAAAAGTATTTCCCAAATCTCCTAAACGGCTTCGAGCATTTCACACACTGTGTCCTGGTATTCCGGAACCACCAGAGCCGATTCTTACACGTTGGAGAACGTGGTTGAAAACAGCTTTTTATTATACTGTATATTTTCAACAAATAAAAGCTGTGATACTACAGTTCAACCCTAACGAGGCTGCAGCTATTAAAGAAAGCCAGACAAGCTTTCAAGATGTTTCCCTTGAAACAGATTTAAAAACTGTTTATAACAATCATAGAGGACTACACGACTCAATAGAAAAATTGCAAAATACTTCGTTGTGGTTAGTGGAATCGCTGCAAATAGTGGACGACGTAAATACACAGCTACAGACTATAAATGACGCAAGAAATAAGCCCGTTATTGGAAAATTCGAGAGTGTATTACGGAAAGATCCTGATTTTACCAAATTAAGACAAATTTGTGATGGTACATCTACAGCTGCGTTAAGTGAGTTCACAGAGTGTTTTACTTATGCCTGTATTACTTCCGTAGATGTCGAACGGTCTTTTTTTAAATACAAACATATTTTTTCACCACAGCGAACATCGCTTACTGAGACAACTGTAGAAACATATCTGATGCTACACAGTTATTATATAAGTGCTCCAGTTTGTGATAACGACAACCAAGCTACTTCATAAATCTGCTTAAGAAGGTGAGTTTTGTACATATTTTTATAAAGTGTACCAGTATTAATAAAATTTATTTCCATTTATTTTATTTATTTATTTATTTATTATTAGTTATCACTTAGATATACAATGTACATGTGTGAACGTCATTTAACAGTTTAATAATAATGTGCAGCACTAAGCTTACAAAATATAAGGAAATACATAAAAAAAGAATTTAAAGCGAACGTAATAGTGCAAAAACATACATCACAATATATAAAATATTTTTGTTTTTATTATTGTACTTATTCAAGGATTATGATATGATGCATACCCAGTACGTCTCTGTAGGATTAATGACCTTGGCGAGGCTTATGATTTCTCAACATAAGAAACCTAGCGATTTTGAGCTTGAACGTCAAGTCGTTATCATGTTACACCCAAAAATCATTTTAAAAACTTTACCACGCTATATCTCATTAACTGGAGATATTTTACCTAGGCATATTTGGTTAAATCTATGTCCCATTCTTTATGGCTCACCCTGCATATGAATAAATATTAGATTCGATCTACACAAAATACTATTTTAATAATAATTTTCAAATTTAACATGTAGAATATAACAGAACGAAGTTATTTATCATTTTAATATACTTAGAAATTAATGAATTAAAAATCGCAAATATTATTGTAATTTGTAAACAACCTGAAATAAATTTTTCGCCACTTCCAAGTCTTTTCTAAATGTTTCTGTCTTTTTATATTTCATTACTCTCTTTAATTTTATTATTTGTATCTAGGTTTCATCTTCTCCAATAAATAGTTATGTTTTGTACTTAACATCCATGTCGCTACTGTGGTGAAACAATTATGTAAAAATAAAATTCTGTCATCAAGTTAATTTTTACGTTCAGTGTATAAAAAAATAAGTTTTTTATGATTTTTTTTAATAAGGATATAATTTTTAACTGTCACATATTGTTTATTCTATCGGATATCGCTAATAAATTTAGAATACGACTTCACATGCCCCTATATTTGATAAATTCAGATTGGCTTGTTATAGCTGTTAACAAATATCAAATAGTAACTGCACCCTATGTTATAAATTACACTAAAACACATTTCTATTGTTGCAAGGTTGTTCACCCTGCTTTAAAAATAGAGTAGTGAAATAAAAAGGAATCGCGATTTAACCAGTTTCTTGTAGGAAATGATATTGCATTGTTTACAAATGCTACCCGATATTCAATTTCCTTAATCAAGGCTTTCCATATTAACTAATTTTTAGATTACATTATGATTCCTTAAATTTTGCGTATAAATGAGATTCAGGATTTTCCTTAATTTATTTATTTATTTATTTAAGTTACAACTACCCAGACAGATAAAAATCCAATCACAGGGTAGGAAGGTGCAAACAATGTTTAACACAAATTAAATATTCTCAATAATCCAAGTAACTAGTACAACAATCAAAATAGAGTTACAACATATCAAAATGAATAACACAAGAACTAACTCCTATTACTAATACGTGGTGCAACAATGAATGTATATATATACAGGGTGAGTTCTAACTTATTTTCTTAAATTGAAGGGATGGTAGATCCCTTAATAGTAAGTTTGTATAAAAAAATAAAAAAATCTGTGCTATAATTTCCGAGAAAAAAATAAATAAAATTACTCCAACATTTTGAGATCCTACTAACTGACCTATCTCAACCTAAAATAAATTAAGATAGATTGGGTGACTACGACATTGACCTTGTTTTTTACAATAATTGGTTCACCGCTTTTTGCCACTTTGTCTCCGATGGCATTTTCTTAACATAATCCCTTCAAACACGCCGACCGCTCATCTCGACGTAAATGAAAGTCGGCACCGTTTGTGCGGTAGCGCAACGTAATAATGAATGCCGTCTACTAACAGAACCGACTTTAAGTGAATTTATTTAATTCTTTTTTCCAGTTAATAAATAAATGTAATACATTTTTGTAGAGTTCGGTGTACTTTGTCGCCGTGAACCTATTGCTCCTTACCCTTTTTTATAATTTTTCTATCACGAATTAAATATGGAGGGGATGAAGTTATACTGCAGGAGCTTTTTGCTAAACATTCAGTTACGATATTGTTAGTGATTGAAAATGTTACTATTTTTTATTTAATTTTTGAGAATGTACGTAGAAATTGGATAAGACGGGCTCAACTGTGTGTGCAGGTTGGTGGTGACAATTTTGACCACTTATTGCAATATGGCTACTGTTTCTTTGTAAATACGCCATAAACGTGACTTTTGTTTGATGTCTTTAATTATTATTATTAATAGTAGCGATATTTTTAAACAGCCATTTCGCAGCTGGTTTTCATGATGGCCGTTGATTTACAAACACAGAGAACCACTATGATGTTATTTTTTATTTAAACTATCCTCTTTTATTAAACCATGTGTAAAAAAACAAGGATAAAGATTCCCATTAATGTGAACCCGTCGTTATTCTTCTTTTTCATATTTCAGAGTTTATCATGGGGAATTACCGAGAGAGTAGTTGTTTTAAACAATATATATTTATTACTGTTTTACTGTTAATTAGAATACTGAAGTGAGACAATATTAAAATTAACCGACATAATAAATTTTAAACCGAAATACTTGTTAACGATAATGACGTGTAATTTGCTACATGTTTCAGATGTGACAAATAGGATGGTTTTATTATTATTTTTTTAAATTCCTGTAGAGGGCGATAAATGAGCTATTTTTACTTTATATTTTTTATGTTATTTTTGTTACCAGTTTTTAAATATTTAGAAAAAAATTTCTAAAGTAAAATTGGATTCTACTGGACATTTAGGATACATCTCTTTAAGAAAATAAATCCCTAACTTTTATGATTATGCACAGTGCTCGAATATTACACGTCAATTTCTTAAAATATCTTACGAACCAGTTGAGGTTTTGGTATACGATTAGGTATTTTTGTTACAGCTTCTGTAGAAATTTAGTTAAAGTTGACACACTGAGAAATTAATTTCTCTACATCATGTTTCTTGTGACACCAATGGCCATCATATGTATAACAAAAAAAATGTCATCTCAGTAGCAAGTTCGTTACTCTTAAACTTTTTTGATATTTGATGATTTTAGAGATATTTAGTAAAGGTGGATATGATTTTGCATGCATAATGTGTAAATCAGGAGCAAAAATTAATAATGATTTTAATTAATATATTTATTTATGCGAAGGTAGTTTTGATGTAACCGGCATTTAAAAAAAAATTATATCTGGAAAAGTTTGAAACTGAAAATTAAAAAAATAAACCAAATGATAATATTTTTCTTGTTATTGTTGAAAACATTATTATTATTAATGAAAACTATATTGGTGGGGATGGCTGTCGCTTGGCAAGAAAGCCACAGATGGGCTCTTTTACCAACCACCAGCTATCCCTTCAGCAATGTACTTCTCTTGCTCCCTCGTCGGATCTCTCTGATCTTTTAATGAAGGTCAGAATGTCACTCAGTTCAAGAGAGCTCATCTCCTCCCTTAGAAGCGCCTCAGTACAGAAGATGCTATGCCTGAATGACTCACACTGCCGCAGGATGTGGTAAGACGTTTCTTCATTACTCCCGCATCCTGGACATATCTGGTCTTCCTCAACACCTATCAATGATCGATATCTCCTGTCTGCAGTGGCCTGTCAGAACACGGATTAAAAGATTCAGAATCTTTCCACTCCAACCCAGCAACCAGGCCAATCTCGACTTTTCTCGAGTTTGCCTGTCGGCCCTGTTCGTCCCCCAATGCTTCCTCATCGTGACCTACCTTCTTGTGATGCCCAAAATAGGCCCAGGCCTGAGGCAGGGCTCATTGAGTTCAAGTCTAGCCAATTCGTCGGCATTTTATTTAGATCTTTAGGGTTATAGCATTAAATGCTGTCATGCTAGAATTTACACCCGGTATAGATTCATTAATTATATCAATATCGACATCATCTGTCCTTATACTTATGATAATACTCTCAATACTACCTAATACAGATTCAATACATCCGCCAAGTTGTTGTTATATATTACTCTATTACAGTTCAAACTTTGCAGAGCGTGTTCCCCCGCTTTTTTTCCCAACTAACTGCTTTAAGCTTTTCCACATTAATTTTGCATTTGACTTATTACTATCTATATTTCTATCATAAAATATTGTTTTCGCTTCCTTGATAACTTTTACACTATTGTTTCTTGTCTGCTTGTAGTAATTCCAATCCTCATCCTCGCATGTAAAAACAAGTATTTTGTAAGCCCTATTTTTATCTATACTATATTTTTTGTCGGTCTATATAAAAATTCGAAACGCATTCCCAAATTGTTTCAAACTAATGTAAAACCTAATATTTTTTCATATTTATTTCGTATAACTAAAACTATCTGCCTAAACAAACTAAATGCAGATTTAGAAGCTTCAACTTTTATTGCAATTGATGTTACCGAAGGCGTCTGAAATAATACTTTTAACTTTAAAATTTATATGTGCAACTTTTTCTTAAGTTTTACAGCGTCAATTTCAATAAAAAGTTTAATCGTCTCAATCGGACTTAAGAGAAGATAAACGATAATCCAGCGTGAATCATAGCAAACACGTAATTTATCTTAAAGATTTAGCTATTTGTTTCTAATTCTGGAAAAAAAATGTAGGTAATTTTAACATTAAAAATCGAGGTTGTAGCTTCGGAAATATAAATAAAATATATATTTTTTAGACAATAATTACGCTATTTGTATTTGAGGGGTATATATATAATTTTGTGATTTGTGTGCCATCATTTACATCATAATGGAATATATCGACTGACAATCTGTCGACTGTCAAGGGAATAACTAGGTAGCTCAGAATTTACGTTTAAAGAGTGCCCATACAGGAGGGCACCAATAGTTTTTTGGCCCAATGAAAGGTCAATTTTTTTAGAGTATCTTGGTAACTGCGACGTATTTTTGAGTCAGAAGATTCATACTTAAATCATCCAACTTTTTTTATATCAATATTTGTACGCACCTATTTATGCAGATATAGCAAATTTCCCAACTTAAGTAGCCATCCGGCATTACAAAATTCTGTACCCAAATTACTCTTCATTTTGTTATTCTATTATTCTGTTATTCTCATTTTCATTTTCTTTGATAATAATTGTTAAACCAACAAAAACACAGAAATTCGGACTGACTATTCAGCCGTTTTTTGTATTAATGAATGTATCATTCTAAACAAAATATTCAAACCCACCAGTGAATAGATACTTGATTTAAATTTATTATTATAACATAAACTGTTTGTTATAAATGTATGATAGACGAATGTTTATTCCGACATTTTTATATAATACTGACATATTGTTTACATTAGGCTAGTATTGTTTCATATAGCAACCATTATTAGACTTAAGACAATATATATTTTATATGTGTATGGCGGCTGGCGAAATTTTGTTACGCCAGTTCTTATTATTGGAGCTTCAGACCCAATTGATACACACCCCTTAGGCAAAAACATTGCAATTAAAATTTGAATTGCATTTTACCGATACGTTTCAAATTTCTTTAAACATTTTTGATTATTATAGTTTAATTACTTCCTCACCCCTCAAAGTAAGGAAGTTATATATTCGTGAAAAAAATTTTGAAAATTTTTATTGCATTTCTGGACGAAACTCGACGATTTATGACGATATACAAAATTTCAGACAGAAAAAATTTTCCGTCTGTGTGTATGGTTCGCGATAGCAGCTACAATTTTTGAGATAAATCTTTCAAATTTGATAAACTTGTTCTAGAGGTCAAGGAAGAGATTCAGTTCGTTGATGAGCAATATTGGTCCCAATTTTTGAAACGTCAAACAATGTGACGTTTCTGAAACGTCAAAGTGACTTTTTTTGAAATGTCAAAGTGACTTTTTTGAAACGTCAAAGTGATTTTTTTTAAACGACTAAATGTGACTTTTTGAAACGTCAAAGTGATTTTTTTTGAAACGACAAAATGTGGCTTTTTAGAAACGTCAAAAAATTTTACATTTTTTGAAACGTAAAAAATTACTTTTATTGTAAACTCCACCACATGTCGAGTTTTACTACGGTGGGGAAGTTCAGATCCCTAACTAATTGGCAGCGGTTTTTTATTTCAAATTAATTTATCATTATGCCAGTCTCAAACAGGTGTAACTTTTTAAATAATCAAAATTATCTAATAGACTTTAAAACTATTAGTAAAATGTCCTGATCGTGAAAAATATATTGCCAAGATATTACCGATTGTCTGAAAATTATTATGTGAGATATCAGAGTTCTCTGTAATTTTAAATTACAAAACCCTTAAATAAATATACTTCATAGAAACAGAGAAAAATATAAAAATGACTAATTTCTAGCCATTTTACTTAATACCATTGTACATAATACAATAATATAATTATTATTGAAGTAATAATAGAACTTCAGTTGAAACGTAAATTAAAAATTTTTATTGAGTTTTTTATATTTAATATGTATCGCTAATAATAACGAAAAACAAAAGTATGTGACATTGCTGAACTCAGAATTTAATGTTCTAACCAAAACCAAAGGGTGTAATGATAAAAATTATGGTGATATCCATTGGATGCACTAGTGCACACTGAGTATATCTCTGTCTTATTTTAAGATATAATTAATTATTTTAAATATATGAAAGAAATTTGCTTTTTTAATGTTTCAAAAATATTTTATTAGAAACTCTACACGTGTTTCGGCTTTTTAGGCCTTTGTCAAGAGTACAGGGAATACTGAACAGTGAAATTTGTGTCCATTGCTTATATAACCACATCTGGTACCTACTATAAAACTATTGTAAAATATGTTTTTATAAGCTGAATATTACTTTATTTTTTAAATCTAAATTATTTTATTTAAAATATGGTGGCCGGTAAAAATTTGTTGTTCATTCGTTAAGTTTTTGTTATTTTTAACAGCTTTACTTATTTCTAATTGTTCTAATAGATCAAGTTTCTTTACTTTCTTTTCTGAATGGAGTAATTTGACATTATTTAAATCTATAAAATGACTGTTTTCTATACAATGTGTTGACATGCCCGTACTATATACATTGTTTACAATAGATTTCCTGTGTTCATCGAATCGCTTTTTATATTTCGTCCAGTTTGTCCAATGTATATAGCATCACAGTCACTACATTTTAACTTATATACTCCTGTTTTTTGTAGTTTTTCAGTTTTATCTTTATTATTAATTAAGATTTTACCTAAATTATTTTTATTTACTGAAATTGTTCTACATCCTAGTTTATTCAGTTTATTACTAACTCCATTGCTGATCTTAGGCCTATAATTAATACATTTATATCTCTTATTGCATTCCTGAGAAGAAGCGGCATAAAACTCTTTACGTAAAGTTTTCTTTTGTTTGTTTTTTATTTGTTTTTTATTAGTTTATCTTACGTAAAGAGTTTTATGCCGCTTCTTCTCAGGAATGCAATAAGAGATATAAATGTATTAATTATAGGCCTAAGATCAGCAATGGAGTTAGTAATAAACTGAATAAACTAGGATGTAGAACAATTTCAGTAAATAAAAATAATTTAGGTAAAATCTTAATTAATAATAAAGATAAAACTGAAAAACTACAAAAAACAGGAGTATATAAGTTAAAATGTAGTGACTGTGATGCTATATACATTGGACAAACTGGACGAAATATAAAAAGCGATTCGATGAACACAGGAAATCTATTGTAAACAATGTATATAGTACGGGCATGTCAACACATTGTATAGAAAACAGTCATTTTATAGATTTAAATAATGTCAAATTGCTCCATTCAGAAAAGAAAGGAAAGAAACTTGATCTATTAGAACAATTGGAAATAAGTAAAGCTGTTAAAAATTACAAAAACTTAACGAATAAACAACAAATTTTTACCGGCCACCATATTTTAAATAAAATAATTTAGATTTAAAAAAATAAAGTAATATTCAGCTTATAAAAACATATTTTACAATAGTTTTATAGTAGGTACCAGATGTGGTTATATAAGCAATGGACACAAATTTTACTGTTCAGTATTCCCTGTACTCTTGACAAAGGCCTAAAAAGCCGAAACACGTGTAGAGTTTCTAATAAAATATTTTTGAAACATTAAAAAAGCAAATTTTTTTCATATATTTAAAATATTTAATAATGTTTCACAAGGAGCCAACCGCAGAATCAGTTCAGTGTATAATTAATTATAAAAAAGGATAGATACATTCAGTGCACACCAGTTCATCCAATGAAAATCAAAAAGTTGCTGCCATTTCCATTGAAAGTGGAAATGATAAATACTTTTCTTTTATGTCAAATAATGCCTTTTTATCTGTGTATTGACTATATATAATACGATTTCTCTAAGTTAAAATTTAAACAAAAAAAAAGGGGCGTCTCAATGATACCCGGTATAATATTTGTGAAAAGTAGAACTTTAAATTGAATAGAAACGATGAAATAATTTGAGCAAATTTATATGTATAAATTTCCTTTATTGTTTTATGAGTTGTAGCCATTAAAAAAATTGTACACCCTGTGTGAGATGTAGATAGTTTAAGCTGAATAAATAGCGTCACTCACTATCGCTTTAACAAGGGCAACGACCATCTGACTGAAAATTTCTCTGTCAACTAACCTTTCCACACAGGCGTCGGTTATCGTCGGCGTCGTTCAGTAACTAATGCTTTAAGGACTATTTCCGCCATTGAAATGGAATACGATGTTGCCACGTCTTTCAGCATTTATTTAGTACACAAGAACTTTATAATCGCCGTGTGATGAAACAAAATATCATTGTTATTTGAGAAATGTATTATTTATAACCACTTTTATTTTGTTAAATAGCTGTAGAAAATTCATTCACATATTATTAGCCCTTTCTGAAATTAATTAACGTTAAATTTATGAACATTAATACTTGTGGTAAACTATACTGTATTTCAACAATCGTTAACTAACGGATTACAGATTATGAGCTTACAAGTACAGTACATTTCAATGATAACTATCCACCCTAAATAAATTTTGATATATTGATTTTTGCAAAAAAAGAGAAAAGAGGGGGACAGATTTTCTTATAAATAGACCTAGGATTAGTACCACCCCCTCACCCCCAGAGCAACCCCTACATTTATTGTCATTAGTTTCTCGTTGAAGAGCTGATTACAAAAATGTATAATTGTGGGGTCTAAAGTGAATAGTTTGGGAGCTACAAATAAAATTTATTTGAATACATTCGCCTAGATTTTTCGAGCAAATTACCCATACCGAATTTAATGAAAGAATTATTTTTGCTAAAAAGCGACTTCTTTTTATGACTAAGGGGTATTTCTTTGAGATTCTTTAACAAATGAATTCAGTATACTGCCTAGTTATTTATCGTTACTATTATAATTATTTTCAAAATTGTGTACATTCTGCAAGAAAGAATTGAAATTGTTTATACTACGGAAATATAAATTCGGCAAGGGCTGCTGTTAGAATTTTTAATACTACTCATCCCAGAAAAAATGCAACACATAAGAACGTAATTGAATTGATGCAGAATTTTATGGAAACGGGATCAGTTGGTAACAGAAAGCATAACTCAACGCAAGTGGTTAATGACGAAGCTATGGAAGTTATAGTTTTAGGAGCAGTTACTTTAGAGGATCAGCAATCATTATCACAATTATCTAGAGCAACAAGTGTTTCACGCAGTAGTGTTAGAATTTTACATAAACACAAATTTCAACCATACAAAATAAGGTTAGTACATGAATTACACAAAGATGACCCTGATCAATTATTTTGAAACTGCCACAACATGATATGTATTCCTTCAATCAGTGTGAATATGTCTATATTTTTTCAACACAAAAATTATGACAGTTTTAGAGAAATTAAGCAATAAATACCGTTTGACGGTATCTAATAATTCGTAATATTCTAAAATTATGCGATTTCGGCAAAATATGTGGCAACGTCGCATTTACGATTGAGTCGTGCGCATGTGATGCACGTTGTTGAAAGCTGTTAATGAGATCGTCTGATTCCCGTCGCCATCTGGTGTTTCCAACACAAATTCGCTTAATTCGAGAAAATGCCGGTTGGCACTGAATGCAAGGTCAGCAGCTTTGCTACTGAAAAGAAAATTAAGAGGGAAACGGAATAAAAATAGAACAGGATCCTATGAATTGTTAAAGCTATATCGAAGGAAAACATTAGAATTTTTATGGTGGCGTGTCATGGAATGTTTAAGATTATTTTTTATGTTGTAGAGAATTGTTGGATAAATACTTTTATTTACATCGTTTGAAGAGCAAATTAAAATATCATAACTGTTGTGCAGTATAATGACATGATAATAAAATGAAATATGCAGTTTATTTTTATATAGAAATAAATGTTCATAGGTACAGGGTTATGCATTATAAATTACCCACCCCTTATCATCGTTATTATTGCTTATAGAAAAAAAAGTTTTAAATAAAAGTTGTGTTGTTATGACTGAATTTTGTTAAAATGCTATCAAAAGTACAGTATCGTGCAAATTTCAGGGTATACAATATATACGTATATATATATATATATATATATATATATATATATATATATATATATATATATATATATATATATATATATATATATATATATTTATATATATATATATATTAAATAGGATACCCTGTATATTATAAAATTTTAGGAGTAATCCTTTGTTTCTGATTTTAAAAGTATACCATATTTTACCCCTACCATATACGTTTTTGAGTTATTAAACGTCGAATATCTTAGTTAAACTAGTTACTGCAAATATGGAAAAGTTAACATTATTAAAGTGAGCTATGAAAATGACAACTATTATGCTTGATAAATGACATTCTTTTAATGAAATAATCAAAATGGTTTACAGTGAGGCAGAAAAAAACCAAATATTTATACAAAATAGATAAAGATTTATTTAGGAAATTATATTATAAATAAATAATAACTCATAAAAGATGTTCGATATGTCAACCATTATTGTCAATGCATAATTGATAGCGTCTTCTTATATTTATAATTGCATCAGAAATGGCTTCATTATTTACATTCAGATTGTTTATTTCAAGTCGAATCCTGTCTTTAATGACAATGTCTTTTAGAAATCCCCAAAAAAATTAATCCATAGGGGTCAAATCCGGACTGTTACGTGGCCATTTAACAGGTTCATTTTTCCCTATCCATATTGGGAATACATTATTCAATTGATGTCGAACGCGTAGAACACTATGCGCAGTTGCCCCATCCTGCATCCAAATCATATCAGTTCGATTTCCGGAAAATTCAGCAAAATAACATTTTCTGCTTTTGGGATAATTATTTCCAGATAGGTAACTCCAGTTAAAATATAATCGTAAAATATAGACCCAACAATTTCTGAAAATTCCACACCAAACGCTAACAACTTTTCTTCCTGATTTCTTTGTTTTACCAATCTTTTTCTGTTGTGCTTGTTTTCCCACGACCTTCGGTTTTTCCTATTAAGAACTCCTGCCGTAGGAAAGGATGATTCATCAGTCCATAGTATTTTAGTAAAAAATCGGGATCTTCATCCAATTTTTGAATCATCTGGCGGCAAAAAGTTCAGCGTTTTCCTTTTATGAGCCTCTGTTAAAACTTGTACGGGTAAAATTTTATATGGTCCGTAACTGTTATTTTTTAACGTACGTTGGATTTTGGAATAACTTTTACCTAATAGATCGACTGCGTTATTTATACTACATTCAGAATTTTCTAAAAAATAACAAAATGTTTCAAAAAAAGTCTATTCGCGAATAAATATGGATGGGCTTACCTTCGAAATGAAGCAGTATATCTAGTTCCTGGTTTGCTTGAACTACACGCTTTTTTCTACTAAAACTGGAGGTATATTCACCTTTCGGTAAATATTTTTGAATATATTTCTGATAGTGTTGGACGATTTGGATACAACACTTTTTACTGCACGTTTATTTTTGTTATTTTGTATATAAAAAGTAAATATTTGGACTTTTTCTTCCTCGCTGTAAACCATTTTGATTATTTCATTAAAGAAATGTCACTTATCAAACATAATAGTTGTAACTAGTTTAACTAAGATATTCGACGTTTAATAACTCAAAAACGGTATATGGGAGGGGCAACATATGGTATATTCTTGAAATCAGAAAAAAAGGATCATTCTAAAACAAAATATAATTTTTTTGTATCCCCTGAAATCTGCACGCTACTGTACTTTTGATAGCATTTTAACAAAATTTAGCCATAACCACACAATTTTTATTTAAAACTTTTTTTCTATAGGCAATAATAACGATGATAAGGGGTGGATAATTTATAATGAATAACCCTGTACATAAAATTCTGGAATCAAATTAGTAGAATTCGTTTTTATTATTCATATACAGTTTCCGTGTTGAAAATTGTACAAGTTGATTAGAATTTAAGTTGTATGTAAATGCAAACTAAAAATTTAATAAAATTACAATGTTACTAAAGACAAAAAACTTTGTTTTCAAATTATTATGTTTTTTGTATCCGAGTCAGTAAAAACAACTTTCACAACCTATTTGAGTTAGCTTTGCGATATTGAAATACTGTTTGCCTAATGTTAATTGTTATATCGTCGCATAATGCTGGTTTACCAGTCGTTCACCCGAAAGTTTTAAGAAAATAAGCTGCTTGGCTATTCAGTGACTTGTTCGGTGACTTGTCGATAAATAAAGAAAATTCTAATAATTTTCGTCAACAATGGACTACGATGGAGATGGAGAATATGGATATCACCAATGCTTTCTCTCAATTTTTTCAAAATTCTTACAAGTTGTGATCAAGATATGACACAACCGCCGATATTCTTGATCTGAATGAATTTTCTGAAAATAACTACAGACAGATTACAGTTATCAACAAAGTTTCTAAAGTGTTTGAAATTTTACTTTATGAAATATAAATGATATAACAAGAAATGAAATCGGAAACAGAAACAGTTGCATTCATCATATCTTTATAAAAAATTTACAAAATACTGCAGAAGAGATATCACTTCCCTGTATAATAAAATCAAAAATAACTGATCATTATATAATTGCTATTCAAATAATTATAAAAAAATGCAATAGTAAACTCACGTAATAAGACACAAAAGTATATTAAGTATATTGGTTATAAAAAACTAAAAATCTTAAAAATGTAACGTGGGAGAACTTGGATATTGAATGTCTGGAAAGTGCTACAAATACTTTATACTTTTATTGCTATAATAAAAAATTAGGTTAAAGCAAGCACAAAAATTGTGAGAATTAAACATAAAGATAAAAAAGGAAAAAGTTGGATCACAAAAAACCTATTAAATATATAAATAAAAGAGATAGTATGTACATTGAAGTAAAAAATAATCCTGATAATATGGAACTAAAAAATGAAAATAAAAAATATCGACGACTTAAACAATTTAATTAAAAAAGGGAAACAATATTTCAGGAATAAGGTGGAGAGTAATAAATTTTCTCCAAAAAATTTATGGGAGGTGACAAATGAATTTTGCGGAATACATAAAACCAAATCAAATATATCTGGTATTAAAAATGCTGATGGCGAAAAAGTGAAAACTGATAATGAAAAGGCCAATATATTTAAATTTTCTTTAGTAATATTGCGAGAAAAATCAATCCAAAGTCGAATAAATAATACGAAACAGAAACACAAATGAATTCAATATTTTTGTATGCGACCACTCCTACGGAAATTATAAAAATTTTTAATGAACTAAAAAACAAAAAATCGCCGGGAATAGACGGAATTACTGCAACCACTGTAAAAGAAATCTTTCAATATATGGCGATATCATTAGGTAATATAATAAACAAAGTAATTGTTGAGTATCAATGTCCCTCAGCTTTTAAAGTAGCTATCATAAAACCAGTTCACTAAAGTGGTTGCAAAGAAGAGGTAACAAATTATAGACCTATTTCTTTAATTAGTAATCTCGCAAAAAATCTTTGAAAAAGTTATTAAGTCGCGAATTATAAACTATTTGGAAAAATATAAGTTGCTATCCAGTTAACAATATGGCTTTCGGAAAGGTATGAGTACACAAAATGCAATTGCACATCTTGTAAATAAGATTTAACATGCTTTGGACAACAGAGTCAAAAGAAAAGCTTAGCTGTGTTCATTGATAAAGATGATCACTTCAAAATGAAACCTGCACACAGGTAAAATATTTAGGTATAATTATTCATTCAAAAATGAAATGGAATATACATATTAATTATATATCTAATAAAATAAGAAAACTAATAGATAGGTTTAAATGATTAAAATAAATTCTAGATTTTAAGCAAATTAAAATATTGTACCAATCACTTGTTGAATCTCACCTAATGTATGGAATTCTAGGTTGGGGAGGAGTTCGTGATTCACATTTAAAACATTTAAATTCATTACAGAATAGATGACTAAAGATTATAAAAAACAAAGAACCTATTTACCCTTCAAATCAAGTATTATAGATGCTAATGTAATGGATGTTAGGTTGCTGTTCTTTTATCAGTGCGTTTTACACCAATGGCAATCTAATATGCAAAAAGGCAACGAAATGCAGAAAATTAGAGGTAATCTGAGCAATATCTTAAGAACTCTCAAAACTAATACCGCACTTGTGGACAAAGATGTTTTACATACCTCAGTCCCAAAGCTTACAACACAATACAAAATAATATTAAACATACCTCTTCTAAAGACGGCAAAGACCAAAATTAAACAATACATTCAAGAAACACCTAGAGAAGAAATGCATAATGTTGTTAATCCAAAACCATATCATAATAGGTTATTTTAAATTTTAGACTTATTTCAATAATACTATTTTAAATTAATATATGTATTTGTGCACGATGTATACGTAGATATGAACATGTTTCATTATATTACATGTTTTTATTTTCCTAAATCTTTAAATGTTTTTATGTTATGATTAAGTTATTTTATTGTTATTTTCTTATTTTTTTTAGACTGTATGTATAATTATTAAGAATGCATCCCCTTCTTCATGTACAGTGCTCCCCCTTCTATTTTATTCTATTCTATTTTATTAATAATTAGAAATAGTGAAAATAAGTTAGAACTTGACAGATACAGAAATGACACAAGTACTGTAAGATATATCCCTAAGGACTCTCGCCATTGTGCTCAACATAAAATGGCGAGTTTTAATTTTCTAGTCCATCGTCTATTAAGCTTCCCCTCAGTAAGGAGAGGTTTGAAAATAGAAAAGGCATTGATTAAGGATATACCTAGCTGTGAGCAAAGGATATTCTGAAAGTTTAATTGATAAAATAATTAAGAAACAAAAATTTAAAGTCGCTTCGAAATTCCTCGACCTTTCAAAATGAAAGAGAAAAGCTTGTGTCGATTCCATTGTATCCTCGATTCACCCGTGGTATTGGTAAGATTTTTAAAGATATAGGTATGACAGATATCGGAAAATAAACTACAAATTTTAGGCAATCCAAAAGACAAAATTGAAACAAACGAAAAGCTAAATATTTACGAAATTAGCTGTAAGGACTGTAATCAAAAGTATGTTAGACAAACTAGACGATCTATTCAAACCGAATTCAAAGAGAATACGGCCCATCTAAAATATGGTAGAACGGATAAGTCTAGTGTTGCCCAATATGCGGTTGAGAACAATCATATAATAGACATTAGTAATTTAAGATTAGTTAGAAATGTAACAAATACTAGACAGCTGGATGAAATTGAAAGCTTAGAAATCACAAAGTGTAAAAAATAGTATGAATATCGACAGAGGGCCAATCTCAAATAGCCCTCTTTATTGGTTAGTGGGTCATAGTTCACCGAACCGTGACAATAGGTACACTGTTAGTATAAGGTTAGTTTTAATCATATCCAGATGATGCCAACCTGATTATGGTATATGGTGTTTTGGTGTTTCGTGGAAAATTACGTCAGTGTTAACTTTCGATTGTTGATCCATATTTTTTGTTCTGCCACCTTTGTACACCTGAAACTACTTAAGCAATTAAAATTTCACGAAAAGAAAAAATGCGGATCTCTTTCTTCACTCTCTCAAAATCCAGACCCATCATTCAGAATCACTTGTGTATTTAAAAATGTTTACAGCATAGTTCACACATAGAAATTCTGTGTGTTGAGACGTACAAAATACAAAACCGTTATGGTTTAGTTGTTGTTGACGATTCCTAACCCCCTTAATTATGATAATCAATCCAACCTAGTGGCGTCGTATTAATTATTTTTACCGATGTTATATCGTCGTCTAGACAGTGAGTGTTTAGATTTTGCAGGTTTACTGCAGTACACAAGTCAGCAAGAAAATCGCATTGGCATAAGCAGAAAACTGTGTCAGTTGGTTTATTATTGCATAAGGTTATACGAGGACTTAGGAAGTCGTAGCAATGTCTTGAGACGTTCAGCTCCGATACCAAGAAACGATTCCCTATTCGAGTATTCGCTATAGTGCTTGTCATGGGCGGATGCCGGAACGGGACACTTTACGTGATATAGAGCGGGATACACCAAAGTAATACTTTATGCGTTTTAGAACAATTGTAAACTTTGAGACGGTCATGCCTTATACAATACCTAAAGTTGTTAAAATATAAAAACGATAATACTGTAATTGACTCATCAGGTGTGATATTGCAAAAAGCAATAAATGCATTTTTTAATTAATCCAGGTTTGTAATTTGCTTTCTATAAGGAACATGGAACATTAAGTTAAGCTATACAAACACGATTTTTTTATTACTGTTTTCTAATTTATCCTTAGTAAAACTAGTTTCAATAGAAAACACTGACTCTCTAAATAAAGAAAAGGAATTCATTCGCATTAAATTTTCATACACTGAACTGGTTCCGCGGTTGGCTGCTTGTGAAACATTATTAAACTGGGAAACAAAGGAAAAATATTCTTAATGAGTTTTATGCCGGTCATTCAGAAGTCCCCCAGACAAAATATAAATGTATCAATTATAGATCTAAGATTAGTAATAAGTAAACAGTTTAGGATGTAAAACGATTTCCATGAATAAAAATTACAATCGAAGAATTCTATCAAATAATAAAGATAAACCAGATAAATTGCAAAAAAACTGGAGTATATGTTCTGCTATATATATTGGATAAACTGGTCAACATGTAAACAAACGGATTGCGGAACATAAAGAATCTATTTTGAACAAATACATAGCACCGTTATGTCAACGCAATGTATAGATAATAATTATTTCATAGATTTGGATAAGATCGACTTGCTTCATTTAGAAAATAAAGGTAAGCAATTAGAATTATTAGAAATATTAGAAATTAAAATAGCAGTAAAAAATAACAAAAACCTAACAAATGAACAAATAATTTTTACTGGTCACGACATTTTAGACAAAATAGTATGAGTTAAAGAAATTCCTATCGTTTAATACCATAAAATTTATTACTTTACAATTGTATTGTACTGCCCATATGTGATATATAAGTAGAAAACACAATTTAGAATCTAGTAACATTTAAAAGCAAAATGTTTCTTTATTTTTAATAATTAAATTTTCAATTCACAGACACGCGTTTCGATGTCAGTGTGATTTTTTTTCTTGAGGCAAAACTCAACTGAAAAATTTACAAAATTGTAATAATTATAATCAAATGCTTCTCAAAACAACTGCTAAAGTTGATGTCTTCGAGTAAACAATAATTTCGTCTAGTTATGGTGTCTGGTCAATCTAAGTGTTCCAAGTGGTCGTTTAAACCGGAAATTGACTTCCATGAGTCCATTATACACTATTTGGGTCGAAACCTGAACCATTCTACCTCTAGAGAGGCCATTTTTTAGATCGGATGCAGTTAAAAAAACAGTTTCGAAGAGCCTGGAGTCTAAAAAATCTGGTTATTGGAGCCGTTGTGACCTGTGGCGGCCTTGGCCAGGTCTTCTTGTGACAAGTCCTGTCTCGATGCCATCTCCAGTGTCTAAAGACCACAGACTAAAATACATTTAGCACTTGGCTTACATATCGCTGAGAGCGTCCTTCTTGCAAAAATGTAACTGCTCGTGTCACATCAGCTAAATCACATTAATTTTTGTCACACTTATAACAATGCCAACAAATAAATCATGCGACAATAATCTAGAATAATAGGAGCTAACTTGATTAATAAATTTAAATAATATTATATGAATCAATTTTCACCTTTTTTAAAAAGTGATTCTTTAAATGTTTTGGGTAGTTTATTATTTATATATTAGTACTTAAGTATTTCTTTTCTTTTTCAGGTAAGTCGGCAAACATACATTTGGCACCTCTACCTAGCCTAAGTCAATGTAGTGTAAGTTTTCCTTATTAATTATTACTTAACGATTAGTTCTTAGTTGGGGTCTAAATAAAAAATATTTTTTTCTTATCGTTAAACATCACAGTTGAATTAACAATGGACTACACCAATTGTGACGTCACGACGTATGCAACCGACATCACCTAATGTCATAACTTCATATTTAATTTGTACTGAAAAGGATTAATTATTCCTAAACAGTACATAGTACTTCATTACATGATTGCGCAAATGGAGTACTATATATTATTTTACACATCTTTCCAATTCTTTCTCCTTGCAAAACCAATCATAATGGTATTAATTATTCTTCTGATGTATCCTCTGACGTCAAGAAGTCTCACTTCGTTATATTCGAATTTAAGTAAACATTTGAAATTCTTCATTTACCATTAATACTAAGTTACTATGAGTATAATATAACCGTATCAGCAGGAATACGACGAATTTTACCTCTGTCTTCAGTCATTTAAATACATACTAATGAAAGTGGTCCAAACACACTTCCTTGAGGAATTCTATTTTTTTTTTAATGTTGACTACCAATCTTCTGTTTGCATGCTTTGGTACTGATTTTTAATATAATGTTTACCTATTATTTGAATAATGAACCACTGAATTGTAATTTCGAAGCCCTTATTTTTATGTATACAGAGGGTACCACTGGCAAGTGTTGTAGATACCTGCTCCAAATAGTGTAGCTTTTAACGAATTAGGACTCTTCATGAGTAAAGTATATGTTTCGCGGTATCTGCTTCATCTTATCGGCTTTGCCCATTTTTTTTTAAATGATATCTCAGTGAACAATAACCTGTGAAAAAGCCAGTTAGTATCCTTAACTTTGCTGTTCGAGTAGTTCTCTAGCAATTTTTTTACGAGTAGTTTAGAAACTTCTTCACTTGTCTTTGTCCTGGAGTTAACTTTCAGTAGGATGATTTATGTTCCCTTTCCCATTTCCTGACCTCGTCTGTTGTGTGGTTTTTGGATGTTCCACAAAACGGTTCTGGTCCGATGAATGATGATCCTGACCCTCATTCTCCTTCTCTTCTAATCCTCCTTCTCTTCTAATCCTCCATACCCTGGTACTCACATCAAGGTAACCTTGTTGTTCCTTGCCAGTTGCCTTGCTATTTGTAGACATTCTTAGACTAAGTTAGACTTATAAGTAAAGGAATTTAAAGCTTTAAGTGCTGCCTGGCTGTCTGATAGATTCTTTCTTGGTCCTCGTGTGTATTTTTTAATGCACTCTCGAGAACAGATTTCTACCTGCAAGATGGTGGGGGCTTAGCCTAAGGGTTTTGATAACCTGTATCTAGGTCCATATACTCCTGCCCTTACGCGTCCCTCCATCTTTGATCCATCTGTATACCACACAAGGGATCCTTTTTCAAATTTGGATCTTCCAAAGTTCCATATTTGGCGATTAGTTATTAGCACTTTAAATATCCGCTTAAATTTGAGTCTCACTAGCATTCTATTAGTAGGTTTGGTCATTGAGACTAATTGAAGTTCATAAAAAATACTCAGATGTCCAACCAGATTTCCTGATTTGAATTTCCTAGATTGCGGTCTTTGAGCGCCAATGGCTGCTTCGTTTTCTATATGCATGTGTAAAGAGAGCAGACCAAGCGAGAGGCTTACGTTGTCTGTCTGGGGTATAATTAATTTTGATTGACTGAAAGCTACCCACAGATATCGTTCTAAAAGCGCATTGAGTACAGTATTCGCTGTTTTGTTATTTATAGAAACTACCTCAGTATTCTTATGTTGATTGTCTTCGATAAAATTATATTTTGCGTTCCTATAGATTATTTCTATATCTTTTTTATAGTTATCTAATTTTTTTAAATATAATTTTACGTATCTTGATTTATTTGACACAGCCTCTTTTCTTTAAAATCATTATCAAATTTCTTACATTTTGTCTGAATACCTGTACCTAAAACCACTTTCTTTCTCAAACTGTTATCTAAAGAAGGATAAAAAATATAAAATATAACAGTCCGAATATTTGCTGAACACGAACCCTATACCAAACTTGGACAATAATATTAATATTATACGTTTGCCGGTCACATGGCCAACATATACTTCGGCAGAGGATAGGGAGATAAAGAGGTGGGCGCCGTCTCTCCGCCTGCTGTTGCGGTTGTCGGCCGAGATCAGCTGTAGCAGTGCGGGGGTTTTCTATTGATCGCTCCTGCAGCGCGCACATAACACTCCTCTTCTGATCAATGATCACTCACTTCTCCCCCACCACACAGTCCTCTATTGCTACCAACATTATATGTTGTAAATCACCAAGAAAAACATATGGACGACGAAATTATAATGCTAATGAAAATGAAACGTAACAGATTCAAAATTCAAAATTAGTTATTTATTTAATTACTGATGTTAATATAGAAGAAGAATACTATATAACACAATAGAAAAATATGCCTATACAGAGTGTTCACATTTAAATATTCCATAAAATTAAAAATATTAACGTAGGTAGGTTGATCCCATATGAGTAATTATTCATGATAAATCAAAAAAGAAAAATTCTCATAAAATTCCTTTATTACTGTAATAATTATTACAGTAATAAAGGAATTTTATGAGAATTTTTCTTTTTGATTTATCATTAAAAATATTAGTGTATTTTTACGATCTGTTAATTTACTTATCGATTTGTTTTCTTGGGTTAAGGTCTTTTGTTGGAGAAAATTAATTTTCAAAAAACCGATGTTTCGGTGTTTTATTACACCTTCTTCAAGGTCTACAATAAATAAATTAAGAATTACAAAGATTATATATATATATATATATATATATATATATATATATATATATATATATATATATATATATATATATATATATATATATATATATATATATATATATATATATATATATATATATATATATATATATATATATATATATATATATATATATAGTTACTGTTCGTAACTAACCCGCGTCTAGCTATTTCCCTGTACTTATATATATATATATATATATATATATATATATATATATATATATATATATATATATATATATATATATATATATATAATGGATGTAATAAAGTTAGATTTTGCTGTTTTTAAAATGTAGTTTTATTACTTCCATTAAAAAAAAATTACCAATGTATACACTTTGTAATTCTTAATCAATTTATTATAGACACTGAGGAAGATGTAATAAAACACCGAAACGTCGGCCTTTTAAAATTATAGTTTTCTTTAACAAGAGACCTTAACCCAAGAAAACAAATCGATAATTAAAAACATTGTAAAAAATTTATTGCGTTGTTTAGGTTGGTTATTCTAATGTGTTTGTGTTAAATTTCTGTATTAATATTTGGACAGTGACAGTAAGAATTTACACAAACATGCATCTGGACAATTTACAAGTTGTTTTATATAACTATTTCATAGTATACTTCAAATGTATGACTATGTAGTCGACTCCATTTTCTCCTTAATGTAAAAGTAATACACCGGATCTTAACTCTGGATGGGATATAAAAACGGGACCATTTTACAATATCATGAGGTGAAATGTTGCAAGAATGACTATAAATCTCTCTATCGTAGGTGCGGGTTTAATTCCCGCCACCAACACTGATAATGTCGGTGGGAATGGTTGTACGTCCATGTGGATTCGGTGGCTGTATAATTTCTGTGGTGATTATTAAATCTCCTTTCTTTATTTTGACAGTGGAAACACTCACGGTATTATTTCCCAATGGACAACGACAATTTTAGCTTACTAGAAAATATTGTGTCAATAGGATTTTCTGCAGATTTCAAAACAAGATTTATTCTCAATTTATCCTAGATTTGTGCTGACCCAAAGTCGCTATAAGTTTCAATAAATAACTAACGAAGGTCTGAGTAAAGATTTATGTGTAGTAATTTATTTATACCGGGTGTACTATGTATGAATTTCAAGGCTTTTATCTCAGTTGCTCTAAATATAACCATACAAAATGTTGGTATATCCAGACAAGAGTAATTTTCTATCTAATGATAGTATTAAAACTTATTAAGAACTTTTCATTTCCCAGACAAAAAATTATATAAACTTATGATCCTATAAATGTTTTGATGCTTGATGCGGTGAATAAAGATTAGGATTTTTGTTCATTTGATGTCTTTAATAACTTAACGAATCTAGTTATTTTTTCTAATTAGGTAATTAATGACTGAGTATAACAACCCTAACGGCTATGTTAGTGTCAGTCCTAGGGCACCAACAGACGACACGCTAAACCCAATGTCCAAATAAAAGTCCGTTTAACTTTTGGGCAGTCAAATACTGGGGCCACGGTAAAGATGATTTTCAATAAAAATATTTGATTTGTTAATTGCTTGCCAGAAGACTATACCGGGTGAGTCACGAATTGCGCTCGCCCCGATGTCTCCTAAAATATTTGGAATAGAAAATTGAACGAGGGCTTATTATACGACTAAAATGCCATCTTTTCAATAAAAAAATCAAGTTTGGTGCACATCCGGTTTGATCGGAAATGCCCACAAATGAAACACCCTATATATTTTTACATTTTTGGAATCTAGAGGAAATTTTGAATACAATACATCCATTTTGGTCACTTTTTGATAAACATTAAAAATTTTATTAAAAAAATCTATTTCTGAATCCAGAGTGCTGTGGTGCCCAAAATATATTTTAGTTTGTGTGCTACGTTACTATGATTTTTCCAATGTTATTAGGTTACCAGATTTTAAACAGAAATGTGTCATTTTAGATTCCAAAGCCCATTAATCTATTAGCCGCATGTTTCTAAAAGCTTGGTTGCATTGTATTTTGGCTGAAATCTTAAATATTTCTGAGCGGATTTTCAAAATTTTGATATCATTAGATTCGTATGAAAATGGGGTATTTAAAAATGTTGATGGACGATTAACTTCCCATTTAAAAAAACCGAGTTAGTGGGTAAAAATCACATTTAAAAATTTTAAACGCCTCTAGACAATTAAGGAATGCAATCATATTGCTCTTTTTATTTTTATAGTAACGTAGCACACAAACTAAAATATATTTTGGGCACCACAGCACTCTGGATTCAGAAATTGATTTTTTAATAAAATTTTTAATGTTTATCAAAAAGTGACCAAATTGGATGTATTGTATTCAAAATTTCCTCTAGATTCCAAAAATGTAAAAATATATAGGGTGTTTCATGTAAAAATCGAAAGTTGTGGGCATTTCCGGTCAAACCGGATGTGCACCAAACTTGATTTTTTATTGAAAAGATGGCATTTTAGTCGTATAATAAGCCCTCGAAATTTCAATATTCTATTCCAAATATTTTAGGAGATATCGGGGCGAGCGCAATTCGTGACTCACCCGGTATAAGTAATAATTATTAAAAGAATATTGTTTTATTTAGCTGACACAGGTAATCAACTCACAGAATATGTTTTTAACTAACAGTGTCGAGCTCCCCACAAATATGGTTTCTCACAGACCTAAATAACATGGCGCCCAACGTGGGGCCACTTGCCTTGCTATCAAGTAATTAACAAGTCAAATAACGGTAAATTCATAATTCGAAACTGACTTTTTTTATTATTTAAAAACATCCTTACAAGAATCCTGGTGTTGAACATTAAATATCAAAACGCAGTATTCTTCTTTGAGAAACAAAAACCCTCTCTATATCAGTGTCTATTCCCCAGCATATTATGTTATTATTAATATGACTGTATGCCAGTGAATGGTATACACTTAATAGGCCGCCATGATCTAAACATGACTTTAGTTGCAAAATAGCAAAAAAGGCACTATTTAATTTTGCAAACATAATCAAGATGTTTAGTAAAATTTAGTTTTTCATCAAGCCAAAGGCCTAAAAACTTAGATGTTTGAGAGAACTGAATGGCGAAATAGTTTTCCATGTTTGAAAATTTAAAAACTGTTTTTGTATCATTCATTTCGCTGACACCAAATATCGAGTTTTTGACAAACAACTCTGATATATTCTGATAATGGGTCAGGATTTGCCCCAGAAACTGTAATGGTGCTATCATCAGCAAACTTCGTAATACTACCTTTACTGAAGAAATCTGGCAAGTCATTGACATATATCATAAATAAGAGTGGGCCCAACGCTGACCCTTGAGGGACATCAAGTGTGACATCTTTAGATTGAGATATGTGGTTTTCCAGTTTCACCCTGATCTTTCTATTAATCATGTATGATTCAATCCAGTTTTAATCCTATGTAAAAAGCACCCTATTTAAAACTTACCCTTTTTCACCCAAAATTTATAGGGCAAGGAATAATTCTTAATGTTATTGAAGAATGCAATCTTATTAACTTATTTAAGGGTAGTTAGGGATGTTTGCACAGACAATGTGCAATGAACATTTGATGATGTGTAGAGTGTGTCGGTATACTTGGTTTTGTGGCATCTCACAGGGGCCTATTGTAAAAATCACCGAAAATAAGAATTCAGGAAATAAATAAAAATTGCAATAAATAAATAAATAAAAGCTAATGAAACAAATTTTACCTTGTCGCCCAATCGCCTGTCATTACGAAACTGTTAAATATAGTGGAAAATTGTTTGCGAGGCACTTTAGACACTATCTGAAACGCGACGCTAATTTCACATACATTTTAGTTGCATTTTTATCATGTAATGGCGTTATCTGCGGAAAAAAATTGCTCTTATTATAAAAAATGACGTATACTATACTCCAAACCATTCAGAGCGTTATGGGGGTGAGAGAAATAATGCAAATCGTTAGATATATCCAGTGTAAAAAGTGACAGATATCTGTGAAAGTGCAAAATTTTTTTTATTTTATTTCTCCATAACGGCTTGTCTCCGGCGAAAAAAACTTCATATTCGTGTTCAGCGTACCTTATTTTGAGGGGGGTAGAACAATTTTCAGGAAAATTTAAGCATCTTATACTAAATAATTACCTAATTTAAACCATTAATCCGATTGGTCGATTTTAATGAACATTACTATAAATTGTTTGACAATTCAAGAATTTTAACGAATCACACCTCTTTAAATACGTTAAAAAGCTTTATCAATAACAATTAGTCAGCAAAGTTTAATTGATACACGTGTACGCCTTCATAGATATCTAACACTCTGCTGATTTCAAGAAATGTAGCTTGCCGTGAATTTCTTAAAATACCAATAATAGCTAACGCCCAAGTAATCAATCAAGACGTCTATAAGTGAAGTAAACTGGAATTATTTATTAATAACATTTTTTGTTAGTTTTTTTTAGTAGACACTTATAAAACGTTAGAGCATAAGTACTGCCCATTAATAAAATAGTTTTGTGAAGAAAAACCTGCGCACTGGTTTAATAATAATTTGCGTGATATGAGAGATACGCTTATTGGTATTAAACAAATTTATAATACTTCAAAAAAATCCTAGAGATAAGGCTGTCTATATTTCTTTTCATAAAGAGTATGAAAACACAATTAATAACACCACATGTAATTACAACCCCTTTATCCCTGAAGGTCTGGAATGACTTTGTGCGGGAGAGGGTTACACATTAAGAGACAACGGACAAACATCCAATATCCGAGTATATAATTAAAGTCACAAAAAAAATTAGCTTATGACTCTTTTATTCAAGAATCTACTAATAAATCTAAAGATACTTGGAGAATTAGTAACTATGAAAAAAAATTCCAGGTCTAAAAATAATAATGAGAAATGTTCTATAACGCCTAATACATTAATTGATTTTTTTGCTACAGTTGGGAATATAATTAATCATGTGCCAACTAGAAATGAAGATCCATTAAATTTTCAAAATTATGTTCCATTTACACATATTACCTTTTTTCTTGAACCAATGCCCACATTTGAAGTAGCGAGTGCAACATAATCTAAAAAAAGACTGATAGTTTAGATATTTATGATTTAAATAGTAGAATTATAAAAGGCACTTTAGATGCTTCTATTTGCTTTTTAACTCATATTATAAATTTATGTTTTAGCCGGGGTTCTTTCCCTAATATTTTTAATGTAACTAGAATTGTGCCGAGTTTTAAAAATGGACATCCTAATACTCCTGACAACTATCGCCCCATATCCATTATACCAGTGTTTGGCAAGATCATTGAAATAATTTAAAAAATAGGGTACTGAAATTTTTTGAGAGATATTCCTTATTGCATAAATGCCAATTTGGTTTTAATAAAAAGTGTTCCACGGCAGATGTCGCCTATGAAGTTATGAGTGATATTGTGGAAGGGTTTGGTGAAGGAGCCTGTACAGCAGTTACGTTGGTCGATCCCAGCAAATCCTTTGACTGTGTTTATCACAAGTTATTAATAAAATAACTTAACTTTTATGGCATTAGAGGGATACCTCTCAAATTGTTGGAGACGTATTTAAATGAACATCAACAATGTGTTTTTAACGATAATAATGTAATATCTGAGTATAAGGCATTAGATCATGGAGTACCTCAAGGATCCGTCTTGGTGCCTTTATTATTTTTTATATTCTTTAATGATTTATTTTTTATCTATTCCCAAATAAAGTTATGTATGCGGATGATGCTACCCTAATTACTAAGAACAAAAAAATTGATGATCTCCAATTTATGGTAAATTAAATCCACAATCTTGCTGAACATTGGTATATTAATAATATACTTAAACTCAACAGAGACGAATCGCAATAATTGATTTTCTCTTCAAATAATTCAGTAGTTGAAGGTAAATGTGTAAAACTTCTTGGCGGCATTATTTTAGATGATTCACTAAATTGGTGTTCTCATATTAAACAGCTTTGTAACAAAACGTCTGAATACATATTTCTTTTACGACAACTAAACATTATTAACTGCTTATCACGCACTTATTCAGTCACATTTTAACGATGGTATTATCCTGTGAGGTAACGCCACTGATGTTGAAAAGTTTTTGAGTTACAAAAAAAGATGTATGAGAATAATTGCTGGTGTGCATACATTGGAGCATTGTAGACTTTTTTTATTCAATTTAAAATAATGCCAATTCCATCTATATATTGAGTAGTGGTGAGAGGTATGTGAAACTTCTCATATGGTTCAAATGCTACTATCCGACCGACATCATAGATGTCTCTGAGCGGATAGCGACTTGCGAAGCAAGTACCGAGAGCGGCGACCTCTAGCCCAGGTGGACTAAATATGATTTGAACTAAACAACTACTCAGCGGGCAAATACCCCGACCTGCATTGGATTATACCTTCAAATCATGATACCTCTCACATACCTCTCACCACTACTCAATTTACCTTAGTCAGTATATGAATAACAGGTTGGCCACTATCATTTGTCTGTTCCATAACCTATGACATACTGAGGAGAACTAATAAGTTCGAAACCGGTCTATGTCTGGTTAGGAATTGACAAATGATATTGGCTACCGATCTATCATGATTTGAAGGTATAATCCAATGCAGGTCGGGGTATTTGCCCGCTGAGTAGTTGTTTCGTTCAAATCATATTTAATAATCATCTATATATGTTTATTATAGTCTCTTGCAAATACATAACAATAAAAATTCTTTTTCTACACACGCATATTATTACGATTACAATACTAGATTCGTAAATAAATTTAAAACAACCAGATTTCATCTAACAAAATCGGCAAGAAATTTACTAGACTTAAAACTATATAATAAGTTACCTGATAGTTTGAGAACACTTGATTCTAACAAATTTAAGAATAAGGTGAAAAACCATATACTAAAAGTTTGTTTTTACCCAATAAATAAATATATGAATGCCCTTGTATAATGTAATTATATTTTTAGTTTCAGTGAAGTTTTGTGTCCACATAAATTATTTATAACAGATATGCTTTGTGGATAATTTTGGACAATAATAAATACTTAGATTAACCGGTTTCTCCTGTAATACCAGGCTTCATCAGAATCTACAACGTTATACATAGTTTAATTCGACAATCACAAAAGAAACTAGAAAATGACTTACCAATCTAACAGTTCATAAAACAATAATTATTACTACACATACATTATTAGTTAAAAATATTTTTACACATAACCTCACACTTACTAACAGCTTGTATAATTAAAAGCACACTACTAGACAAATTGTAAAACTTTAAGAAATGGTCAAAAAGATAAAAATATATAAAACGTGAGTGTTGGAACAACTTAACCTTATTTAATTGATAAAACTTCTTCTTCTTTACTGTACATGAAACGAGTAAATAAATGAAGTAATATGACATATTTTGGTATTGTGGTATGTAGGTACCTAGTATATTTAATCATGCAGGTAGAGAAGAAATTTTAACATTAACCTATAATTATTACTCTATTAAATACATTTTATTTAAAACTTTCTTAATATGTTTCCATAAATATTGCTTAATCCCTCTATATCTGTTCTTAAATTAACACAATTTTGGTTACAATTAATATGAATCATTTGCAACAACAATCTTTTATCTAAGTTTTTCTCCGACTCTAAAACTGTTATATTTTCAAAATCAAAATTATGCCCTAAATTAGTTGTATGGGCTGCTAGTGCTATATTGGTTTTTTTTTGGCCACATCATACGTATGGGATTTTATTCTAGATTTCAACCACTGTTTAGTTTGTCCTATACAACATTGTTATTTTCGTTATTTAGAATATTTCAAATAGATTTCTAAAAGATATCAAAAAGTATTTTAATATAATATAGTAAGATTCCGGAAAGCTTAATTAATACCGTGTTTTATCAAGATAACCGTAACAGAAGTATTAACCATGGTTTGGGAGGTAATAATACTAAACGGTATTTCAAAATACCGTATATAGAAGGGTTATCACTAGAGCTGTCCGATGTGCCTGGAGTAAGCCACGGTCTTGCGCTGTCGTCACACGTGCCGATTTAGAAGTGATTTACGCTGCAGTTTTATTTGAAAGGTTAATGCGTGAGGTTGTACCTATAAATTATACATAATGTCAAACGCGCCAAAGGGTAAAAAACAACCGTACGCGGACACAGTGAATAAATTTATGCAAAATAATTTGTAAAGTTTGCAATCAAGACTTAATGTGCTGGCACAAAACAGATTGTCGTCGTCATGTCAATACCGTGCAACATCAAAATAAAAAAATGGCATGCCTTTGACAACTCAGTTTATGTGTGATTTATTGTTAATGTTAATAGCCTGTAATATTCCGCTACACATACTGGATAAACAACCATTTCGGGAGTTTTGGAATAAATACAATCCCCAGGTGAACTTACCAAGTCGTACATCGTTATGTAGATATATTCCAGCTGTTCGTGAAGACATTGTAAATAGGATTAAATGTGGATTAAAAAATACACGGCTCTGGTTATGTATTGACGAGACGACAGATTGTAAAAAAAATTCTATTTTAAATATTATAGTACGTGTACTGGACCCTCTTAAACCAACATTTCCACGGCTTTTTATTATGCTGAATATTTTCAATAAATAAAAGCTGTGATACTACAGTTCAACCCTAACGAGGCTGCAGCTATTAGGGAAAGCCAGACAAGCTTTCAAGGCGTTTCCCTTGAAACAGATTTAAAAAGTATTAATAACAATTATAGGGGACTACACGACGCAATAGAAAAATTGCAAAATAGTTCGTTGTCGTTAGTGGAATCGCTGCAAATAGTGGACGACGTAAAAACACAACTACAGGCTATAAATGACGCAAAAAATAATCGCGTTAGTGAAAAATTCGAGAGTGTATTACAGAAAGATCCTGATTTTAGCAAATTAAGACAAATTTGTGATGGTGCATCTACAACTTCGTTAAGTGAGTTCACAGATTGTTTTACTTATGCCTGTATTACATTCGTAGATGTCGAACGGTCATTTTCAAAATACAAACATATTTTTTCACCAAAGCGAACATCGCTGACAGAGATAGCTGTAGAAACATACCTGATTCTATTATACTATAGATCTTCCCCACTTTGTGATGACGACAACCAAACTACTTCATAAATCTGTTTAAAAGGGTGAGTTTTATACAAATTTTTATAAAATGTAATATTATTGTTAAAGTTTATTTCCATTTAATATACTTATTCAAGTATTATGATATGATGTAAACATATGAGTCATATGACGGCTCTGGCGGCCAGGTGACCTCGGACAGCTCTAGTTATCACACAGTATTAGAAATATTCTAAATAATGAAAACAACAACATTGTCTTTTACAATAAAAAAACGTTTGCACTATTATTTAACCGGATGAAAGATAAACTTCCTATAGATAAAATAAGTAACATTGTTTATAAAATTAATTGTGAATGTGGCCAGTGTTATATAGGACAAACTAAACAGTGGTTGAAATCTAGAATAAAATCTCATGCGTATGATGTGGCCAAAAAAAAAACCAATACAGCACTAGCGGCCCATACGACTAATTTAGGGCATAATTTTGATTTTGAAAATGTAACAGTTTTAGAGTCGGAGAAAAATTTAGATAAAAGATTGTTATTGGAAGAGATTCATATTAATTGTAACCAAAACTGTGTTAATTTAAGAACAGATATAGTAAGCAATATTTATGTAAACATATTAAGAAAGTTTTAAATAAAATGTAATTAATAGAGTAATTATAGGTTAATGTTGAATACTCTTCTTCTATACCTGCATGATTAAATATACTAGATACCTGCCACAATACCAAAATATGTCATATTACTTCGGTTATTTACTTGTATCATGTACAGTAAAGAAGAAGAAGTTTCATCAATTAAATAAGGTTAAGTTGCTCTAACAGTAACGTTTTATATATTTTTACCTTTTTGACTATTTTTTAATGTTTTACAATTTGTCTATGTAGTGTGTGTGAGGTTATTTGTAAAAAATATTTTTGACTAATAACATTGTGTTGTAATAATTATTGTTTTATGAACTGTTAAATTAGTGTTATTTTCTAGTTTATTTTGTGATTGTTGAATTAAACTATGTATAACGTTGTAGATTCTGATGAAGCCTGGTATTACAGGAGAAACCGGCTAATCTAAGTAAAGTGTTTTATTTATTATTGTCCAAAATTACCCACAAAGCATATCTGTTATAGATTGTATTTGTATATTTTTCTTTCTTTGTACAATTTGATAAAATTGGTTTTTGATTCATATGAACATCCTTACAGTTTTTATTATATCTAAAGCTGCAAATCGTTTCTGTGTATCATGGTCGTAGAGTACAGATGTACTTACTGTCGCCGGCATTCACCTTGGCCGCAAAACTCTTTCTCCAGTCCAGTCTATTATTAGCTTTCGAGTTGTGTACACGTTAAGTCACTTGGGCGTAATGCATATTGTTTTTGTGTTTTTATTTTATTTGTTGTACTGTATAGTTGATATTAATTGAATAATAAAGCATATCAGACGTACGCAGGGGTAGAAAACGGCCACTTGCTGACAAAGTGAATAAATTCATTGGTGAATTCCCGGATTTATTCTATGATGGTGCTAAAATAATTTGTAAAGTGTGCGAGAAAGATTTGATGTGCTGGGATAAGCGTGATTGTAAACTTCACGTAAATAGTGTACACCAAAAAAATAAAAAAAATGGCGTGACTTTGACAACATAGTTTATGTTTGATTTACTATTATGCTGATTGCCTGTGATGTTCCGCTGCACATACCTACTCGATAAACAACCATTTCGAGAGTTCTGGAATAAAAACAATGTCCAGGTGAAGTTACCAAGTCACACAACGTTATGTAACTATCTACCAACTGTATACGTAGACATGGTAAATAAGATGAAATGTGAATTAAAAAATACACGGCTGTGGTTATCTGTTGATGAGACAACAGATTGTAAAAAAATTCTACTTTAAATGTTATAGTACGAGTACTGGACCCTCTTAAACCGACAGTTCCACTGTTACTAGCTAGCAAAAGACTAAGTCAGTGTACTAGCGAAACAATTACCAGAGTGGTGCTGGAGACGTTAGAAAAATTTGAACTGTCACAATGTCAAGTGTTGATGTTTGTGACTGATGGCGCCGTGACAATGAGTTCAGTAGGCCGTTCTTTGCAAGAACAAAGTTGTACGTTTATATATGTTACGTGTAAAGTGCATGCTTTACATCTTGTAGCAGAAACTATTCGAAAAGGTTTTCCAGAGGTGGATGCATTAATAGCAAGTACAATAAAAGTGTTTCTTAAATCTCCTAAACGTCTCCGTGCATTTCATAGTAAGTGTCCCGGTATTCCTGAACCACCATAGCCGATTCTTACACGTTGGGGAACATGGTTGCAGGCAGCTTTTTATTATGCTGAATATTTCCAACAAATAAAAGCTGTGATACTACAATTCAATCCAGATGAGGCTGCAGCTATTAAGGAAAGCCAGACAAAATTCGAAGATATTTCCGTTGAAACAGCTTTAAAAAATATTGCGAAGAAATATAAACCATTACATGAAAGCATAAAAAAATTAGAAAACAGTGTGTTGTTGTTAGCAGAGTCACTGCAAATAGTGGACGAAGTAAATCTACTGCTACACGCTATAGGTGACGCAACAAATGAGCGCGTTAAAGAAAAGTTCGCAAGTGTGTTAAATAAAGACACCGGTTTTACCAAATTAAGACAAATTTGTGATGGTACAGCCCCAGATCCACTAAGTGCGTTCAAAGACTATTTTACGTATGCGTGTACTACATCAGTAGATGTCCAACGGTCGTTTTCAAAATATAAGAATATATTTTCACCAAAGCGAACATCACTCATGGCGACAACCATAGAAACATAGCTGATGCTGCAAAATGGCTACACATCTTCTTAAGTTTGTGATAAGCAAGCTAGTTCATCAAGCCAGTTAAGAAGGTAAGTTTTACATACATTGTTATAAATTGTAACAGTTTATTGTTTCTCGTATTAGTTAATTTCGCGTACGCCACTGTCCCACGGAACATTTTTGACAGCTTTATATCTTTTCAGATTACTATATTTTATCGTTTTTGCGTTTTTTATCAAAATATATGAAATCTTCAGTTGGAGAATTTATATAAAAGATCTGGTTTTTTTTTCTTATTAAGCCCCACTAACTTTTAACATTTGTTTTTTTATTGAACAAATAATGAACAATAATATTAACCATTACTGTATGATAATATATAATCGTTCTCCGGATAGTAAAATATTAAATTACAAATAGGCTTAATACTTAACTAATATAAAATAACAAAAACGCAGATACAGTTAAGAAGACATAATGGAATTGAATGCATGTACATAACTTAGTTGAACATTTGCACCATTTCAGGTACTTTTTGTTAAAAAAGTGTCACCGATATCTTTTACTTGGCGAGATACAGCTAGTAATAAGAAATATCAATATGGCAGCCATTTTTTCAAGATAGCGGCTGAACGCAACTCGAAAAAAGGAGACTCATTTGAATTTGTTTAAAGTTATCTAGAGTTTAAGATCCCAAAAATAAAAAAAATCCTTTCTTTGAAGTTAGCTGGACTCTGATTTCTTACTAGACCATTGGCGAAATTAATTTAAATTAGCTAGTAATCTATTTTATATATATTTTTCGATATTTGAGATCCTGATGTATGCGGAAAATGTAACAAGAAAAAAATTAACACTTTTACACCTGTGTATTTGAATGAAAATAAAAAAGTTTAAATTCAAATTACTAAAATAAATTTATTTATACAACACACATACGTCAAGAAACACACGTCATTGATGACGGACTTGTTACGAAATAGTATAAAATCAAAAACAATCCAACGCATTTGACGAAAAAAACAATTCGAGAAGAATAAATTATCTTTTATTACGACAGTGTGAAAAGTAGGACGGAGTGGAGCAGTTGTATAGAAAGAGAAAAAACTTATTTAAAAATTGGATAAATGTAAAAATAGTTACGTAACTGAGCATAAGAATTTTTTTTTAAAACCGCAGATATTCGTGGATCATTCCACAAATAAGATACCATTTTGATAATCCCAATATCAAAAAATATCATCGTACCAACTTAATAAATTTAACTTGAATCATTCTTCATAAACAACTTGTCCACACCAGAAGTGCACTTTCTTAAGAATTTTTTTTTTAATCAAATTAACCTAAGATCTTGAAATTTGTTTACTGGTTTATCAATTATAAAACAATGGTATATTTTAATACAAACTACGGAAGGCCGTTCATTGCCGCACGAGTATGAACTGAGCAATCATACGAGACAATATACAAGTGGAAGATGCTGTGTTGGTCGTCTAAATATCGAATACAGAGACACGTATCACGGAGTTTATTGCCTTAGGGTACTTTCTGTAAGGGATGATTCTATCGCAGCTTCTGGTACACCCCTCTCTAAGAAAGACCGTCGAATAATCTGCCTGCCAAGAGGGAAAATCTCCTTATAGAGTGGGTGACTCTCTGAAAGGAGAAATAAGTACAAAATTTTCAGGTTTAAAGTAAGCGGGATTCTCCATTAAGAGTTTTTTAAAAACTGGGTACCATAGTTGTGTTAACCAATACGGAACGACTAAGATTCCCGAAGCCTTTTCCTGGATACTTTTATTTAACAGCTTTGTGAAAATCGAGAAGGGAGAAAGGGTCGACCAGATTATTGTAAAAGCATTAATTAGCAAATGAGTTCGGTTCTGGGAACCATGAAGCAATTTTTTTATTATTTATTTTTTTTGACTCTTGAACTCTTGAACGTTTGCACTAAATGCTAATGCCAGAGCAGAAAGAACATGAATTAACTTATTCTTTATGCAAATTTATGAATCATCGTGGTACTATCCAGGTAACTTTCATTAACAATGAATATAATGCAGTGGAAAATTGCATTCATTGTAATTTAATTAATTATTTTTTTTTTGGCAGCAATAGAAAGAACGTAGACGAAAAAATTGTGGCTGTAGTTTAGTTAAAAAAGGAAATTTTTTCTCTTTCAAAATGTATCATATATGGGGTCGCTTTTGATGTGTAAGTATTTAATAGCGAAAATAAACTTTTAGGAAATTACGTTTTGCGTTTTTTTATATTTATTCCAAGTAGGCGTTTGTCATCTATGACAGTGCTTATCCATTTGTTAGTAAATATTAATAATTTTGTTTCCGTCGTAATTACACCACATTTAATCGTAAAAGTGAAGATGCCTTACGAAAATTACGAGAAATATGATATGCTAGAATGCTTTATTCAAACTAATAACAATTGTGACACCTAATAAAACTATTTTAAGAGGTTAAGAGAAAATCTTATTAATTGGAGTCCTTCAACAAGCCAAGACCAAGAAATTACAACATTGAAGATGTTGAGGAATCTTCTATAACTGTAATTGGAATGGCGGGTGCAAATCAGCTTCAATTCAGTCGTCAAATTGAAGCTGATTCTGGGATTTCAAGACGTCGAGCTTTGAGTATTTTGAAGACACACTAATTCTGGCCTCATAGTCCAACTTTCTTATTGTTATTATTCTTTCTTATGATTCCCATAATTGATTTTGACTTCAAATTTCTAAAAAAAATCTAACCTTTCCAAAAATATATATACTTTAGAGTATATTGTTTTATCATCAGGAATGATATAAAAATGTTTCTATTTAAAATAAATATTTAGTGATATTTGCATAGTTGGCTGTGGAAGATAAGTGCTTTTGACATTGGTCAAAAAGTGATATTCTTTTTCCAGTCATATCCACCATGAGAAACGATTAAAATATAGCTTATATTGATAAAATCAGGTTACCTTGGATTTCGAGAGGGTAGTTTAACAGTTTAAAAAAACAAATCATTGTCTTTCATAATTAGTTAAAAGTCGTTGTTATTATCATGTTTGAAAACTATGAAAAATGATGTTTATAGGTTGCTTTTAATGTACCCGAAATGCTTAGATTTATATTTTGAGTTATATCCTAACCAGCAATTTTTGCGAGACTGAACAACAACTTGATGAACTATGGGTCTTTCGCAAAGCCAAAAGCAAAAGATTATGCCACTGAAGATGGAGAACATAACTGAGGAGGTTTTAAAAACCCCTGGATTCTCTACTAGAGAAATAGCTCAAACGACGTATGTGAATCAAAGCTGTAACCAGAGGATAATAAAGTAGCATACCTCAAACCATCAAAGTGCGGCTTACTCATCAATTATTGTGTAATGAAGTGTTTTTTTTTTAGCATGATTACACAGCCATTTTGTTTTTATGTTTAGCAAAATCACATTGGTACACCCTGTATAGTAGTAAATATTTTTAACAAATGTTTATTCCGTGTCATTTTGGAAACTCACATAAGTTGAATAATAATTTACTTTTTCATTAAATATTATTCTTTTCATTTTGCAATTTTAATTATTTTACGTTAACAGTTAATTTATGATTTATCATGGGAAGTAAAATAGTTGTTCCGTTTAATAAATATGCATAATTTACTGTTTGAATATAAAATAATTAGTTCTAATTAGTTTTAGTAAAGTTACGTATGTTCTGGATATTGTTAATAACAGTTGTTTATTTTCCAACGCCCGTTTGTTATTATTTAATGCCGTTTAAACAATTTATTACCATTTGATTGTTTGTTTTGTTTATACGTCTTTTTGGGTACACCCTGTATCGATTAAATGTTTATTCACATTAAACATAAACCCGGAGTTGTTATAAACGATTGTTTATCGAATAATTAATTAAAGTAAAGGTAATTAATTAGTTAAATAATACTAAAATAATTCTTAGGAATATTGCCAATTAGGGAATTGTTTATTATTATGCCATTAAGACTGATTATTATTTTTGTAATAAAATATTATTTAGTTTATTAATTAAATTCATTTTTAAATTGTACATTTTAAAATATCAGTCTATATTGAAAAACCGCTAAACTGAAAACAAGGAGAGATAAGATAGTTTTTATATGCATTTCGAAGCAAATTTGCTGTAGTAGTGGTGAACCACGCTTAATTTTGGGACAAGACTCTTGAAAAAGGGTATAAATACAGACGTCCTGAATACGAAAAGACAGTGTTGGAATCCCGATATTCGAAGGAATATCACCTGGCTGTTAAGAGTAAGAATTTTACGGTTATTTATTTGTGTTTAATTTTTATTGTTTATTTATTGACAGTTACATTTTTATTTAAAATTAAATGTTTGCTACTTTAGGGGCTTAGAAAAAATTCTGATATTTATTTTCCGTATTTAATTATTGACTTAGTTTAATTTTTATTCGAAATTTAATTTTTACTATTTTAAAGACTTGAAATTTATTTATCAATAGAAAGAGATTTTAGTAACGTAAAGTTGAAATTTTAACTTGTTATTTCTGTCCGTAACTTTAACTTAAAATCATTTCTGTCCGTCTGTCCAAAAGAGTTAAATATTGTTTTTGGGAGAACGTTCATTGACCACACTAGTAATTTACATTTGCCGATGACTTCCTGTTTTGACCCTGACCGTTGCTAACGATTTGAGACCCCTTGCGGTAGCAATAAAGCCAGCATTATCAGTGTGTTAGTCAGTCAATGTTTCGAACCCATACACTAATAGAAAAGCAAATTTGCATCTCTCTGAAGACTAACTCTTTCGACCTATGCCGTTTATTAACAATATGAACCCCTTGCGATAGCAATAAAGCCAGGATTAACAGTTTGTCATTAAGATTGATATGTTAAGCTCAGACGCTAGGAACTTGCATTGCTCTGACGATCACTGTTCAGACCCCTGCAGTTTGCTAACGATTTGAGACCCCTTGCGGTAGCAAATAAGCTGGCAATAAGAGTGTGTCACTCAGACGTAGTATCGAACTTAGTAAGGTTATAACTCCACTCTTAAAGGCACAGCCGTTCACGTCCTCTAGCCGCGTATAGAGCACTCCAGAACAAACCGGCTCTAAAGGCAAATTTAAGTAATTTTGATTTGATTTACTTGGCTTGTAGTTTTTCTTTCTAGTGAAATTTTTATATTTCCGCAATTATTAACGTATACACCGATACAGTCGCCTTGTTAGAAACACGCTTATTTCTACTTGGGTGTATGACAATAGGTTTTGTTTGAAACAAACAAATATTCCTTTAGTTTTAACAAATATTTTTATATTGATACATGCCATTACTTCGTTAATTGTAAAATTTACAGATTTTAATAAAAACTTTTTTTGTAAAATTGTCAGTGCTCTGTTTTTATTTCTGGTTTACTGTTTCTAGAACTCTGGATATTTCCGTCTCCACTCAGTTATCCGAGACCCTATTATCTGCTAATAAGGAAAGGGCTGTTCCTGCACTCTAAAGAGGAACTGGCGCCCGAGAAAACCGCAAACCGCACACTGTTTTACCACCGTAGTCTCGAGCGTCAAAAGTGACTGCTTTTTTATAAAAAAAAGTACGTCACAACTGTAATTTTGTAATTGGTTCATCGGAAAATTTGATGAAAATGAACATTTTTCCCGCTATGTCATATGAACCGACGAGGTAAAAGTGACCAGCAACGGATTTTTCCATGCACATCATTGGTCGTATTTTTCAACCAAGAAATATGCAAGGATTTGGATTTGATGTTTGGGTCGAAATTGTGGGACGATTACTGGGATCATTTATCTACGACGAAAATCTCAATGCTTAATGGTATATTTTAGGAGAATTTGTGGAACCATATTTTGACGACTTACCCTATCTGATTTATTAACAAAATTCTATTAAGATGGCCTCACCAACTGATAGCGCCCTGGTAAGTAATCACTATTAAACGTAATCGTTTGGGAATCAATGGAAGCTCGTGGCTCTTTACTATGGCCTGCAAAGTCCCTTGATCTTAGTCTACTGGATTTTTTTGTAGTGCTTTGTCATTGGCTTATTATTTAAAACGCAAAACTTAACTTATGCAGGATTTCAGTAGTTCTAACAGAAATAATTTTCTATATATTAGTCCCGAGGAAGACAATAAATGTTGTCGAAACGTCGACTTATTGATAATGAGAGGTTTTCTTACATTTTTATCCAATTCTGACAAAATATCAACATGTTTAAATTGAGACATCACGTAAAATCATGCACATTTCTGCGCGATTTTCCCGTAATACTTGATTCAGAGTTGCAAGTAAATATTATTTGAAAATTTAGATAGAAATCAACATAGTTCATGCTCCAGGTGTCAAGTGTCAAGTAAAATCACGACAAGAAGGAGTATGTGACTTTTTGATGTAGTTTCTGTCGTACCCTATTTTGCACCAAAATTTGTCAAATCAGTATTACCCAACACTATTCCACTTACAGCTAAAATTATCGTATCCCAGTTATTTAAAATGTTCCAGTTACTTGCATGAATTATTTCTTACATGGATTGCATGCTGTATTCGTATAAAATTATTTTGGATCGAGTTATTGTCCAACTATAGTTGACTTTGACCTCTTTACTTTTTAAACATTCTAAAAATATATATAGTACATTCACTTCCTTTAAATAAACTCATGGCCATCGAGGATGAATTTTAATGTGTTTAAGTTTAATTTTGTTAGTGTATACAACACAAACATCTACTACTGTCATTCCTGTGAAAATAGAAAACGTCATTATGTCTGTTTGCGTTTACTAGTTAAGGTTTGTTAACAAATTGTTAGCACTATTGACTTGTTATAGTTTAATTAATTACTTACTTGTGTAATGCATTTTTATTTCACAAAAATTATCCCAGAAGCAAATGACGTGCAAAATTTTATGTTTAATTAAGTTTTTTTGCAAGCAATATGTACAGTTGATTTCAATAAAAACTGGTACACTTTCTTTTAGCTATGTAAATCATTCGTTCTTTGATTGATATTAATAATCTTACAAATGTCACTTTGACGTTAATCAGTGGGGTCATTATTAAAAATGGTTCGACATCTAACAGATATTCAAAAATTTCGAATTGTTTCTAAAATTGAAGATGGTTGGTCCATAAGAAGACTTGCTGCTGAATACAATGTGAGTAAAACCACGATAATGAGTGTTAAAAAACAATGGAAAGCCTACCAAACGGTATCCCGTAAAGTTGGTTCCGGTAGGCCCAGAAAGAGCAATAATCAAGAAGATGAAAATCTTATAAATTACCTAATAGAAAATCCTTTTCAGATTGCATTAAATGCAATTTCAGAGAAAAATTTCCCTGCTTCGGTATCTACTGCTTGCAGAAGAATAAAACTACAAAGCGACTTGAAGGGTTGTTCAGCGGCTAAAAAATACAAACTTTCAGAAGAAAAGAAGCAGGGTAGGATTATTTTTGCACTCAACTATATAATCAATAATGAAAACTTCTGGGGACAAGTTGTCTTTTCTGATGAAAAGGTTTTTAAATCCTGTAACGATGGACATGTTCGCGTATATAGGCCTCCTTCCACTAGATACATACGACGAAAACTATACTTTCGATCCACAAATATCAGGAAGGTTTTCAGTTAATGTCTGGGCTTGGATGAGCCTAAATGGATTAGGTGTGTGTTGGAACAGTGGTGCTCATCTCAATTCCATTAAATATATTGAAATATTAAACAAAATTATGTTGCCGTCAGTAATAGAGGTGTTTCCGGAAAATAATTTTATTTTCCAACAAAACAACTGCTCCATACATATGACCCATCGTGTCAGGCAATGGTTTCTTAATAAAAATATAGAGTTGTTACCGTGGCCAAAATTAAATTACCATCCAAATAATGCCCAAGAATTGGAAGGGATAATTGAAGACGCTTGGGAGAACTTGTCGCAAGAAGTTGACCTTGCAAGAAATCTCGTTTTGTCCATGCCTGCAGGACTTCAGGCAGTTTTAGACGCTAATGGAGCAATGACAAAATATTAGTTAATTCTGTATTACGTAATTGAAGTTCATTTATTTTATTTTTTTTATTGTATTTTTATGTTCAGTTTGCATTGTTTACATTTTTTTTAATCTCAAGTGGTATTTTTGTGTTCTTATTTTAAAAAATAGAATTATCATTATTCAGTTAGTATTTTAATTACAACCATTAGTAGAATTATCCGTAACAAATATTATTTTTTTAAACAATAATATGGCAGGCTTGAAAATGTTTTGAAAAAGTTATTTTCTAATTATTTTTTAAAATTCCAATAAAATAAAAGAAAAAGGTTTAATAAGTTTAAAAACACAAAGAAAAACCGATCTCCTCCAAAAAAACCCAGTCCGGAGTAAATCACCTTTTCACCACCCCCTCTCGACATGCCTGGCCAGCTCTATTAACAGACATATGCACACAACTAAACTATTAAGATTTTTGATTACAAGAGTTGTACCATTTTTTTTTAAAACGTGTACGAATCTCGGAACTAATTAAATAAAAATACAACAGCATTATTTATTAAACAATGGTCTCACAGATATTGCCGGATATAGTTGGTGGTATTTGTTTCAGAAAACGATTTTTCCAGAAAATGATTTTTCTTGGTGTTATTCCATATTTGTTGAGTATGAGGAGTTGAGTATGGGATTTTGAAGTGTAAACTACTGCTTTTTGCGTTTTATTTTTTAATCTTCTTATAAAGATGTATGCAACATCAAGAGTATTTAACATGTTTCTTTGTTTCAAGTCGGACAATTATGTCTTTTCATTAAATATATGTTCAAGCTAAATATGTACGTAATAATTTTTATTAAGGCACAATCAAATTTTTCATTTTATTTCGTCAAAATGTAAAATTTGTACTCAGGCATTTATACAAAATGCAGTAAAATACTTAACAGAGGGACTTGATAAAGTAACTTTGAATGCATAGAACAAAGCGAGAAATTTTTACCAGAACTTTTGTTACATACGTTAGTAGTAAATTGTTCGAGAAATAGGCAAATAGAACAGGGATGATATTGAACGAGTGTGTAGATTTGGAACATGAAAGCTAAGGCCAGAGATTTGAGGACAATCAATTTTGCCATTTAAAATCGTATAAAGGAGTACAAAGTATAATAAATACGACGCGTTTCTAGTTCACGTGAAATTTATTTAATAATTCACAATGTGGAAATCTCCTCTCTGAGTATGTGCAATGCCACTTAGAATATTACAAGATATTTGAAAATTGAGACCTTTCAATATTACATTCATGGTTTTCATAGCGAGGACTCTACACAGTTAAAGCACAAGAATAAGTTATTCTTGTGGTTAAAGCGTATTTTCATTAAATTATTTACAGTTAGGTAAATAAAATAACTTAAATTTCTAAAAGAACTAGCAGTAATATATTAATATAATATCACACATTTCATATCAATACATTTTTATATTTACAGAATAATTTCCTAAGTAATATTAGAGTTAGTAAACAAATAGGGAAACCCACAGAAGGTAATCCTTGGAGGTGGGTACATACAATTGAGTACCAAACTGCTTCTTTCTTAGAATATTAGGAAAAAAATACTTATTACTAGATGTAATTAGAGATTATAACAAAGGGTGTATTCTATGACAAAATTTAAATTTAAATTTGAAAAAAGAAGAACAATATATAATGTGATATTTCTAAAATACATTTATTATTAATTCATTTAAACATAAGTGCTTAATATTTAGTTTTTGTAACAATAAATATTTTTAAGGTCTACATATTGATGTATTTGTTGTCTTGGTATGTTACTGATCCATTTTTTTATGTTTAGATTATCAGAGTTTAGCTGTTTATTTTCCGTTGAAACTAAATTATATAATTTAGGGCCGAGATACAGATAACTTCTTTGTAAGATGTTTTTTTCCGGTTTTGGAACAACGGTTGAATTTACTTTATGTCTAGTGTTATAATTATGTTCAATCTGAAGCAGTTCATGTTTGTTTTTGTGTTGTCTTATTACCGTTTGAATAAAAAATAATTGTCGGATAACAAATAATTTTGTATCTGCATATAAGTCATTACTAGGATACTAGGATAGGGTTTTTTATAAATAACTTTTAGGACAATTTTTGAATTATTTCTAGATTACTTATATGGTTATTCATTGCTGCTCCCCATGCGACTATTCCGTATATAAGATGACTTTCTACTAGTGCATAATACAATATGCGCATTTGGTCAGTTTTAAATATTTAAGAAAAATAGAGAATAGAACGCATTTTTTGACAACATAATCAATATGTGTATCCCATCTCAGGTGACAATCTAAATATATACCCAAATATTTAAGGCTGTTGACGGAGGCGATACTAATATTTTCTGTACCATTACAAATGGTTAGGGCATTGAAGGTAGATAGATTTCTTGAATAGGATGTAAAAGAAATATAGTAAGTTTTTTTTTAAATTGATGGTTAAAAGTCTGTTGTTAAACCACTCAATTATGTTTTTAAAATCATTTTCAGCAGTTTCTTTTAATGTATCCCAGTCAGAAGCTTTATAAATAACAGCAGTGTCATCAGCAAAACTTACTATGTCTCCTTTCACCGAGATGTATAGATCATTTAAGTACATATCAAACAAAATCGGTCCCAACACTGTTCCTTGAGGAACTCCCTATTCTAATATCTCGATATCACTGAGGTTATCACTGATTTTAACACATTGTTTTCTATTTGTTAGATAGCTACACATTAACATATACAATATGGGGACCGTAAGCAAGGTAAATGGGAAAAAACCAAATGTGTAAAACAAGGACAGATTGCTCTCATATCATACTATTACGTATGTTAGAAAATGACAGAGAAACTGATAGTAAATAACGAAATTTGAATTAGTGGTAACAGGAACCCATAAAGAGAAGCTGGCGATATTCTTATCACCGTTTATTTATTTGTTCATGTGCGTATTATGTAAAGTGGGGAGACCGGCCCGCGTCAAATTTCGTTATTTACTATCAGTTTCTCTGTCCTTTTCTAACATACGTATTATATGAGAGAAATCTGTCCTTGTTCTATACATTTGTTTTTTTCCCATTTACCTTGCTTACAGTCCCCATTCTGTATGGATAACCTCTAAAGCCAATGTTTTCTAGTATATAAAGAAGCTGACGTGACTAACTGTATCAAATACCTTAACCAGGTCGACAAAGATGCATAGTGTCGGGGATTTTTCATCAATGAATTTACTAATTCTGTTAGTTAGGTAAACTATAGCATCTTGTGTCGATTTGTTCTCCATGAATCCAAGCTGCCTTTCAGATAATACTTTATGTTTATTTAAAAAACTCATAATGCGTATTTTCAACAATGTCTCAAATATTTTGGCTAGGTTTGAAATCAGGGAGATAGGCCGGTAATTAGTCACATCCAACTTGTCTCCATTTTTATGGACGGGTTTTATTACTGCAATTTTAAATGCTGCAAGGCACTGACCTGAGTTAAATGCCCAGTTGATTAAAAATGTTAAAGGTTTAGAAATGTAAGTTGATAAAAGTTTCAGAGTTTTAGATTTCAGATTGTCTTAACCAGGTGCTTTATTATTTTTTAATTTATTGATAGCCTCTATTACCTCTTTCTCATTTGTTTCAGAAAGAAAAATTAATTGTGGTATATTAATGCAAATGTTGGGCAGTATATTTTGTTTTTCTTTAATTTTATCTGCTAATTGTTTTCCAATTTCTGTGAAGTGCTTGACAAAACCATTGGCAATTTCTCTCTTATTATTATATTATTGTCTGTATTCTTTATTTCACAAATTTCCAGTTTTTTGTTTCTATTTTCAGTAATTTCATTCATACAGTACCATAGACTTGATGTATTATTTTTATTTTCATTAATTTTATTTTGGTAATAAGTTATTTTAGCAGCTTTTATTAGATCGTTTAATTTGTTTCTATATTTTTCATATTTGCTTTTATTTTCATCTGTAGGATATTTTTTCATAATTTTGAAGAGATCATTTTTTATATTTGTTGATTTTACTAATCCATTGGTTATCCGCGATTTTTTTTTAGATTTTTATTTTTTATTTTTATCATTTTTTGTACAATTTGATACATTTAATCTTAGGTTTTCAATAAATAGATCTGTGGCATTATCAATATTACTACACGTATATACTTCGGCCCAATTTTCTTTTTGTAATTCTGAAATTAGTTTTTCATTATCTAGGTATTGTTTAGTATTATTTGCACAGTTAATAATTCGTTTTCTTTCAGGCTCAATAAGTTGTGTAATTATGAAAAAATGATCCGTTATGCTTGTTTCTAAAATAATAGGTATACAACGAAGATATTGTTTGCTATCTTTAATAAATAACTGATCTACACAAGGTCCCGATTTCCCTTCTACCCTTGTAAATGCATTTATTGTTGGCATTAACCCATGTTCACACATAATATTTAAATAGTTGTTTACATAATCATTACTATAAAAAATGTTTACGTTGGTGTCATTGATATGATTAGCAAAATACAATTTAGTGGATATCAAATAGAACACCAGGATCGGTAAACTGATTGCAACTGTTTAACTCCTCATTATTAATCTGGGTTAGAGGTCACAGCTCTTGGTACCTGCTTTGCAGGTCGCTATCAGTCAGTAAGACATCAGTAAAGTCTGACTGGTAGTAGCACTGACCACCAGAGGGAGATATTAAATAATAAAGGTCGGAGCACGAAGCCCTGACCAACACCAGATGTTGCGATAATCTCATTAGATCACCAACCATGATATCGTAAAGGTAGTGGTATATCTTCTAAATACAACTCAAACAATTTGAGAAAACATTCAGTTAAATCAAATGCTGAGAGCAAAATACTGTGGTTAAGTCTGTCAAAGGCTTTTGAAAAATCTGTATAACTGATATCAGCCTGATTTCCTGCATCTAGATTTGCACACTAAGTAACGGAAATTATAAAAGTTTGTCAAGTCATAGCTTTATCCAATTAGCTGTATTAGTTTTTCAAATTAAGAGAGTGTGTTACAGGATTCTGCAATTTTCAGTTAGTTAGTTGTCATAGCAGCCCTAGAAGTGCCTCTGTTACTAATTACGGAATTACAAAGTTGTACTTGTAAATGAGAAAGTTGTCAAATCTGAGAGAGAACATATTACCTTCGTCCTAAATTGCGGCAACTACGTTAGCAATCTGACAGGTATCAGATAAATCAAAATAAGAAAACAACTGCCGAAATAGCCCTACAGTGCTGTCACAGTAAAAAAAACGCTGAACCATTGCGATTCAACTAACTAGTGTTAATCAGCTAGTTAGATTTAGCTGACTATTGTCAAAGCAATTTGAGTTTGAATAATGTTTAAGCAAAGCAAAATTTTAGCATTTCGTTTATCTGCCTGTAAATTGTGACGTTTTGTCATTGGTCAAAATGACATAATTATGGAATATTTTTGATTAATACTTCTATAATATCAGTGAAATAATTAAAATTAAATATAATTATATCAACAGAGTGCTGTGTATATTGTAGTCCAATTATGTTGAAGGTTAAACTCAACAATAAGGGAGTTTTCAAAAGTAATGAATTTGTAACATAATAAGTCAAAGACGACTTACGTGACAAACAAAACTTTATTAAGAAACGTTTAATAAAGAACAATTTTTTTCTTTCATTTAACCCAGCAATTTTATATTTATAAAGTCATAAATGAAAAAATTACCTGATTTTCCGTGATCGTGGGACTTTTTAAAGCAATAAATTGTTTACATAATAAGTCAAAGACGTTAAAGGGACAAGAAATTTGATACGCAGAATGTAATAAAGATGTTTTTTGTTTACAACAAAATTTTCATATAGTCCCGCAATTTTTTATTTATTAAACGAAATACCTCGTTGCGTGATTTTCTTACTGAATTATGTAATATATAATATTAACATAGATATTATAGTTTATTTTAAACTTATTTTCAACATAAAAAAGGTCGGGTTCTTTGATCTTTTTTACCGCCGTCAATGAAGCCGGAATTTTTTATGTTGCAATAAGTTAGAAATAAACTATATATTTCTACATTTTTAGGATATTAAGAGATTACGAAAAAAAGTGCATATTATGTGGGAATTATTTTATCTCCAAATGGACTTCAAAATAGACTATTTCTTTCACAGTTTTATACACAAGTTATCATTACATCATTTATGTTATTGCATCTTATTTACGGATTATAAATAATTTAAAAATTTACAACAAATAGTAAATTCCGTACTGGCAGACGTTACAATCTCAATTTTTTTTTGACAATAATGATAAATTTATCATTAAAATAGTGTTGGTATTTTATATGGTTATTTTCTACATTTTTAACAGGTCATTGAGATTTGGTGAATTTAAATTTCAATATCAGCTTGACAAAGCTTTAAAAAATATTTCTAATGTTAAATTCAAGATCAAATTTACAAGAAGATTATCCAAACACTCATATTACTCTTAACTTAGCTTGAATTGCTATATCTTTTACATAGGTCAAACTAGCCATGTATTTGAAATCGGAATTTAAGATCACTTACATTCCATTAAAGTTAATAAAATCAATAAAACTTTTTAAAATCATGTTTTAGTCAGACTACGCTGTGAAATTTATAAATAATCTAAATATATTACACATTCAAGAAAAACATTTAAATTTACTCTGGAATTTTGTGTCTGAACAAATTCTTAATTGCTACCAACTTAAGGACAAGTCGAACCTTTTTCTCACTACTCTCTTAGACGTATTTAAAATTTTAAATGTGTCAAAGAGAATTTGTGGCATTCCCTACATTTTTCTTTTCCTTTGCTGGGACTTACTACCACATGAATAATTTTTCGTTATTTAAAAAATACAATTAGTTATCCAGTATGCTAGTGCTAATCTGCGCTTGTGACTTTACATTAAAAGGAAACAGATTTGTTTCCAAAACGCTATGGAAATATATTATTTTTGTCTCATATTAGATGTCAAAAAAACACCCTCTGACTAATCATTTGTCGTAAAGTCACAAACGCACAATAGCAGTAGCATACTAGGTAACTAATTGTATTTTTTAGATAACAAAGAATTATTCATGTGGTAGTCCCAAGAAAAAACAAAGAAAAATTACTTTAACTTTCAATCTGACAACTGTGAAAGCTCAGTATTAATATATAGTCTAATCAAAGACATGCATTCGGAAATCCATAGGCGCCTTTGATCGTGTTTTTTGGTGATCTCTCGGTATATTATTTAGATGTCTACTGGCTAATACAATTTCATTACTAAAAATAACCAGTCCTGTGTGATTATTTGTGCAGATGTACCTACAGATTGTAACAGAATCACCACATAGCGGCACCTTCTCTACCATGTAATTCTCTTGAAATCTTTCTCCACACGCGCAATCTGTTCAATCATTTCTATTTAGCACGAATGCTGGATTCATCCGTGAAGAGACATCTAGCCCAATCAACATCGCCCCAGTTTATATGATTTCTCGCAAGTGGCAGACGATTTGTTTTATGTCGCCTTGTCCAACGCAGATGTTTCAGTATGCGTCTACCCCGTAAATTAGTTCGATGTAATCGCCTTAGATCTTATCGGTAATTTACAGGAGTTGTCTTTCTCTGGTATCCTCCGCCGTGTGTACCTTGAATTATTTGTATTTTGATACCTTTTCCAGGCACGTTAATAATACTGGGGCTGACGTTAAATATTCTCGATGTCTCTCGTTGTGATACACCAGTTTTTATGTTTGCTAATATTTTGTCAATAATTTAAAGGAAAAGTCTTAAATTATCACGACATTACCCATATTATTACTTATTATTATTCTAAATAATTTTTATTTCGTAATTATAAAATTATAATGAAAATGAGGTATCTACTTTTAATAAACAGTAAATTTTTAGAAAATATTGTTGTTAAATGCATACATTTAAATCAAAATAAAATAAATAAATAAATAATCTCTTTATTTTTCAGTAGACATGCATTACATGTATAGAAAAACGTCAAAAATTAGTAAGAAGTTATCAGAAAAAAAGTTATTGATAACCTAAGTCAGTAAAAAAATCTTAAAAACAATTACAAAGTATAAAATGTGTATAACGAATAATATAAAATCTGTACATAAATAAAAAAAGGAGAAAAAGTATATATATATATATAAAATATATATATATATATATATATATATATATATATATATATATATATATATATATATATATATATATATATATATATATATATATATATATATATAATTTAAATTGTTTTCGGCACACTCCCGCGTAGGTGACAGGCCCCGAGAGGGACCGTGGTCGTCTGAACGACGCCTCGGCAGAATCCCATCTGCCATCTTCAGGTTCCAACAGACAACCGCTCACTGCGGCCTCTGGTAACTCGAACTGAAATGCCGAGGCGTCGTTCAGACGACCACGGTCCCTCTCGGGGCCTGTCACCTACGCGGGAGTGTGCCCGGAAAACGAATTTAACATTCACCACCCGCGAAAACCTGAAAAACAACAATATATATATATATATATATATATATATATATATATATATATATATATATATATATATATATATATATATATATATATATATATATATATATATATATATATATATATATATATATATATATATATATATATATTACGATGACTAAACCACACCCTGTATAATATACAGAGTACATAAGAATAAAATTATGTTTATAATAATAAAAAAGAAAGTAATAGGGATATTTTGCCAATACTAAAGCAAAGAAAGACTCTATAATTTAAATTAAAATGATAATTTTGAGCGGTATGAGAGCCCAGTTTCAATGAGAGACACTTACGTTAACTTTATGCATATCAAATAGGTAAAATTTGTAATAAATGTTGTTAAACGCTTGATATAAACACCTCTCGTGTGGTAAATGAACTGTATGTTATTATGTTATGGTATAAAACATTGTTTCTATATAGAATAAGTATCAGAAGGACTATTGTGTATAGCATGGCAACCAGAGCCAGAACATTATTGATTTTAGGTACCAAAACCTTTGGATAACCTGGAAAAAAATAAAATTTTATTGTTATTAATTAAAATTATGAACTTTGTTAAAGACAAATATAATAAAGTTAGTCATAGAATAGCTACAAGTATGATAGCAATCATGAACACTGGAAAAAAAGTGCTAAAAACTACTTTCATAATTTGGGTAGCGTAAACTCTACGATATCTGAGTTTCCAATCATTTCTACGAAGTAAGTGCATCGTCTAACTTTAAAACTTTACAAAAGTGAAAGAGACTCACCTTGTGAGCTAGTACAACGATATAGCATCAAAATGTAAAGACATTTAAAAGGTGTATGTGTAAATTATGTCCAAGGAGGTACATAACTTTGACAAATATGAAGTTTTTTCTAAAATAAAAACCATTTGTTGAACTTTTTATAGCTATGTCAGAAGAATAGCATCTATTTATTGTTTCCAGTCAGTTAGTTTTAAGTAATTTGTTGTATTTGAAAAGTTTCCAGCCAATGAGGTTTAACGAAGTCCTAAAACGAAAGGCAAAGTAAAATAATGTTTTAAATGTATTTAGACATGCAAATATGGTGTTGATTTGTTCATTAGTTCTTAAAGCAATCTCTGGTATGGGGTTTAGATGTTTGTAATTAGTTATATAAGAGAATTTGTTAAAAATTGTTGCAATTGTAATTTTTCTAAATATTCACAAAAGGTCATAGTATGGCATATCAAAATAAAGCTAATCATCTCTATATCTTTATTCAATAATAAAATTAGAGCCATAAGGTATAATAAAGAAATAAAAAAGAAAATTAAATTTTCATATTTAAAATTTCAAAAATCAAGTGTCATGATTTTTGGAGAAACGTCAGATTAGGCCAATAAAAAGGTCATATTTAAGATTTAGTATGGATAGAAAGCTGAAAGCAAGAGCATTGAAATTTTATAAGAAGTTTTCCTAACCTAAAAATTGTAAATTTATATTTTCAAAGGAAGTCCATACTCAAGCTCCAAATTATTAAAACAGGGTTTCTAAACCTAAAACAACAAAAATTAAATTTTATGAATATCATAAAATAATTCTTAGTGGAATAGAAGAGAAATTTCTAGTTGCAATAACCAAGAAGTTTTGTATAGAATAGTAAATGTGCTTTGAGTAAATTAGTAAAGGTAAATACGTACCGTAAATAAAAGTTTGCTGATTATTAAATAAATATAGTGTCGTGCTACGAAAGTACAAATCCAGTGAACCGTGCAGCCATTGTTACTGAAGTTTGATGAACCTGAAATTTGCCACGGAGGAAGGATCGAAAAGCACTGAGCAACAATAAGCAGAAGCGTAATTCGACAGAGATTGCGATAACGTGAAGTACAAGAAATCGCCGTAAGTACAACCACAATAAATCCTAGGTACTCGACGACTTAATAGCAGCTATAATAATAACAGATCTGATCATAAATAAAGGCCATTTCATTTTAATTTTAAGACATTTACGTTTTCTAAACAATATCGGAAATTTTGAAAATAAATTCTTTTGTTTGCAATCTGTGAAGGTGTGTTTTATTTGAAATTGGGCTGTAACATTATATTTTCAGTTTGATCGCCAGGAACCTGCCCGAACCCTGAGAGGAGAGGTAAAAATAATAAAGAGTCTCAAAATAAAAATAACAAACAACAACATTTTTATTAAAAAACAAAATAAAACATCACATAACAATATATATAAAAAAATATATATATATATATATATATATATATATATATATATATATATATATATATGTATATAATATATGAATAGTGGTGAGAGGTATGAAACTTCTCGTTATGGTCTGAATGCTACTATCCGACCGACATCCTAGATGTCTCTGTGGCGGATAGCGACTTTGCATCACAGCAAGTACCGAGAGCGGCGACCCCTAGCCCAGGTGGACTAAACTAATTCAATGCAGGTCAGGGTATTTGCCCGCTGAGTAGTTGTTTCCTCCAAATCATATTTAATAACATTAGTTTAGTCCACCTGGGCTAGGGGTCGCCGCTCTCTGTACTTGCTGTGATGCAAGTCGCTATCCGCCACAGAGACATCTAGGATGTCGGTCGGATAGTAGCATTCAGACCATAACGAGAAGTTTCATACCTCTCACCACTATTCACTTCACCTTAGTTAGTATATAACTAGCAGGTTGGCCACTATCATTTGTCTGTTCCATAACCTATGGCATACTGAAGAGAACAAATAAGTTCGAAATCGATCTATGTCTGGTTAGGAATTGACAAATGATATTGGCGATCTATCATGATTTGAAGGTGTAATTCAATGCAGGTCGGGGTATTTGCCCGCTGAGTAGTTGTTTCCTTCAAATCATATTTAATCACATTAGTTTAGTCCACCTGGGCTAGGGGTCGCCGCTCTCGGTACTTGCTGTGATGCAAGTCGCTATCCGCCACAAAGACATCTAGGATGTCGGTCGGATAGTAGCATTCAGATCATATGAGAAGTTTCATACCTCTCACCACTATTTATATATATATATATATATATATATATATATATATATATATATATATATATATATATATATATATATATATATATATATATATATATATATATATATATATATATATAAACAAAAAATATGTATATAATAAGAACAAACTCTGGTCATATAAAAACAAACTACAATGTATAAAAGTGTAAAAGCATATTATGGTTGTGTGAAAAATAAAAAGTAAATAATTGTCGATGCCAGTGTTACAGGGTGGCACTAAAAAATTCTTCTGAAGTGTAGAAGGAATGATGTACCAACAATTTTTTTTAATTTTGATTTAAATAACTTTAAACAAGATATTTCTTTCAAGTAGTTGGGTAGATGATTGAATATTTTAATGGGCATGATAGTTGCACCATTAGCAACAACAGACAATTTATGTTTTGGTAAATAACAAATAGTTCAGAGCAAAACATATTATGAGACAATTTTTCTTTCAAATTAATGCTAGAAAAAAATACTGTTTTTATTTTTAATATTCAGTAGCATCTTAAATAAAGTAAGTTTCGTCTTAAAATATTTGTACTGTTTTACCAAACACCCTGTATATCCAAGCCACATTTTTTAATATCATATTAATAATAATTGGACGCTTTAAAAAATTTTGTTATGAAATAAATTGTTTGATAAGTTTTTTCCAAATGAAACGTAAATAATGTTGTTGCCTCAGTAGTCTACGGAATTTATTTTAACAAAATTTAGTATTAAATATTTTGACGGTTTTAATTTATTTCATGTGTATCTTTCGTCATAGTAATATAATAATGAAGGAAAATTAATTTCTAGAATAACAGACCAGTTTATATACTTAATATAAATCAAATAGGAATCGGTGTCAAGCAAGTAAAGTGTATAGCAATTTGCATTACAAAAAATCAACCTACATTTCAGAGTTAATCTTTCTATTTCATGGTATATACAGGGTGTTTCCTAGGTAACCTAAAATGGTTAAAGACGTAATTCTTCAAGTGATTTTACAAAGAAAAATTCACGAGGCTCTCCGTTTTCGAGAAAGTAGGCGTTGAAATTTAATTTTTTTTTACAAGAGTTTCGTATAAAAAAAAACCCAAATTCACGTTAACTCGACGTTTTGATAATATTTATTGTCTTCCTTAGAACTACAACAAATTTCATTTTATTTCAGATTTTATTTTTCATTCACAATTCAGTTACATTTGTAAATTTTTTACAAGGATAATTTTTCTGTAGTACTCCTGCCGAAAATGATACACCATATTATCATTTTTTAAAGGACCTACACCCTGTTTCCACCAGAATATTTTTGTACGTTATTGATCATATAGATTTTCTGATCAACATCTGAAAACTTTTTGGTTTCTTTCAGTTTGTGATATTTCTTTCATTTAAAATGTGAAATCATACCGACAAAGGACAATTGGTAAAAATATAAATGGCTATCTGAAAAATATGTTGATTCATAAATGACACATCAATAATGTATTAGGTTAAGAATATAATGTATATTTGTTTCTTAACTATTCAATAAAGACGATTTATTATAATTATTATTATTAGGTAAAATTAAATAAGAAATTTAATAAAATATTCTTGGAAACGGAAACCTTTTAGGGCATATGTTGATATGAACTTATCTTCATAAAATCACTTGAAGAATCACGTAATTTAATATTTTAGGTTACTTAGGAAACACCCTATAACTATTTATTTTATCTTTATTATTTATTGAATATGTCAATACTAAAATAATATTGCAATTTTGTTACTATTTCTGTAAATACTGTATTTTGTTAAATTAAATTTCAAATACTTAACATTTTTACCCCCATCTCACCCTGCCAGACGATCTGACAAATAACCAGAATGTATTTTTCTAATGTATTTTTTTCTTCTATTCCAATTAGGTTAAAACTAAAACTTAATATGTTAAAATATTTTTCTTCTTTACCGCCCCTATTTAATTTTGCGGGACGATACATGTCTACTGCTACTGGAAAACATCAAAACATGAAAATACGCGATATACCAATATTTTCGTCGTAAACTATTTAGTGGCATTACCGAATTGTACATATCCGTTAATTTCCTCGTAGCCAAAAACTCTAGCAGGTCATTCATGACAAGGTAAATACACTACTATCGTATTCTGGACAAACAACAAAGAGATGTGGACAGGCGTATTTAACTGCTAGTCAGTTAGGAACGCCAAATATGCTACAACCCATAAAACATATCATTCTGAACCTAGTCTCTCCATCAAGAGATGGCGCGTTGTATCACCTGTGGTTTTAATCCACAAGAACTTTAACAAATAGTGGTGAAACAGTCCATTGCGATGTTATCCTTTCCCCAGCCTGTAGTACCGATGAGTTCATAGGAGAACGTAACATGTCTACTGCTATTGGAAACGGGGAATACGATCGCAATACGCGACATATCAATATTCTGTATGTAAAATTAAATAGTAGATTCCGTCATTCAAATTAATATCTCTCAAAGTGAATATAGTAGGAGAAATGAGCTTAGAGTTTAAGGATTTTAAAGAATGTAGACCAATTTTGCATTTAAGGAACTTACAGACATACATTTAATATGGAGCGTCAGAGTGAATCAAAAATATTTATTAATTCACGCACCTTAAGTCTCATGTGCGCCGCCCCTGACCACTTTCTTGAAAAGTAAATATTGTACACTGTTAAGTTCCTAAACAAAAAGTAATCTCTAAATTTTGATTTACATGTCTCTTAAGGTTTGTTAATCACAGTACAAACATTATTTTTCCTCCATCTTGAAAGTGTGTAACTCTTTTAATATGCATTTTTGACCAAATATTAACTTTTCACTTTATATTGATCCCATCTACTTACCGTAAACAGTTTGGAAACATAATTTTGGAACATCCTGTATATTGAACATTGTCGAGTGGTTTAAAAACAAATAATAACCAGTTACGAGTATATTTTAATAATTATGATTTTTATTGAGAATAAATAATACATTCTGCCCACCAACTTATCAATTATGGTTATATTTTAAAATGTGGATGTCGACTTCATATTTTTTCTCCTTTAAAATGTTCACTCTTATTCAGGAATATTAACTTTTATTATAGGTTGAATTTGAAATACATTTAAAATTGAGGGCTTTTTAAAATGTAAGATACGTAATGCTATTTATTAAATGGCTATAAAGTAAGAGAATTAAAGCATAATAAAGAATCTTCTTTTCCTTTTAAAAAATCGGTACGCTTTTTTCTTCTTGGCGCATTCACCAGAATTTCAATTATCGTCGGTTCTATATTTATATCTACAAATATTTACCATTAAATCTCGCTACGCCTGATCTAAAACATTCAATACGTAATTAAATGTTTATAATTTATTTTTATCAAAGGCTTCTGTGAAAATACGTATCCTTTAATGTATTATGTACAGGGTGATCATTTTTTGCAAGTAACTATATTTCCTGGCTTTATTTTTAGTCTAGAAAAAAATGAAAACGTTTCATGCTAGCGTATTGCATTACTCTAAAGAAACAAAAAAGAATTATTGGCAATCATCAAGTCATTTCTTACTTTCCGTTTATACGAAAACGACGTCATATTTGCTTATTTTTCAGAAACCAAATAAATTTAGCTATATAATATAAAATACTTCAGCCTAATTAATCCTCAACAATTTTTGAGATAACTGCATCCAAGTGATAACGAACATATCTGAGCTTAATATTAAATTGATTAGTTTCCTCATTAAAAATTTAGCCAATCAAAAGCCACCACTTTTCATCATTTGCTTATATAAATAAACTATACTTTTTTCTTTGAGGAATCAAAATTTATAAATTCAAAGTTAAATGAAGGTCAAATAAAAGAAGTATATCTAAAACACTGGCATTTTAAGCAATAATTTAAAGAAGATATTTTATTCCTTAGTTTAAAAAAAAAGCGAAAACTGCTATTTGAACGTAAATATCTCAAAAATTGCTTAAAATAAGTATATACTATTATACATTCCCAAGTAACAACTCTAAGACACTTTTGATTTATTTAGGTTTTAAAAGTGCTTTAACATATTCAATAAAATGAGAGTGGTTTTAAAATTACCTTAAGATAAACTAAAAGTTCTTAAAGACCACTGATTCTTATGCAAAGGATTTAATGCACTCTTTAAATTAAAATAAAAAAACTGTTTGCTCCTAATGCCCTATTGATCTTATACTAGTTTTATAATACTCTTGACATTGGCTATTTTAAAACTAATTTGCCTTTTTAAAGAATTAAATAGTAAGTTGGTTTTAAAACAATCCATTTTGGAACAAATGGTTTTAATGTAGTTTTATGGAGTATCCTTGATGTAGTCATTAAAACCCATTAAGAAAACTATTTTATCTTAAGCCTATATGCTCAATGAAATTCCACATTAAATCCAAAAACATAGTTTTTACTTTTTAAAGAGTAAATTAAAAATATTTTAAAGTTCAAAGGTTTTAATTTAGTCAATTTGATTAAAAGAAATGCCTCTTGGATTTTTGATGACTTTATTAAAACTAATTCTACCCCCTCCGTAATCGGAGAAAACACGTCATCTACTCAATAAACTGATTGCTGATTTAGTGAACCAGTGCAGTCCGTGTACCTACTTTATGCATGAATGAAAACTAGAAGACATATTTAAAATGGAAAATGTTAGTGACAAGTATTTTAAATTAAAACGAAGTCACTAAATCCAGCAATCACAAAACCGGCACAATTTTAAGGTTAGGATTTCATACACGCGCCAGATCCCTTTAAATCAATAAGGCCACGAGTTTGAACATATTAAAGCAACTCAGTTTTAAAAGGAAGAGTAAATAAATGCCTGGGAGAGTAATTGTACTTAAAGTGGTAAATAAAACGCTATTTTAAGTCTTGTAAGATTTAAAATGTTCTATTAACTTGCAATCAGTTTTTATCTACACCACGCCATTTTTTATATAAGATACAGACCCGCCATGATGAATATTTTCAATAGCCAAAGAAAAAAATATTATTGAAATATATGCGCTTTACATCCTCTTAAATAACTGAAGGACGGTGTGTCCAAACATGCAATTTAATAAAAAAAATGCATTTGGATGTTTAGATGCAAAATAAAAATTGACGATATTTTTAAAAAAAATTTTAGATAATAAAAAAAAACATTATATTGGTGGCGCTCGAGTTATGTAGAAGTATTTTATTATATTTTGTCAAAAAAAGTGCCATCCGTTGGTAATTTTTACCAGAATAGTTTGCAATTGAATATTATTTTTGATCAGCTTTATATGCGTCACGTTTAAAATATTACCACTCTGCCCCATTAGAGACTTGCCGTTGTTTTAACTATTTCACGCATAAAGTTGTCCGACTTTAAAACAAAATAAAACCCTTTTAGGATTAATTATAATGATTCTCAAGGCAATTTAGTCTGCTGCAATTTTATTTTAAATGCAAAACGTTTTAATACATAAATTTAGGGTTAATACATAAATTTAGGGTTGCCTTGAAGAACTCTTTAAGAATATGAAATTAAAACTAAATAGTTTTTAATATAGTTTTAAAATTTAGTCTTCAAGACCCTTTTAGGATGGGCCCTTTTTGGCTAGAAGCTGCTTTATGGTGATCCTAAACTTGTCTTGAAGATCATTTGGTTTTATTCGAAGTTTTATTGTATAATTTTAAAGCGACCTTGGAGATCTTAATAGGAGCATTAGTGTTACCTGGGATTGCTCTTACAAATTGCTCTATAAATGTGTATTTAATATCTCAGACAAATAAGCAAGTATGACGTAATTTCCTTTGAAATGGGGAAAAACATTTTGTAATATACAGGATGTCCCTAAAGTAAGGCATTCGCTACAATTCTTACAAGAATTTTTTTGGGGAAAACCTGGATATATAAAATGGTGTTTTTTATATACACTTTTTGGGAGAACTTGAATTTGTTTAGGGTCATGTTTGTCACAGGTACCTCACTGATGTTTTTTTTTAAATGGTAACCCGTATTTTTTCTGGCACAAAAATAAAGTCAGGAAATCGAGTGGGCAACTTATAAAGATCACTCTGTAGGGGGCTTGCTGTTGAATGGCCTCCTAATTACTTGGATCCGAGTTCGTTGGACTTTTAAGAGAAAAGGAAATCATACTCGAATGCAAATAGATACCTAACCTATTAATATTAAGGAATTTAAGATATTTTTTCTAAAAATTCTGGTTAAATTTTTAGGGATCTTATCATATTAGATAGAGAAAACTTCAGTGGTGTATAGAAAAATATAGATTTCCATTTAGAATAAAAATATGTTGTATTCTAGCAGTGAATGTCCGAGAAGAAAATGTTCTAAGGTTATGTAAATACTTACTGTGAAATACTGAGAGACTTGTATTAATAAAAACAATATTTACAACGTTTTGGCACAATACCTAATATGTCTGCATCTTCTATATAAAAGTTAGTTCGCCGTCATTGTTTACATATCGAAAACGCCCTGTATATTGTATTTTCTACTATTAATGATTTTGCAACATAAAGAATAAAGTATTATTATTAATATTCCTGTATAAGTTTCTAGATGTAGAAATTGTTTTGTTTTCACGCGTTGCAGTGACCTTTAGGTACTATGGCCTTTTTTTACAGCCTTTCAATAGTTAGGTCGACTAATTTTTGTCAACGCGATAATTAAAAATATATCTCTTAATCAGTGAACATACTAATATCACTAATATATTTCGTAATTTAATAAAATGTTACAGATAAATCTTATGTAGTAGGCAATGCCAAGAATAAAAAATTAGCACCCTTAGATGTGAGTAAACATAACCCAATCTAAGTTAAGAATGTATCAGGTTTACTACTATTATATTTTCCAAGGTCATTTTTACTACGCTGACTAATTTCCGCCTAATCGTTAATAATAATTATCATATTTTTTCTAAGAAATGCATTAAGGATATTTTTTAGTAAATTAATGTGTGGTCCTTAAATACGTTAAATGAAAGTAATTTTTGTTTCTGTTTTATGGTAAAGACTTACAACTATTTTTACTTAGCACGTGAAAAATGAATAAAAAAACTACGTAGTGTGTTACATGTACCAAATTAAACCGCTGTGTAGCGATTTATTCACATGATCCAGTGGATCCAGGTTGTTTTTTAGTAGTCGGTGCACAATCATGTAGTGCAAATATTGCCCGCAGAGGCGTTCTCAGTGATGCCGTAACTTAGCCGTAGATAGAATGTGTCTGCCGCCGAAATGTATCCCCTTTGCCAGATCGAATTATGTGCTAGTTTGGAAAGTAAAATATTATGACAGTTGCAAATTGGCGAACCGTGTCGGACTAATTATTTAGGTAAAAAGTAAAATAAGCATTTGTGTACGAGCATGTACGGTTGTAGGTTATCAAGTTGGTAGCAGTGCGACGCCGGTAGGGCCCGAAGCACGACGACGGCGTCCGAGAGCGTCGGCCGGGCGCAGTCTGTGTGTGATCGCGGCCGAGTGAGAGTGCAGCCCCTGAAGTCCGGCATGGGGCTCGAGGGGGGGGGAAGCGGCTCCCCTCTCGTGATCCGCCAACATTTCCCGCTTCGAATTGGTGGAGAAATGGGGGCTGACCCCTGTCCTCAAGCCGAGGCAGGACCCACGGCCCCCTGAAGGCGCCAGGTATGACATATCGCGGCCACTCCCGCCTTGACTCCTTGCGGATGCTGCGTCTCGCGGCATCCCCAAACACGCACCTGACCACACAGATGACCCTCACTAGACCCTTTGACTCTGTAGTTTGTCCCCCAGGTCGGTTTATATAAGACGTATGCGATTGTCTCTCGTCAATTGCCAGATTATTCAACCTCGACCTTGCAGAGAGCACCCGCATGGCTCGTAGTCCGCTGCAGATGATGCTCATAGTGATGTAAGACTTATTCCCTTCTCGAGGGAAGGGCACTCTCGTGACCCACTAAATATCAAGTGCGATGTTTTGACAGGATAAACGCTACGAAAGAATCATGTTTATGTGGAATGCTGGAAATACGCCAAAGTTCTTCCTCTGCAATACGGAGGTGGGTTTAGTGCCACCTTATCATCACTGCCGCATGCACCACTATCAGGCCCAATTACAAAAATGTCTACTATTTAATCTTATTCTTAACCTTCCTTTGCCATATATTTCTGTTCCGATAACACTACATACTATATTTACCATCGTAGAGATATTTTCGGTCAACATAACCCACATTTCTTTCTCTAGTCAAATGCGAACGAATGTCATCGTGTGGTCATGGGCACACTCCATACAAATTAACCTATTAATTATTACTAAAGCAATGATTATAATTCCCTGCTCCCCTGTTAGTAACCAATTATTAACTCTCATCACAATAAAAGCCGCTGGTTTACGGTATGTTTATTACTGTTAGTATACTTAAATTGATTTAGTGCCTAATAATAAAATTAGTTTCAATTTTATACGTTTTTAAGTGATTACAGTAAAGTTCAAACTTATTAGCGGTATTAATAATTTCTATTACAAATTACGTAAATAGAATGAAATAAACTACATTTTATGTTAACAAGTCGGTATTAAATTATGTTTTCATATCATTATATTATATTTAGTTTTTGGTTTCCGAACAAAAATTCGCAGAAAAAAAGACTTTTTTTATGCGATGCATGAATTATGTTCGATAATAATTATTGTAGTTGACGCAAGTCATAAATTATATTAAAATTAAGTTTCCTTACAAATATCTTCGAATTATTTGAGACAGTGACATCTAGCGAATAAATAATCAGTGAATCAAGTTTTCATTCTGTTTTAAAGTCGCAGGTCGTTTCAAAAATAAGAGAACAAAAATAAAATTTATTACTTTTAAAACAATAATAAGTATCCACCACCTATACATTAATTAACGCAATAATTTACAATGTATGTCAATGTAGATGTGTGCATTTATGTATCTAACGATAGTTTTAAATAAAATTGGCAACGGTGATTTTTTTAACGGTTGGGTCAGTTTTATGCTTGGCTTGTCAATGTAAATATTTAATCTCTGATATAAAGGGAAATGTTTTTATGCCAGTTTTTTTGCCAATCTTATTATTTCTTATACAGAGTGATATGAACTAAACGAACTTTTTGAGTTTATCTGAAAAATTTGCATTCTTCTAAGAGCCTGTGTTTATTCCTGACCTTTTAGTAAGAGATAATCATTTTTATAACTTGATTTAATGAATCGAAGGTTACTCAATTCCGTAGAGTGTTGCATATCAAATTGGCAGGTAAAAACTGACATTTTTAATGTCGTACGAAAACGGCAGTCGTCCACAAACATTATTATCTTTTTACTGGAATTTATTATAATGATCCAAAACTGTTAGTTATCTTACGAAACTCTTTTTTATTTACTTAAAGGCACTTGTTTCTGGTTCCGTAGTCTCAGGTTCGATTCCCGGCCCAGAAACTGGGATGTCTCTCAGCTACGCCAAATGCGGTTTAGAGTTACCCTCACCTCTCTGACGTTACCCTAATTAAAAATAATTTAGATTTATTGGGGTCAAAATAAAATAAGGAGGTTTAGTGCCATATTCCTAAAAAAAACAACTATGCAGCTACGGACACGTGTTTCGGAGTTATTGTCCCTCATCAGCGTATCGTAGCTAAAGAATTGGATCTAGGATGGGATAGATCAGGAACAAGAATTAAAATAGAGCTGGAAAGTACAGTACACAGAACTCAATTAGTGTCTTCATGTTCCCATGTGCCACAATTGGGGCCTCAATGATCACAGTCAACACACAGAGCTCTATGTCGTAGATCCAATTCCTTAGCTACGCTACGCTGATGAGGGGCAATAACTCCGAAACACGTGTCCGTAGCTGCATAGTTGTTTTTTTTGGGGATATGGCACTAAACCTACTTATGTTACCCTAATTGTCAGAAATGTCATATCAGTATGTTACCATTCTTATTCTATTCTATTAAGATGATGCAGAAAACTGTCGTAATTTCAAATATCTAAATATATTTTTTTAAATCTTAATAACCTTAGTGGCACATATGAAGTTGAGCATTATTTTTATACTAGATCAAATCTGAGAAATTCTCCTAGTTTCAAAATGTTAAAAAAAATTTACTTTTTAATTCTAGTTGGCAAAATTTAAAACACAACGTGATCCAATAGGTACATTGGGAAATTTCAGGAAATGCTTCCTGAATCTATTTTGAAAGAAAAATAAAGTTTTATCTTTAACTGATTCGTTTCGGAGATGATTTTTTTCAAAATAAAAAAAATATATAAATATATATCCAGACTTTTAATATCTGAAAAAATTCAAATAAATGGTTTGAATCTCTGATGAAAATATTATTTTGATTATTTCTTCATTTTTGGACATTATTATGATTAACTTTAAATGAAACGTTTAATGCTATATCCAACGTGTTTTAATACACAACCCCAAAACCATATTGACACCCAAAACAGATTATCGTACAAAAGAGACTCAAGTGATCTTTTTTTATGCAGCTTTAGTTAGTGATTATACCAGGTGTAACAGGATCATGGTACACCCCCTTTTCTCCTTCAGTTTTGAAGATAATTGATTGATATTTGGGATATCCTATATACATAATATGCGGCACTTTCTGACATACAATTGATTTTTTTTCTCCGGCTTCGCCGGAAGTGGCACTAACTTTCGATTTTTAAATGGAACATCCTGTATATTATTGCATTTTTTGAATTCTGCATAATTCTCTGAATCCAATGATATGAAATAAGTGACATTTCAAACGCCAGTATTTTTTATAATATAATTTTTAGTTTTTCATTTAAGTGTGCCATGACGGTTCCGATTTATTCTAAATGACCCTTGTAATGCTAGAAGAATCGAGATCCCGTCAAAAATACTAAATTACGTGATTTATGAGCAAATAAATTTCACCAAATGGTTTTTGGGGAAAAACTCATTTTTTCTAATGGAACCATATTGGTACCGTGGTACCATTTATAAGTACTATTAATAAGGAATTTATTCATATGTCGTATTAAAATGTGCGATAAATACAAACAAGATTACAGCTAAAAGAAAATAAGAAAATACAATTTTGTTCTAATTACCTTGTTATACATAAGGTGGCTTTAGAATACAAAAAAATGAACACAAAACATTACAACAGTTGTTCAAAATGTTGTCCATTAACGTCAATGCACTTCTGAACTCACATAGCTGTTTCTCGAAAAACGTTTGCCAATTGTTGGACTATTATGCATAGTGCATTTATTTTATTTTCTGGGTAACATTTGAAAATATGTATAAAGTTATATCTAGAACCTGCTATAACTAATAATTCAGATTTTTGGCACGATACCATCCATATTTATGCAGATCCAAACTGGACTAAATTTTTTCTGCCACCCAATACACAACGATCAGATGATGTCATCTTATTCAGTGACAAGTACATAGTGTAGTATCTAGTATTTATTTAAACGATTTAAATATAATTAGTTCCAAATCTCTTCAGAGATATTAGACACTAAAGTAGATTAGTAACATTACTTTTCCTCTATTTATATCTAAAGTTCGTATGTATTTGTTAGAACGATCTGAAGATTTTATCTTCTCCCCTTGATTAATAGGATATGTCAATACAAAAATGTATTTTTTTTAACACGTTGTATATCAAGGTTCCTCAATCAAGCACACATGAATCTTCTAGAAAATGTTCCTTTGAAGAATTATACTTCTCAATCAGCAATCCGCCAACTTGAAAAACCCACAAAATTTAAGGAAATTTATAAGTCATGGAAATTCCAAATCTATTCTCAAATGTTCAATGCTCATAACGGATTCCAAGAAAAACTGACTTTTTGTTATGATATATCAGTTCACTTAATCGCCTTTCTATTAATAATAGCCTAGTCACTGTGCTTTAGTTCCAGCTGAGGTAACATATTAAGTGTAAATCAAGTGATATATTAATGTTTATTTTAAAATTATCATCCCCCTATTCTAGTGGTTGTCGGATCGTTGATTTTCTTCTTCTTGAAAGGTTCGTAAGTTAATAAAACTAATATTTTGTTCTCCAATATGCCTGTTTTCCATTATGTTCGCTTAAAACAAGTCTTTTAGAACAAATATTTCAGAGGAATAATGTACGATCAATTACATGCCAAAAATATTGAAATTTAAATTAATATATTGTATACTTATAAACAGCGAGTTATTTCTGACATTAATTATCGTTAATTTTACAAATTGTCGGTTTTCTTTGCCGCACCCCGTATAAATGTATTAACAGTCAGTTCTAGTCAATCATTAATAACGCCGCTTCTGTAAATATTTTGTTTTAGAAGTGAGCCTAATGGTATTTTTTAAAATGTCTTGCAAAGTTTACCAAAGGATTATTGACCTTATTACTATGGAAAAACAAGATCCCAATGACAATGAAAATCTGAGCATTAAAACTACTAATCGGAAATCAAAAAATTTAGAGATTGAAAATACTTTTTTTGCGTAAACATGAGAATGGTCCAGTTAAGCCTTCAAAATATAATTTAGCGTAAGTGACAGCTAAGAAAAATAATGGTAAATATCACAATTACTTTTAAGGAAAAAACTGGTTTTAAAAATCATCTTCGTAATTCCATTGCACATAAAAGTAGATGCAAAACAGATACTTACATGAGTTTTTCTGTTCTTTAAATTGGTGATATGTAAATAATAATAATAAGGTAAAATTTGAGTGCATATTATTTGTGCTTCTTTTCAGACACAAAATACCTATATCGAAAGAAAATATATTTATTTGTAATACATGAAAATTATATTAATTATGCTAAAACTCATCTCCTCGTTCCTTATTAAACAACATATACTTCAAACTAGTTGCGGTTATTGAGTGAGTACACTATATAACATTTGGCACCCGTGAGTTTGGACTTGAGAATAAATAAATAGCATAATAGATATTTTGTTTTCGCGAGCCAATATAGCTGTCATGATATGTGCAATTTTTTGTCACTCAACAAATTCTAACCTAGTTCCAGATGCAGCTCGCCTAGCTAAGCCTTTTTATAATCCATATTTCCATATTTTTTTTCTGAAAACAGTATTCAGCAACGTGCCCAATTTTTTTAAATGGAAGTAGGCATGCGGTCTTATCCCCGCCAACTCGTGGCAGAATCTGTTTTTTTTCTTACCAGTTGTCTGTTTGTATTTATATTAATTATATTTAATCAACATTAGATTTATAACCTTAATGAACTCATTTTTAGACCCCCCATTTCGTATTGTAGTAGTCAGTCTAGTACTTACATCTGGAGAAGCCACCATGTTGGCGAAAGAATTGTCTTATCTAAGTAAAAAATACAACTATAGAATTTCTGCAAATCATATAACATCATTGCTTGGTAATAAGATGATCTTTGCTCTCTAAAACATATTCCATAGGGATGAAATCCGGTAATTTGGTTGGCAATTGTAGAAAATCGATTTCGTTCATGAACGAGCATTATGATCCAGAAAATTTAAATTTGGTTCCAAATTTCAAAGATAATCATGGGCAGTATTGTATCAATTTGAGTTTGTTGTTCATGTAAATTCGTTTATTTACAATATGGCAAAAATATATCTAGTCACGGCAGAACTAAGCCCTTACAATAATGAGTTATTGAATGTATCTATTGCCTTTATATGAAACGATCTACAAAGGTGAACTAACCATCAGGCATTATATCATGTAGCTCAAATCAGATTTCGTAAACATTACTGAGTCCCACTGTTTTTGATCAATTTGATCGTTATTGATAAAAGCTAATATACTGAGGAAACAGCTACTCAGCGGACAAAACCCCCGACTTCCATTGAATTAAACCTGCAAGTATTTTTTTGGTAGCTAAGATCATTTGTCAATTCTTCACTAGATATAGACCGGTTTCGAACTTGTTATATTCTCGTCAGTATGGAAAAGACAAATAATAATAGCAGACCAGGCTAGCCTAAAGTAGACTGAGCAAGACAGATAGTGAGTGATAACTGTATCCCTCTGGTGGTCAGCGCTACTACCCGTCAGACATTACTAATAAAGGCCGTCTACAACCAATATAACGATGGTGTATAATGTGCTTTCCCCCTATTGCATCTAGTGTAATTTAGATGTTATTTGCTATTGGACATACATTCACCACAGATTCAGTTGCAGTTTCAGAAATGTATTTATGTTTCAAAATGGTTACATTAAGAGCCGATATTTCTATCTCCTATTAAATTTATTCCATAGATAGTTTCCTTGGATGCTTCCACCACTGAAATTAGACAACCCCCGAATCCAAAGCCGAAGCTTGACGGGTGAGGGTTACACTTATGAAAAAACGTGGATATGTAGTTTCTTTCGATATAGTTCTATTAATAATTATTCCCATGGAATTTATTAATCGGTATATGTACACAATATACGGTGTGTCTCACTTAAGAGTGTAACAGCGTAATAATTATTTTGTTTTTTGTCCGATTTAAATCAAACTGGTCTCAGAAGATAGAGGTCACCAAGGTGTATTTAAGACCACAAAATCACTTTCTATATTTAAATGCAAGGCCATCTACGCTGCTAAATTATATGAAAGAAATGAAAAAATCATATTAGGCAATTTTTAATCAAAAATTTATTAACAAAACTTATTCGAAATTATTCAAAAACCCTCGAAGTTTACTTAAATTCTACAAAAATGAGGCTTTGATGAAAAAAAAATTCCAGTCCAAAAATTCTCGTTTTGATAAGCATGCTTTGGCTCCTCTGTTTCTACTAAAAGACAGTTTTGTAAATATCAGATTAGTTGTCAAGTAAATCTGTTGGCATTCTGTCTGATTTTTTGTATTCTAGCATATTTTATTTCAATTAAAATGCTTGCAACTGCAGAAATGGAAATTGTTAGATTAGTTGGTGATAATTCTCGTACAGCGAGGGAAGCTGCTACAGAATTTAATAATCGGCATCCAAATCGACCCCCAAACCATGTAAAAGTTTAGCGAATTAATAATTTATTCAATAGAACTGGCTAAGTGTACAACAAACAAGAACAACGTGTGAGGGATCATGTTAGAGATGCAGAAATTCTTCAGTTTGTGAGAGAAAATCCAAGGTGTAGCCTACGGAGAATGTCCACAATTTTACATGTACCCAAGGATACAATTTGGCGATGTTTCCATCGAAATAAATTACGTCCCGTCAAGCCTGTTTTCTTACACACATTAGAAGAAGGAGACGAAGAAAGGCGGCTGAAATATTGCTTTTGGTGTCAGGGAGAGTTTTTGAACAACCCTAATTTTTTTAAAAATATTTTATTCTCAGATCAAGCGACATTTACAACTAATAGCACAGTTAGCTTTCAAAATACGCGAAATTGGGCCGTTGAAAACCCTCATTGGGTTGTAACTTCTGACATCAGTATTCAGAAAATGTGAATGTGTGGTGCGATATTTTGAATGAACAAATAATTGGGCATATTTCTTTGAGGAAAATTTAAATGCGGAACGTTTTCTAATTTTTTTGCAAACTGAATTTTCAATCGAAATTGAAAACTTGTCCCTTATTGCATACAACAATCTGATATTTCAACTTGATGGAGCCTCAATCCACAAGTAGTACGGAATTGGCTAAACGACAACTTTCCCCGGAGGTGGATAGGAAGAAATAGCCCTTTTACTAATTGACCTCCGAGGTCACCTGACCTCACGCCCTTGGACTTTTTTTTATGGGGTTTCCAAATAATGAAGTCTACAAAACGCAGCCACGAAATAGACTACAAATGGAAAACCGGTTTAGGCAAGCTTGCGCTGAAATTACGCAACCCTTCGAAAAGTTATTAACAACAGAAAGCGAATTGAGGCATGCATGAGGGCTGATGGAGGTTTGATAGAACATAATATTTAATTCTTTTGGTTGTATTTATTATTCATTTGTGTAAATTGTGTTTCAAAAAAATATGTTTAGAAATAATTTTTATTAAAATGCCTGAAATGATTTTTTCCATCAAAACCTCATTTTTTTTTTTTAGAATTTGACTAAACTTCGGATTCAGTGTTTTTGAATGATTTCGAATAAGTTTTGTTGATAAAATTTTTTTGATTAAAAAATGCCTACAATTATTTTTTGATTCCTTTCATATAATTTACCTTCGTAGATGACCTTGCATTTAAAGATGGAAAGTGATTTTGTGGTCTTAAATAGACCTTTTGAGACCAGTTTGATTTAAATCGGACAAAAAACAAAAGAATTATTATGCTGTTACACTCTTCAGTGAGACACTGTATATGAAAAATAAGCTATAAATTTAAATTCATTGTAAATGACGAAGGAGAATTGACTTACTACAATATAACACAAGTATCTCAGACTGCTTATCTATTTTTATTTTCAATATATTATCGAATACAAGCATCTACATTTTTTTTCTCACCTTTTTTTTTATATCTTGATTTACAAAACACGCCAATTTGATGCAACTGCTTTAAAAATGGTAGTAGTAATTGATATAATCAGGGTGCTGATTTTGAGGAGGGCGGGAACTTTTGACGACACATAAAGACAGGAATTAAGGACACTTAGATTTAAAAAATTACGAAAAATTTTAAACGACTAAAGTAGTTAGTAGTATGAGTTTTGCAGTTTTCGAGTTCCCTAAAAATATTTTTAATGCTCAAAAATGACGCTATCACTCTTAAATTCAGTTGACAAGATTTCGTAAAAATTGAACAAAAATCCCACAGAACTCAATCGTTAGATACAGTGCCTGTTGGACTACATGTGAATCATTTGTAAACATTTTATTTATGTGTTATTTTAAGCAACATAATGTTGTAACGTCACAATGATGTTTACATACCAAAATGAATTACCACTTGCTTACTTATTTCTTGCCTGAAATTAAACATACAATATTTGGAATACTCGAAACACTTTAGGCAAATTGTACGATTTTTTTTAAAGCGTTATTTTAAAATTAAATTCTAATAATAAAATTAATGTAAACAAAGGATTTATTTTCGTAGCCTTTAGATGTGTTTGCCTTCAAGGTCAGGTCAATAGCGTTATTATTTGAAATTTGAATGAAACATACTTTCTGCATTAGCAAAAAGCAAGAATTAAATAAGACAGATATTTTTGCTATAAACTACATGCCAGTGTGTAAGAAATTAAACATATTTTCTTTAACCTTTGGATCATACGATTGTTTATTTTATTTAAAAAATACCTCTATTTAATTTCATCCTTCTGCACGCTAATAGCTATTTTTATTTAAAATTAATAAACAAAACCAGTTTTATTCTATTGATCATTTTTTAAGTGTGATATAAGGATAAGACATATTGAAACCATATCATTCCACCCCAAAATCTAAATTATATAGGGTGTCAACGGAAGGTGGAAACGATTTGCCATTTGCTTGTCTTTTAAGTTAGAATTTTGAAATGTAGAGGACTCTAATTACATAACATTACTCACATTTTGAGTGTTAATCGCTTCCAATTTAACGGAACGTTATCACAACTTGGTTATTTCAAATAGACCACTCTTTTTGTCACATCACCAGATCCTGCTTACAATATTCTCTCCAATGATACATCATATGTCGGTATTTTATTTTAAAATAGCCTTAAAGCAGAAAATAATCATAAAAATTAAGATGGCTATGATTTCATGTATTTTTTTTATTTTCTCCATATACGACATAATTAAAAATCTTTCTACTGGCGGTATTAGTTGAGAACATTGAAATAATGGTGCCAAAATAACGTAGTTTAATTTAAATGTAATATTTTTCTAGAAAAATTTCTCATTTTACTTCCTCACCCCTCAAACTGAATATGTATTCGTGAAAAAAATTTTGAAAATTTTTATTGCATTTCTGGATGAATCTCGACGAATTATGATGATACACAACATTTCAGACAGAAAATTTTTTTGTCTATGTGTCTGTCTGTCTGGCTCTCGATAGCAGCTACAGTTTTTGAGATAAAGCTTTCAAATTTGGTACACATATTCTAGAGGTCAAGGAAGAGATTCATTGATGCGCAAAATCGGTCCCAATTTTTGAAACGTCAAAAAATGTGACTTTTTGAAACGTCAAAGTGACTTTTTTGAAACGTCAAAATGTGACTTTTTTGAAACGTCAAAAATTGTGAATTTTTTTTAAACGTCAAAGTGACTTTTTTAAATGTCAAAAATTACTTTTATTATAAACTCCACCACACGTCGAGTTTTACTACGGTGAGGAAGTTCTGATCCCAAAGTAATTGACAGCAGTTTTTTTTTTAAATAGCGAATTTTATTATTACCAATGAAAGTCACATTAATCCCCTTTTAAACGCACCTATTAATTTAACCGTTTTCAGAAAATTGTCTTATTAACCATTTTCATAAATTTGTTGTGATGTGAAATGAAAAATTCTCAATAAAAATTTTTTATAGCGGACTAAGTCAAAATGGAATTTAGATCCATAAACAATTTTAAATAATGACTTGTTATGCGACCAATGTTCTGAAAACGATTAAATTAATGGGTGCGAGTAAAAGGGAATTAATGTGAGTTTCATCTGTAATAATAAAATTCGAGGGCTGCTATTTAAAAAAGAAACTACGATTTTTCTCAGGAAATATTTCATAAAAATTAAATTACGACATTTTTTTCATTTTGGCACCATTATCTCAATGTTCCCAACTAATGCTGTCAATAGAAAGATTTTGAATCATTTCGTAGATACCATGGCCTACTTGGTAAAAATAAAAAAAAAGTACATGAAATCATGGCCATCTTCATCATTGAAAAAAGAATTTTAAACAAAATCTGGTGATGTGAAAATAAATATGGTGTTCCATTTGTTATAACAATATTGTGACAACTTCCGGTTAAACCGGAACTAATTTGACGTAAACGAAACTATCAGAATGTAACTAATGCTATGTAATTTGAATTCTCCAAATTTCAAAATTCTAATAATTATTCAATAAAAAAACAGAAAAAACTTTATTTTCTATTTTTATTTTTAGAGGACTTCCAGCCAGTTAAATGGACAATTATTTATCCTACGTTTCGTCCGAGTTTTCGGACTTTTTCAAAGGTTAAAAGCTAATATAAATTTTCTATTTTAATTTCATTATATGGGCTAGTTTTATTATTTTTTTTTTATTTGGTAGGTATGTGTAGTAGTTCGACGAGTTAGACATAGATTCTCTGTCTAACTCGTCGAACTACAACACATACCTACCAAATAAAAAAATAATAATAAAACTAGCCCATATAATGAAATTAAAATAGAAAATTTATATTAGCTTTTAACCTTTGAAAAAGTCCGAAAACTCGGACGAAACGTAGGATAAATAATTGTCCATTTAACTGGCTGGAAGTCCTCTAAAAATAAAAATAGAAAATAAAGTTTTTTCTGTTTTTTATTGAAGAAATAATTTCTACATTAACAGCCAACAACTTGTAAAATATCATCAAAATTCTAATTTAAAAGACAGGCAAGTGTCAGACTATTTCCACCTTCCGTTGACACCGTTTATAGCATATTTGTAAAAGTGGAGTAAAAACAATAAGGCACATAATTATCTCGCTTAACAGTAGCAGAATTTCGATGTTTTTTTTTACTCTTAATATTTTCTTTCTCTAAAACTGTTTCAGAGTATTATTAAATAACAGAACTGCTGCCACTCTAGAGAACTTTCGATTTTTTTATAGTTTTCTTTAGCATCAAATTTGTATTCAGTAAGTCTAACAAAGGAAGGTCTAAATACCTTTGAACAGACATCAAATCGAAGGAACAGAATATTCAGATCATTCTTAATTTTACCCCGGCCCCAGTTATACCATAACAAAGAATCGAATGAAAATTCCAGAAATAGATTTTTTTTTAAATATCAAGACTTACAGTATCTCTTAATTTCGATACAACAGCAAACAGGTGCCAATTTTTTACTATGTTGATGCACTTACAATCCTTAGATCCATAAACCCGAAAACTTTGTAGATTCGACTTACATTAGTGATTTATTTGAGAATTTTATCTAAAAACTTGTATCATTATAGTATTAGCAAATCTAATTAACATAAACTCATTTATATTTAGAAAAGCCTGATGTCGATTAGCCATCATACGTTTTTCTAATTGTTCATTACTATTATTAATAACATTGATTGATCAAATTTTTTATTCTCTGCTAGCACAGAGCTAGTAGCAAACAAAAACACTATGAGAAGTCAGATCATTTATGTAAATTACAAATAATAAGGGACCCAATATAAACCCCTGTGGGATACCGGATGCAATAAAGGGCCACGGTGAGCTTGAAGTAAATTTGAATCAAAACTTCTATTACTGCAAATGTCTACAGATTTTGAATCTACAATGTTTCAACTTTATTTTAAAACAAAAATGAAAATAATCGGCGGATAGCTTTTTAAAAAAAAATCACTTTTATAATTTTACAAAAAAAGTCGTAGTTGGCGTATTTTTGCATATTTTGAATAATCTGCCAAAAATCGAGTTTTGCAGTTAGATATTCCTGGTTAGGTGCATTTTGTTCCTTTGTCATTTACCCTTCCAACAACCTAATATATGATAGGGTTTGGTTTGTCCCAGAAGGACTGCTTCACGGCTCTTAATACTCAGGTCTTGGGGTAAAACAAGCAAAGCTCAAGCAGCCGAACTTCTTTCTAGTATAGGCATGTTATGTATGATATTTTGCAACGACTTATTAATTTTTATCACTCAATAATTTATTTTTTCAACCATATTCAGTATTGTTTAACATTTGACATTATTTTCTATTATTTATTAGTTTTGCTTTTACTCACACAACTGGGCCTATGTATGCATGTGTTTAACTAACTCATTTATGTATATTAAAAAAAATTTAATCATTACAATATTAAAATCATCAATTTTTTAAGTTAAATAGTTTATTTATCACTAGCAAATACTTATCGAATTAAAAATCATTTGTCACTATTAAAAAAATCCCCTTTGTGATAAACCCAAGGTTGTTGGATATTGATATATTAGGTTGTTGGAAAGCTGAATGACAAAGGATCAAAATGCGTGTAATCGGGATTATCTAGCTGCAAAACTCGATTTTTGGCAGATTTTTCAAAATACGAAAAAAATGCGCTAACTACGATTTTTTTTGTAAATAAATAAGTTATTTTTTTTCCAAAAGCTATCCGCCGATTTTTTCATTTTTGTTTTAAAATAAAGCTGAAACACTGTAGATTCAAAGTCTGTAAAAACACTTGCAGTAATAGAAGTTTTGATTTAAATTTACTTCAAGCTCACCGTGGGGCGTTTTAGATTGACACAAATTTAATCTTATCCAATCTAAGTTTACACACCATTCTGAATATCTTGTTTCTGTATAATAATATTAGTAGGTTTGTAATATGTTGTCATGTCGTTAAAACAACTGCCATTTTGTGTAATTTTTTTTCTGCTCAACTATACTATTACCGTATAATAAATTAATATTTAGCTTAACAACGAAAGCTTACTAAATTTTTTTAATGTTGAAATCTGTAGATTTACTTGCATGCGCTTTAATTTCTGGTTATTTTAAGTTTGAATTGAAACCTTCCAATATACCTAACTAATTAAAATGATTCAACTTTTTTCAAACACTATGTAACTTTGACATTTACTCCCCATTGTATACCATTCATCATCAACTTAAATGGATACTCGCAATATGTTTCCTGTGGCTTTATGTTGGTGAAAAGTCATTTGTATAATAGCGTGACCGATACATTCTTTGGTATTCTTCACCACGTTAGATCGCAGATTAAAATTTGACCTAGAGATATAAGGAATTTAGCACGACTACTTATGAACCTTATCTTGATATAAAATGAATAAATCAGAAATGCTAAAAAAGAGGAGAAACTATGTTGGAAAAATTTGATTATGAGACATCCCCACAACAGACTATTTAAATTTTTTTTCATTTAATGTTTCTCGAAATTTTTCAGAATTTCGATAACCCAGAAATTTATTTCAAATTTTATATCATTAACGTAGATATTTAAACAGATATAGATATAGATATTTAAATAGATATAGATATTTAAATAGATATAGATATTTAAATAGATATAGATGTTTAGACAGATATATTTATATAGATATGTAATATATAGTTCATGAAATAACTGATCTGATGTTCGACGAGCGTTTTGCCAACGAAGTTGGTATCATCTGGGGATAAATAAAACTTACCTTATGCTATGTGTCATATTTATACCTATAGATGTGTAATATATAGTTCATGAATTAACTGATCTGATGTAGTTTTCCACAAAACACCTAAATATCACTCGACGAGCGTTTTGCCAACGAAGTTGGCATCATCTGAAGATGATTAAAACTTACCTTATGCTATGTATCGTATTTATGCCTAAAATATTGCTACCGTGATACACTAACAATAGAGAAGAGACTATATGGGATTGGCTCTGTCACTATTCATACTGTTTTTACAGTTTGTATATTCCTAGCTTTCAAATGCATCCAGCTGTCTAGTATTTGTTAGATTCCTAATTAATCTTAAATTGCCACTCTCTATTTTATGGTACTTCTCAAGCGAATGGGCAACACAAAATGTCTAATTCTGACTTATTTTCTGTTTCTAGTTATTAATGCATCTAAAAATAGTAGTTGTCCAGAGTTGATAACTTGATATGTGAATTTAACTGACACAAAATACTGTTTAGTTTAAAAATAAAGTTGTCAATATCAGTATCAAACACTGCAATAATATCATCTACATACCTAAGCCAAACCCATGGAGAAATACTCGAATTCTTCTTTTGCTTCTGTTTCGAATCTGTTCATGAAGAGTCTGGCAATGAATGGTGACAAAGAGTTACCCATTGTTGTTCCTTCATGTTGTTTGAAGAACATGTCATTGAAGAGAAAGCAATTTTGACTTTCGGTTTACTTTAGTGACAATATTTGTCGAGATTTGATTTCTGCAATCTTCTCTAACAAATCCTTTAGAAGAATCAGGAAGGTATTGAATTGAACTTTTAACATTTGCAACAATCTCATTTAGAATGCCCTCAGAGGCAGGTAATGCAAAGTTGAATCAATCGTTAAGGAGATCAATTTCTTCTTTATCAAACGACTGTGAGAAATGATTTTTTACAATGGTGTGATCTTTTGAAGGAACATTATAAATGTTAATTTATATACTTCTATTCTCTCATATGCAAACCAATGATAAATGCAATTACCAAATATAGCTGCTATGTCACTGATGTATAAAATAGATAAAGCAGTCCCAGAAAACGTCCTGGTGGTATCTGAACATTTATACTTCTTGTATTCGGCACATGCTAGACCTAATTTTAGCAAATGTTGAATGCAAGGTCATTAGAGATAATGCCCCTTTAACAAAAGAAGATAACTGTCATCCTGCCCTTATTATCGATTTTAAAATAATCACCGGTAACCAAAAAAATGTTGTATATTGTAACACAAATATTAGAGATAACTTTCGATGAGCTAACTTTCCGTTATTGCATAGCATGCTACATACCGATTGGTCTTTTTTAAAGGATTTTACAAATATTGATGATGCCATCAATAGCTTTTATAACACCTTAAATAGGCTATTTGATGAATGTGTACCAGTGAGCAACGATACGAAACGGAATTATCCACCGTGGTTTAACCGGGGAGATTAAAAATAACATCAGCAAAAAAAGAACTGGCGCGCAACAGTTATAAAAAAATTCAAAACTATAAACTACTTAAACGAATTTAGGTCACTTAGATCCCTAATAAAAACTCAAATTAACGTTGCATATAAAGATTATGTTCATAGCATTGAGTACGCAATTGGAGAAGATCCATCAAAGTTTTGGTCATTTCTTAATGTCAAAAGGGGTAAGTCAAGAATACCTGGAATTCTCCACTACAATGACAAAGCTTACAAAACTCCTCAATCCATCGCTGACGGTTTTTCAAACTATTTTTCGGACGTTTATTTCAATTCAAACCCCGACAATAATAAAGAGAATTTATTGCTAAACAACAATCTTATTAATTTGCAATTTATAACGGAGGACGATATACATAAAGGCATAAAAAAGCTAAAAAACAAAATAGCAGCCGGCGTTGATAAAGTTCCTAGTTTTTTAATCAAAGATTGTGCTACAGCATTTGTTCAACCGTTACTTTTGTTATTTAATCTCTCGTTAACTACGTGTAAATATCCAGATATATGGAAAATTGCAAAAATATGTCCCATACTCAAATCCGGTGATTCTTTTTATTTAAATAATTATAGACTAATAGCCATATTATGTAACTTTGGCAAATTATTAGAGATTATTCTGTATGAATTCATTTACTGGTCTGTTGAAAATACAATATCGCCTTCTCAACATGGTTTCATGGAGAAGAGATCTACAATTACCAATCTAGCCTCAATATCTCAGTATATATCAGAATCCTTAGATTCACAAGGTCAAGTTGATGTTATATACACAGACATATAAAAAGCATTTGATCAAATAGATCACTTTTTATTACTATCAAAGCTGAGAGGAATTGGTTTCTCTGACTCTTTCATATGTTTATTTGAGTCCTATTTAATTGGGAGACATCAATTTGTTGAATCTGGAGGCTATCGTCTCAATCATATACAGCAGTATCGGGAGTTCCGCAAGGATCAAATTTAGGACCCCTTTTATTTCTTATTTTTATTAACGACCTAACAGCTAATATTAATTCTCACCACCTACTATTTGCTGGTGATCTAAAAATTTTCCTAGAGTTAAGTTCTATAGAGGATTGTGTCTTACTGCGAAAGGAAGTTAATAAAATTTCTAGCTGGTGCTCGGTCAATTCTTTAAAGTTAAATATTAGCAAATGTAAGGTTATGTCATATACACGGAAGGACACTACAGTTACCTTTCACTATAAAATAGATAATAACATTTTAGATCGTTGTGTGAATTATAAGGATCTGGGAATTATTTTTGACCAAAAACTTACTTTCAACAATCATATCGATGAAATAGTCAAAGCGGCATCTAGAGCCTTAGGTTTTTTAGTAAGAAATTGGGGCGGTTTTGTGAATATTGACACCCTAAAACTGTTATACATATCATTTATAAGAAGTAAATTGGAGTATGGCTGTATTATTTGGTTTCCCATGTATCAAAATTCGTTGTCACGCATTGAATCAATTCAACGCAAATGTCTGAAATTTATGTTTTTCAAATGTAATGGATCTTATTCTCCCCGAGGTACAGACAACAATATACTGCTTAATATGTTTGACCTTAAATCTCTCAGATTCAGAAGAGATGTTGTCGTTTTATCCTTTCTTTATAAATTAATTAGTCACAATGTTGATTGTTCATTTCTTTTAAGTAAACTAAACCTATTAGTCCCGAGATTAGAATCCCGTCAAAACAACCTCTTTTACTGCGAAGCTCCTCGTACAAACCTTATGATAAAGTCACCAATCTTTAATATGTGTAAAACTTTTAACATCATTTCGTCTTTATGTGTTGTCAACTATGATAGTTTAGCTAAAATAATTCATATATATGAAGAAAACTGTGCTTATTAAATTAGGTTATTTTATAACACTATAATATATTTTACTTTTATGTATGAGTTTTCTTGTAAACTCTTAATGTAATGTTAATGACTATGTGTATTGCAAATTTGTGCACTTTATATCACAGTATACTTAATTTTAAGCTTTTCCTGTAATTGGGTGCTTTATCCTGTTGGAAATAAATTATTTATTATTATTATTATTATACTAATTATACTTTAAGAATGCGTATTGATACTCTAAGAAAATTATTATACTGATTTTTAAATAATACCTACTAATTTTTTCTTGAGCTCCTGAACTATCTGAAAGAGAATTTTATTTACGTTAAAAAAAATTCATTTATATCGACACAATTTTAAACACTAACACTAAGTACACAAAATTAAAAAAGATTTTTTTTCTGTACATAATTTTATCGAGTCCAGATTCTCTCAGTTCTTCCACCAATGTCTATCTACCATTTCAAATGCACACTTTAAATTTGTTTATTTACTTTTTTCTAAGTGAAAAGCAACTTTTATGAAACGGCTCTAAATGCGTATTTCGGACAAATAATTTATGAATAGAAACAAAATTTATCAGGAGGCTACTGTTGAAAACGGAACATTAATAAAATAAATCTAGATTCGTTTACGGAGTTATTTTAAATGGACCCCTTTAAAATAACACCCTATATATTTACTTTATTTTTACACATTTATTCTGTTGCAAAAGGTGCGAATTGGGATTAAATATTCGAACGTGATCGTAAAAACGGAAAAGTGGCGTAGAGTAAAAATTTAATGCACGTGGCCTTACCCACGTGGATGATCTTGTGTATTGGATCAATACTCAAACACGCTTACGCCCAAATACGTAACAGAGAGAAAGCATTACCAGCGTAAGATTTTTAAGATTTAACTAAAACCAATTTATTTAAGTGGCCAGATGAAATTGTTTATTTGATGTTTAAGTATAGTTTATACAAAAGAGGAGAAAAATTATTTACACTACGTTAATAGAACATGGCTACGATATAAGATTAAATGTTTTGGTATGACAGCCAATTCTCCTTTATTATTATTAGAACGAAAAAAATTGTTCAGAAATCTCTTTCAACAAGTTCTACTGAAAACTCTTTATATTTATTTTGGTACCACTGAACCTGTTATTTGAGGTATAAAGAAATTTTAATGAAATTAAAAGACATTTCCTATTTCTGGATATGCACTGGAATATAGTGGTTCCTTCTGAATTGATAGCCACTTATAATGTTTTGGGAAGAGATTCGTTTATTTTTTAAGTAAAGTGGGTACGGTTACGATATAAGAATATAAATATTTTGATAGAGATTTTGTATTTACGTCTTTACTTTAAAAAATAATCAGTGCAAAGTGGTTTTTAAGATGTTATTATATTAATGTACAGGCTTTGAGAAAGACTCACGGCCACAGTGTGTTGACCTAGACTGTTACAAAATCGACTTTTTTGTTTTGTATTTTTTTAAATTCCCTATTTAGGATCATTTTGTAGAACTATTTTTGAAATCACGAATGTTCCTCATAAATTAAATGTGAAACCATGGTTTTGTTCTATGAATATACTTTCGATATGAGTTAAAATATAGTGATTGTGATGCTGTATACATTGGACAAACTGGACGAAATGTAAAAAAGCGATTCGAGGAACACAGGAAGTCTATTGTAAACAATGTATATAGCACGGGCATGTCAACACATTGTATAGAAAACAGTCATTTTATAGATTTAAATAATGTCAAATTACCCCATTCGGAAAAGAAAGGAAAGAAACTTGATCTATTAGAACAAGTAGAAAATATTTTTGAAACATTAAAAACCAAATTTCCTTCATTTATTTAAAACATTATCATTTAGATTAGGAATAGATAAAATTTTAAATTTTAATTATTTTATCAACTGACCATTACTTCTAGCTATATTCTTGATCGATGCTTTTTCCTTTTGATCCACATACGTTAGCCAAACTCTAGCAAAATATTCGAATCCTTCTTTTACTTCTATTTCGAATCTGTTCACATAGAGACTGACATTGAAAGGTGACCAATATCTGTCCTTTCATATTGTTATTAATTGAAAGTAATTTTTAATTCACGCACAATTTGTGAGTTTAATGTATTCCTCTACTACTTCTTGGCTAAGACCATTTGATTCTAATAAATCCCTTAGATAGTCCAAAATCAGTGGGATTAGTACCCTCGGAAATAACGAACAAATCTCAAGGAAGAGCAAAATGTCACCATCTTCCAACTAGATGTTGTTAATGAAATCACTGACCGAGAACTAGGTTGTGCATTAGGTAAACTTCCTAGATCCTCAATCAACCAATGGAACTAGCCGCAACAATGCAATGTACAAATAAATTAATTTGACCACAAAATCAAAATACACATTTAAAATGCTGTAAAATAGAGTATTTGATGCCTTGTAACTTCAAAAATTAAATTATAAAAAAAATTATAATAAATTTATGTTTTCTATGTCTCATGGAACTTTTCGAATAGAAATTTTAAACTCCTTTTCAAGCATTATTTAAACATTAATCTATGATATTCATTTAAAATACAAAATATATGTTTTTGTCCTAAAAGCATCATGACTAGATATATAAGATATATGCAACATGATGCATAGTTGCATTTGTAAACTATGGAAATAAAGAAAAGTAAACATTATACAGTCATAAAATATCTATTTTTATCTGAATGAACTATAACAAACTCTTGTTAAAAACATTAGTAGGTACTACCCACGTAATGATATTTTCATATCGTGAATTGATTTCAGATGGACTGCTGAAAGTTGCAGATTTGTATATGAATGTTTATTCTTTAATGCTCACTTCTGTAGACTTATTTAAACAGACCTCAATCAAAATTATCTGTTTTCCCTAAAATACTGCTGCAGTTAGATTCGTCAAAGTTTGATTCCATTATTGCAATATCAAATAGTCTTAGAGCAGTCCTGAAGTGGGTTGAAACCTTTGATATGAAACGAATACTGTCGTGGTTGTCCATAAATTACCTAAACACCATACACTTCACTAGAAGCGTGTTTCGTCAACCAAACTGGTATCATGTGGAGATGTGTCAGTTTTATTCCCTCAATCAATATAATCCTGTGACAAATCAAAATAATAATATTTTGGACTTAGTATTCTGCTCAAGATCATGTTTAGTCAGTAAAGCCCCTGATAAAAGAAGAATCATATCATCCTGCTCTTGATGTTGAAGTAACTCTCAGAACTAAACATGCCACTAATTGATCAAATTTAAATTATAATGTCCACATGTCATATAACTTTCATCATGCTGATTTCATCTCGCTTTATGAAAATATAAGAACGATTGACTGGTCACCTCTTGCGAATTACACTGATGCGGATGATGCTTGTAACTTCTTATATAATAATCTATATGATAATATGGATGCCTGTGTTCCCAAATCAAGGCCTCGTAACAGCAAATATCCTCAATGGTTTACTAATAGTATTATAAAGGACATAAAACAAAAATATAAAATACTCCGGCAATATAAAAATACAGGAAACAGGCAACTACATGAAGAATTTAAATTGTTAAGATCAAAAATAAAGACAGACATTAAAAGCAGTCATACATCTTTTTTTATTAAAAATTGAAGCTGGTATCAATGATATCCCTAGCCCAAAATTTAGGCTTATATGTCAAACAAAAAAATATAACCATGGAGTCCTTGCCTCAATGAATTATAATAAACAAGAGTTATCTGACGGTCAGTTAATTGCTGACGCATTTGCGTCACATTTTCAATCATCATACCTCCCTTCTCAGGATACAAATATCAATAGTGATGATCTTAAAGTTATGTCATGTATTCGCCGGTTAAAACCAAAAATGACTATGGGTCCTGATAACATTCCTGCCTTTATGCTTAAAGACTGTGCTTTTAGCTCTTGCTCACCCGCTAACCATTATATTTAATTTAATGTTAAAAACGTCCAAATTTCCAAGCATATGGAAAGTTTCACGACTCTGTCCCGTTTTTAAAAATGGGAGTAGGGATGATGTTTCTAACTATCGCCATCGCCCTATTGCCATTTTATGCAATTTTTGTAAGGTCTTGGAAATTCTTTTACACTGTTATATATATGATCATATAAAAAATATAATTGATGTAAATCAACATGGATTCCTGAATGCTAGGTCAACTACAACTAATTTGGTCTGTATACCGCAATATATTTCAGACATTTTAGATAGTCAAGGATAAGTTGATGTTGTTTATACGGATTTCTCCAAGGCCTTTGATCGCCTAGACCACTCAGTTTTAATAAATTGCTTAGACCAATATGGAATATCGTCAGATGTCATAAATCTACTTAGCTCGTATCTCTCCAAGAGAGTACAATATGTGCAGTATCATGGTTATGAGTCTAACAATATAGATGTACTGTCAAGAGTCCCGCAAGGTTCCATTCTTGGTCCCCTTCTATTTAATATATTTATAGATAACATAACATCATATGCTGACGACATGAAATTGTATTCTAAAATTGACTCATATGATGACTGCGCTCGGCTACAGGATGTATTAAATCAAATTAATGATTGGTGTTTTGCCAATAATCTATCTCTTAACATTAAGAAATGCAATGTGGTGTCGTTCAGTAGGCAATTAAATCCTCTAGCCTTTGTTTATCAAATAGACAATGTATTAGACCACACTGCATTATTAAACCTGTATTATTCAATGGCATATTGTCATATTTCTTATAATATTATAGTTTGGGGACGAGCCAGTAATTTACAACGGGTCTTTGTTTGCCAAAAACGTATTATAAGATTGATTTTTAATCTTAATTTTACAACTTTCTGTAAGTACTCTTTTAAAAATCACAACATTTTATCAGTGCCTTCTATCTATATTTTTTCATTGTTGAAGTATGTTAAACGTAACATTAACCTATTCAAAACTAATGCCAGTTATCATAACTACAAAACTCGCCATGATGACCTACTTTTCATGCCGCATCACAATACGACTTTCTTGGAAAAGTCTCCTCATTATTCTGGTATTGTCTTTTATAATAAACTGCCACTTGCAATTAGAAGCATCGACAACTTTAATAAATTCAAATCTAGTCTTAAAAAGTTTTTAATTGAAAAATGTGTTTACTCATTCAATGAATTTTAATCTGTAGTTTTTTGTCCTATATTTTATTGCAATGTTTTATACTGTTTTTATACGACTTTATACAATTTTAACTTTTATTCCTTTTATATGATATTTATTATTGTATCATGATGACGTTCACATCTGTTTTATAACAGCTTAAGTGATTAAATAAATAAATAAGTAAATAAATAAATAAATAAATAAATAAATATTCTTGGCTCGTCCCTGCTTTATAAAAGATCTGGGAATTTGATAGTAAACTGTCTTTTAATGAACATGTTAACGTAACACTAAAAGTAGCCTATAAAAATCTTGGATTATATTATAAGAAATAGTAAAGATTTTGCTAACCCTAGCACAGTGATACTCCTGTATAACGCATTCATAAGATCACGCCTGGAATATGCATCCATAGTACGGTGTCCAACGTATGCCGCTTATATTGAAAATATTCAGCGTAAATTTCTCAAGTATATCTATTTTAAGGATAGCAGAATTTACCCCACTATTGGTTTTCCCCACGATTTTCTATTAAACTTATATAATTTTGTGTCACTGAAAGAAAGAAGATCCATGCACTCTATCATTTTTCTGCACAAGATAATTAAATATGATTTTGATTGTCCACACATTCTCCAACGCCTTGACTTTAACGTACCGATATTAGCCTTGCGTTCTCCGGAAACATTTCATCTGTCCACTCCTCGAACTAACCTATTAAAAGCATCGCCACTCTTTCAAGCTTGCTCTAATTATTCAGACGTTAAAGACAATATTGATATATTCAATTGTAAAATAAAGGAAATAAAGAACAAATTCTTAAAAAATTAGCAATTTACCTAATAGATCTGGACTACTTAGTGTATTAGTAATCTGTTTATTAATTGTCTTTTTTATTTTTCCTCTTTTTTTTTATTATTATTAGCTTCTAGTCACTTTGTGTTAATTTAATTGTTTTATAACATTTTTTTCCTCTAATTTTGTCTGTCAATCATTTCTGTATTATGTTATATACTGCTATTTTAAAACTATGTTTTGTAAAATAATGTATTTAAATGTTGAATATTGTGTAACTATCGGTAGATATTTTGTTGCACTATTTTGTTTATAGTTTGTGTTCCTATCCCGTAATTGATAATTTACTGTGGGATAGTGTAGTTAAATAAATAAAATAAATAAAAAAAAAAATTAATTAATTAAAACTAACCTTATTTTATTTATTTTTATTTTTATTTTTTATTTTATGAATACAGCTGCCCAGACAGATATGCATCCAATTATAGGGCAGGAAATATACAAAGAAATATGTGCACAGTACAGAGTAAACGACTTAATACTAAATGTTTTACAGATAAATAACTAAAAAAGAGAATGCAATAATTTGTGAGAAGATAGATTAAACAGTGGTTTGGTAAACTAGAGGTTTACTTAAGAGCGATTCAAAATACATTGCTTTATACTATTAACACTACAATTAAAAATATCAAGGTTCGACTTATAGCTTTAGTAATTTGAGCACATATTGTGAATAGGCGACGATTTTAGTACATTTGTTCTTGGTGTAGCTAGGTAGAAGATGTCGTGTGAGCGAGTTTGAGAATATGGAACTTTGAAATGTATGGAACTAAGAATATCCGGGCAGTCAGTCTGACTTGTTAATAGTTTGTGTAAGAACAACACAGAAAAGTAGATCCTACGTGTTGCTAAGTTATTTAGATTAAATTTGGCTAGTAAGTCAGATTGTGGCGTGCCTCTGGAAGGATAAATTCCGTCAGCTTTGAATGAAAGATGTTTAACGTGCCTTCTCTGAACCCGTTCCAAATTAAGGATATGAATATTGTAATGTGGGTTCCAGACAATACCACCGTATTCCAGTTTTGGCCGTACAAAAGCATTGAACAGGAGAGAAAGTGTGGAGATATCTTTAAAATGCCTTGAATTTCGTATAATAAAGCCTAGATTTCTGTAGGCATTAGCAGTTATGTGATCTATGTGGGCAGTAAAGGTTAGTTTTGAGTCAAAGATGACTCCGAGATCCTTGAATTGAGTGCATCTCGTAACTATTTCATTGCCTATTTTGTAGGAAAATTTTATCGAGTTATTTCTCCTTGTAAAAGTCATCGCGTTACATTTTGATATATTTAAGGGTAATCTATTATTTTCACACCATGAATTTATTTTTGAGAGGTCATGCTGTAATCGATGGCAATCTTCTTCGGAGTTAATAGATGCAAACAGTTTTAGATCATCAGCATATAGGAGGACATTACTTTGTATATCTTGGCAGATATCATTGATGAAGATTATAAATAATAGTGGGCCCAAAACAGAGCCCTGCGGAACTCCTGACGTCGCTAATACTTCAATAGATGAAAACCCATGATACTTCACGTTTAATGTTCTGTTGCCCAGATATGACTCAAAGAAGCTTAGAAAGTCAAGACTTAGACCAAAAGCTGACAACTTCTGTAATAGGAGCCCATGGTCTAATCTGTCAAATGCTTTAGACAAGTCTGTATAAATTATGTCTGTTTGACCACCATGATCCAGCGAATTTGCGATGGCATGTGTAACACATACCAAGTTGGTAATTGTAGATCTACCTGCCAAAAACCCGTGTTGACCATAAGAGATTTGAGATTTAGCATGAAAATAGATTATATCGTATAAGACAATTTCAAAAAGTTTGCCAAAATTACACAGGATAACTATAGGTCTGTAATTTTCAATATCGGTCTTATCACCTTTTTTTGAAAACAGGACAGATTTTTGATTGAGTCCATATTCGGGGAAATGTAGTGGTTCGCAGTGCTAAATTAAAAATGATAGAGAGTGGTAAAGCAAAGATAGAGGCACAGTCTCTTAATAAGAAGGCTGGTATACCATCGGGACCCGTTGTGAGTTTATTTTTGAATTTTTTTAGTGCTTTTAAAACATCGTTTTCGGTAATGGTTGGAATATTAAGTTGGGGAACATTGCCTGTGGTTTCCTGTTCCATTAAGTTGTACGTGGATGATGTGATAAAGGACGATTGAAAGTATTGGGCAAATGCATCGATAATGCTCTGAGTGTCGTTTAATGAATTATTGTTGAGGCGCATCGAATTCGGTATACTGGTTGCATTTTTCATAGTATTAAGAAAAGACCAGAAGTTGCTCGGGTTAGTTTTAATGTTTGTTTCAGTGTATTGAATGTATCTTTTGTGAGCATGTTCAACGTCTCTTTTTATTTTGGAACGCAGAGCTTTGAATTGGTTGAGGTAGTGCTCTTCATTATTATCCTTATATAGATTCCATAGACGGGATTTCTGCTTAATATCTTTTATAATTGTTCCAGTGTACCATGGGGGATATGATGTATATTTTGGAGTTGTTTTAGGAACGCTTTGTGAGAAAACAGAATTTAGTTTATTATAAAGTTGTGTGCAAGCTCCATTAACATTGTCAAAGCCTGACAGACATGACCAGTCTATATTGCAAAGGTCATCATATAATTTATTGAAGTCTGCTTTTTTAAAATTAAATGATGGATTATTGTTGCCTGAATGTTTATTGTGATCAGATTTTAGGCTAAAGCTTAAATCTAGAGGTGGGTGATGAGGGTCTATGGGTACTAGATAGTTTTCTGAAAGATTAACCATTACCTGTGATCTGCTTAGGACTAGATCTAAGAGTCTACCATTTGAATTTAATACTTTGTTGTACTGGTTGAGGCCCAGGAATTCACAGAAATTAACAAGTGAACCTATAAGTCCGTTGGAAATTACAGAGGTAAGTAGATAACTTACATAACTAGGGATGTTAAAGTCACCTAGTATAATTAGTTTATCTTCATTAAGAAAGTGAATATTTGCTGCTATCATATCAAACAGGGTCTCATAAGTTGCAGCATTAATGCTGGGCGGAGTATATAGTGCAAGAACAAAAATGGAGTGATGAGATAGACTGAGTTTTACCCCAATTATATCAATTTCAGGAAATACGTTGCAGATTTCACTGAGATCTAGCATAACTGCCGAATATGATTTTTTCACAGCTAGTAGGACACCCCCTCCCCTGCTCATGTTTGTCAGTTCAAAATTACGATCTTTCCTAAAGACACAAAAGTCATTTGGAAAAAGTTCAGAGTCGAACACGCCTGAGTCGAGCCATGTTTCAGTTAAAGCAATTAGGCAAAAGTGACATGACACTGATGCATTGAATTATGGTAATGTGTCCTACTTATACCTACACTATTGTTACAGTTCGTTGAACAGTGTCTCACTAGCTTGGTCCTCTATCGTTATTCATGCTATTTCTACACTTTGCAATTTACAAGCTTTAAAATGCATCCAGCTCTCTAGTATTTGTTACATTCCTAATTAATCTTAAATTGTTACTATCTATTTTATGGTTGTCCTCAAACATATGTTGAGCAACACTAGACTTATCTGTTCTACAATATTTGAGAGGAGCCATATGCTCCTTTAATCTAGTTTGAATTGATCGTCTAATTTGTCCAACATACTTTACAGCTAATTTCGTAAATCCCCGACTTTTCGTTTGTTTCAGTTTTGTCATTTGATGTGTCTAAAAGTTGTTGTAGTTTATTTTCCGATGAATGAACCATTGCCATACAAATATCCTTAAAAATCATTAGTTTTGCGTGATTTTCGCGAAACCGATTTCAAATCCAAAAACGTATCCTGTTTTTATTATTGTTTGCAGAAATGCACAAAAGTTGCGAATTCAAACATGCCTTTCATATGTTGAATTTTTTTTGGAACTTTTATTGGATAAAAATGTACGGAAACCGTAACTAAACAACAAATAACAAATATTTTCTATATAATTTAGTAAATCTAATAAATAAAAATATACTTGAAAATTTTTTAAAAGAAAAAAAATGCTAACATTTGAGAAAAATTTAAAATTTCATAAATTCCCTAATTTCACTTACATATATCAATAAAAAAAAAACTTAACAATAAATGTAAAAACATTAAAAATATATAATAACTAATATATAATAACTACAATAGTTATAGTTATATATTTATAATGCATTTTTTGTAGAAATGTTGTTGTTGGCATGCAAGGTATCGTTCTGTCGACCATTCCAGAAAATTCTTCCAACATACCGATCATTTGCACCTGGATTTTTAATGCGAGCTTCTAATCTATCACTATGGAAACCAAATCGACACATATTTATAAAAATCCAGTTCCGGATTCAGTTTGCTCGTACCTGACATCAAACCAATCATTTAGCTCTGTAAGCTAAAGTATATGGGGACCTTCTACATTTAACATCTAACCTTGAGAACTTCTCGGGGATGTGACAGGACTTCCATTGGCATAAAAATATTCCCGATATAATAGGATATTGTTTCTTCAGGTCATCGAGTTCAGCGCTTAGCTCAAAAGAATTCCACGGCGTTTTAGGAAAAACGGTGTCACTTGGACAATAACTTGCGAATTATTAAAATAGATACACGAAACACTAGGATACATACAACGGACATACATTGTTTGTTGACAGTAAAAGTTTCATTTTATTCAAATGCACTATCCACTACTATATTTGTTGTTGTACAGTCGCGCAAATTGTGCCAGTCTGATGCATGGGAGCCGAATAAAACCCATTCAAAATACATAAATGGTTCATGTTTATTTATAATATAATAAATCAACATTCAGTTTTGCAGAATTTGAAATAAATATTTACTTTATGCATATAGCAAAGAGAGTAAATTGATTTCTTATGCGAAATGTGCTCTTAACAACTGACATTATGTTTTGATCATTTTATGACAGACAAGTAATAGAGAAAAATTTAATGGACTTGAAAATTTCATTTTGAAATATTCTGTCTGAAAAGTTCAAATTTATTGCGTCGGATTGGAACAAAAATGAATTGCTTGTTTATGCGATATATTTTTCCTTCATTAAGCACATAGATAAATGGCTAAATCGTTAATCATTTATTGAAATCATATGGGTGTGTTTGTGTTAAATTGTTCCTTAAAAAAAATCGGCAAATTAATAATGTTGTTTGTTGTTTTAAAAAGAAACACTTAATCTTAAAAATGAGTAACTGCGATTTTTCGAATTACAAATATCTATGTATACTTTACCGTAAAGTCGTTTCCTTGGTAACACTGTGATTTAATTAATTAATTAAAGTAATGTAGGATAATAGTGTATCGTGATATTGGTACTCGTACGTAACTAAAGAGAAAACGGCAGATTTATTAGAGACCGAAAATTAACTAACCAGAAATAGGTGTCAGTTTATTTATAAATACATATCCATGGCACGCATCCCTCTTTTTGACTGTATGATTCCTATGAGATGGTAAGTCACATTCATATTATGTTTTTTAAAGCTTAACCCAATAATTTTTTGATTGGTTTTCTAATTTCCATTCCAAATGTTTTTAAATTAAAGCAGGTGTTGACATTTTTTTATTGGAAAAAGCATTCATACAATACTAAACTTCGCAGTTTAGATCTTGAAAATATTAGCACTTTTGGGTTTCAACTGTGCACCCCGACTCCAGTTCGTCGGAAGTTTTGGAGCCGTCTGTAGACCAGCAGCTGTCTGGCATTAATAGATCGGTCTTATTCCGATCATATTAATCCATTCCTGGAAATAGGATGTAATAGGGCAGTTCATGATTGATCATGATAGGCATGACATCAAATATCAGATTATCGTCAGGCACGATTGTCTCTGTAGAGCAGAGAATATGGCTTTGGCTTTCGTTGTAGTCCTTCCAAGTACCAAACTGTAGAGCCATACGCTACCATAGTTCTTATGACCATTACATAAAATCAGTGTATTTGATGAGGTACAATTTCCTAGAATTTTCCACAAATTCTACATGTCCATAGGGACAGTCTTGCATTATGGATTACGTTCACCAGATGGGAAATCCAGTTCAGATATTGATCTAGGGTAATGCCTAGATATTTTACTTCCTCCACAAAGGGAATGGTTTCACCAGATTCTCCAGCTTCCTTTTTCTGATAAATGGTACTATTGTCGTCTTCTGGAGATTCACAGATATCTGTTCCCTCATACACCAGTTGTGTACCGTATTTAAAGTCTTGAAAGGTACTGGAAATCACCTCTCCAGAGCTTCCTCTAATAATAAAAATTATTAGGGTGTTGGCATATGATTGAACCTCAAGATCCCACACAGTAAGGATGGACAGAAGGTCATCCACACATAATGACTATAATAGGGGGAAAGAACCGCGTCTTGTAGGTATTCTCTTGTGGCTCTGAAACTAACCGTTTACCTCTGTAGAGATATCGATTCCTCTGCAATAAATATAGAATCGGGTAGAGCGCATTTTTAAAAACTTTTTTAATATCGAGATAAATCGGTTTTGGAAATACCGGGTAATTTTCCAGGCGAGTTTATTGAATACTCATTCTGTTAATTTGCCTGGTTTGTACGCATATTAAGTGGATGAACGTTGTTTTTCCTAATGTGTCCATCCAGCACATTTTCCAGGCCCTTCAACAGAAATTATATCAGGCTAATTAATTGGTCTGAGCTATTTGGGTTCAGGGTCTATCCGTTCCCATTTTTGGTACATACATTACCCTAATCAGCGACCAACTGGATAGGATGTGGTTCCATACCAGACTAGCTCTGAATATTCTAATGAGGAAAGGTAGCATTATCTCTAGTCCGTTTTGTAGCAGTTATGGAAAACTGCCATTCTCGCCTGGCAATTTGAATGGTTGAAAGGATCAGATAGCCCATTCATTCGCTGACGCTGTCAGCTAGTCGTTTTTATGGAGTCGATTAAGTGGACTTCCCGATGGTGGCTGCTGCTTGTTGGTGGTTTAGAGCCAAGATACCGATACCTACAAGGTTTCCATTCCATATTGAGTCAATGTACCGTTCGGTTATTCTATCGAACCTAGATTTCTCACTGATTCCCTGGAAATAATCTTGTGGATTCTAGTGCTGCTAGGTAAGTTAGTAATACTCTCGCAGAATTTCCTCCAAGATTCCCTTTTTTTCCTAATTTCTTTATTATAGTCTATTAGGGCAGTCTTGAAGTGGGTTGGAACCTTTGATGTGAAGATAACACTGACGTAGTTTTCCACGAAACATCAAAACACCATGCATTCAACGCGCGTTTCGTCAACCAAGTTGGCATCTCGATTGATGAAGCGTCGAACTTCTCTTTTGTTCCACCATGTTGTCATATTTTTTGACTTAAATAGAGAGTTTTCGTGGTAGGATAAAATTACTGCGTTTCAGATGTTTTGCCGCAATTTCTATTTCATTACTATTCCTGATTGTGGTGAGAGTGGACTGAGGATACAATTAGAGGGATTATTTGTACCCCTCCCAGTCTGTGCTTCTAGAGTTCCGGTATGTCACCACTGGTCTTAGATCAGCTTCTATATTGAATAAAATGTGTCTGTGATCTGAACGATAATTTTGATAGGCTCCAACTTTGTTGTACTCGAAAACTTTTTGTAGACCAAAAAAATCTTTAGACAACAGTTGTAGAAAATTTTATCCTTTACAATTTTTATAACCATTTTTAACATAAGAGATTCTGGAGAGAACATATTGCCCCAAAATTGTTTTCGGCCCCACTTTTTCAATATGGCAACGCTAGAAGTTCCCAAAGTGTATATTCTTCAAACAGTATTAAACTGTCAAAATTTTTCAAGGCAAGAGCTTCCCCTGTGGCTTGAATTGTTTGGGATGATGCTCACATCTAGAGACACACTATTTGATACATTTCAGAGACGAACTTACTTTTACATAATATGCAACCATTTCTCCTTCATGCAGAGTCAAATTCCTACGAAAATATTTTAATTAAAATTGCACTCTATAAAAACCGCAACTCAAATATCATCACATGAACATAACAGATGGTGTTGAAGGGCAGCTAAATTTAATATTAATAGAAATAGTTCATTTAATTACTATCCTGCATTAAAAGTTTTTTCACAATGGCTCTCCTCGCCAGCCTTCTTTTTGCTGGTAACACAGTACTTGTGATCTTACTCGACGTGGTGATGTGCACACGTGTTTCTGGCAATTGCACTTGACTAAAAGTTGATTGCACACTTCGTAGACAGTTAATTTCGAATTCGCGATTTGGGCTTTTCGATTGATTTAATACCAAGGAGTATTTAGCGCTGATTTTTGTTAAAATACCGTATACAGTACCTTCGGGAAAGACTGTACTAGACTGTACTAACGTGGGTTAAAGATATTCTGAAAACAGTCACGGTACAATAATTGTAAATCTCATATTAATCATCACAGTTTTTCCTCAAGAATTTAAATATAAGTGGTAAAACACAGTGATTTTAATTTAGACATGTTAAAAATGATGGTTTCGTATAATACCCTGTTGTTTAAATCAAATAATCTTAGTCTATAAGTATATTAGTGGCGAACATACCGTGTTGCCATGCCAACAGATTCCATGCAGAGATTATTGAAATTACATTCTGTCTTATAATATGTACGTAACCACATTAACTATTTGGTAATTATCACAATAATTTGCGGTAATAATACGGTAATGCTAATTTTTAAATGCAGTTATACTATTAGTCAGACCCATGTAAATTAGCCAACAAAGAACAAGCCTTAAGTTTAACGTTACCGTTTACCGCAAATTGTTGCGATAAATAAAATTAACACATATTGATGTATCGTTTGGTTGTTTTCGAATATGCAAGATATCGTCTGACATGTGCAAATATGGTGACTGATACTCGAAAATGCTTTTTATAAAATAAAAAAGAAAAAATTTAAAACAAAAATGTTTACACTTTTCCTTGGATATTTCAGTCAATAATATGTGTACTATAAATAAATTTCGGTTTAGTAAACCGTCTTTGGAGAACTACAATGTAATTCACATTTTATTATTTTTTATATTAAATTATACTTTGGTCCTTACAGTTGTTATTATTGTTTTAAAATGGTTACATATTTGATTTTTCTACTTTAAAGCTGTGAACGCAACTAAAAAAGCGCGTGATCTATGAACGCACTGTAGGGTGGTCCTTAGTATATATATATCAGAAAAATAAATTTTGTATTTTTGTAAATCTCACCCACTATTTTTTTTACTTATAGAGTAGTAAGTAACAGAAAAAAATTTCAGTTCATTCATTTAACACTAACATGTGCCCCAAGGGGGTTGAATTTGCAGAAATTAATTAATTTATTTTTATCATTTATTTTACAAAATTTATCTTATATTTATAATGCATCTTCTAAATAAAACTACAAGTGAATTTGAAACTGGTTTTAATAATATAAAAATTAACAGAAAAACTTATTAATATTTTTTGGACAACACTTGTTTAGAGCATGGTGCGAATTGGCTGCGATAGTCTTTTACAACTTGCAATAAATATTACTTTTGCTCTTCATTTTTTGTAATAAGTGAGTTGTATTCCTCCATTAGTTTGACATCCCTTTCTGCAGTATCATTTACTACCTTGAGGTTTCGAACAAGTGATAAACCATGTTGGAAATCGTCCCGTGAGGACCATGTTAGGGGATCATGTTCAAGAAATTCATATGAAATATCAAATCGTTCAAAAAATTTTACGGTGTTTTTTGATACAAAGTGATGAAGTTCTTTAGCTGCATAGTGCTGTATTTCTTTAGGTTGAATTATTATACGTTTAGTGTCACAATTTTCAGGTTCCCTTTCTTTAAAAGCCTTAGCCATTTTCAGTTTTGTATCGTAAGAAATAGAGTCGTCGAAAAACGCTAAAGCTAATGTTTCTTCAGTGAGATACCATAAATGGCCACAAAATTTGTTTGTGGCGGCTTGAGAAATTTGTTCATTTACTTCTCTGTAAGCATGAAGATCACTTAAAAATTTTAAATCTAGATATGGTGCTTTGGAAGCTAAAGGGACATTGTACCATGCCTTTATATGTATATAAGCAAATAATAAAAATACAAATTTGGCTTAGGCCTTTTAATTCTAGTCTTGTCAATTTAAACTCATTTCTGAACATATAAATTTTGAGACAATAAATCGCCTTAGCCATCCATGTAGCATGGTGGAAGGCGCCCGGGAACCGAAAATTAACTCCTCTTGACGGCCTGCCTCCTAAAAATATGACAACTAACTCTAAAAGCTCTTTGTAGTCTTCCCTTGTGTGCTTTAGTTTCAACTGTTCTAATGCAAATTGAAGAACTTCCTGACTACAATTTTGAATGCCTGTCATAATAAGTTCATCTTCTATCCCTGTTACATAGTTAGTGGTGTTTATGTCAGTCCAGGCCTGTTGAAAACGTTTAAACTAACCTACGGCAGGTCCAGATGTTGTAGCAATACACACTTCAAAGGCAGATTTTAAAATTAATTCATAAATGTGGTGTCTGCAAGGTAAGTATAATAGGTCTTTTTCTAACATTTGTTCTAAAATAACACAAGCACCATTTATCCTTCCAGTATTTGACGCGGTGGTATCAAAACACAGGGCCTCGACTGAATCTAAAAGCTGATTTTCTTCAAGCAAGTTGTAAATAGCTGTTGCCATTTCATCCCCTCTTCCAGAAGTCAATAATGGCACTCCTAAAAGTTGCTCTTTACCATTGACTGTTACAATTACTGGAAGTCGATCAACTTTTTCATTCCCGGTTAATGCTGGAAGCAGTTTTCCGTCCCAGTGAACGACAACGCCCCTCAATTGTAAACTAAGAAATGCAGTTTTTAATATGGAAGCATGCTTTGCACGTAGTTCTTATCGACACCGTCGAATTGAGGATCGGTTTATCACAAGGTCATCAGTATTATGCCCCAAAGCTTCCGCGGTTGCAATCAAAACATGTACAGCGTCGCTGTCACTTAGGTTGCATCTATCAAGAGCAGCAACTAATTTAGTATTAATAAATGTAATTTTTCCACGTTTTAATGGTTTTGACGGGCCAGGTTGACCCATGTCTGTGAATGATGAAACAGGTATCTTTATTTCATCTTCGTCTTCAGATATATTTTCATTTTCAAGAGAATCTGACAATATTTCTTCCTCGTCCATATCCATTATCTCAAATGAATTTTCTCTCTCTTTGCTTTTTCTTGTCGCTCGTATTCTGCATTTAAACGTTTTAATTTTCTCTTCTCCTTTTCTGTTGTTATTTTATCTACACTTCCTAAAACTCCTATTCTCCCTTTTTGTCTTTGTGAAGGTAAAAATGCTTTGTCTTCATCCAGTTTTATCATTTCCATAGCGTTGACGTGAGCAATGTCGAATAAATCTTCTAGCGTGTCTTTAAAATCATTTTCGTTTTTCACTCGAGTGTCGCTCTTTCTTGTACAATGTCTTTGTAAGTTTCTCCAAGAATTATACAATGCTTCTAATTTAGCGATGTAGTGCTGCAAATCTCTGTGTGGTATACGAGCTTTTTGCCAGAAAATTAGTGTCTCAGAAATCACGAAACGTGCACTTTCACGTACAGTCAACTTTACGTATCTTACGTTGTAAAAAAGTACTTGGAGTACTTGTCTATTTGACGGCAATTTACTACCTAATATTTGATTAGTTTCACTGCCAATTAAATATATATTACTGCGCAGTTTACTTTTTAGAGTCATTTTTACAAAATAACATTAATCAAATATATGCACTAGGAACCGCACCTGCTTGTATGAAAACAACTAAATACTGACGTAGGCTCAGAAATTTAATAAATGTACTCGGCGTACGCATCCTCTATCGTGCACTTTCGATATTATTTGATGGCGGGATCATTTAAAATATTATTTTAATGCATATTCCTCTGTTTTGCCAAAAAAATAATAAAGGAAACATACATATTAATATTTTAAAGAATTTAATGAAAGGTTTTAATTTTTTATAGAAATGCCAATGTTCGCACCCTTAGGGGCAAGGGTAAGGGTTATTCAAATTAGCTAATTTTTCACAGGCGTTAGTTTCAAGTCAAATAAAACAAAAATTGTAGGTGAGAGCGTCAAAAATTTAAAGTTGAAAATTAAGGACCACCCTTGTGCTGTGTTGATTAATTATTGATTTTATTGTTTTTAATATTTGTATATTGAAGGACTTAGCAAGTCATTGACTGTGGTTTCTGAAATAGTGGCCTATATCTACCTCGTGTCGTAAGCAGGTCACTGATCATTTACAGAAGCTAAATAGTACAACAGTCAATCAATAATTAACCGATTCACATTAAAATTATTCGCGATTGCGCTGAGTGCCGAATTTAAACTATAACTTTGGATTATTTGATAAACTGGCCGTTCCATTGGCAACAAACAAATCTTAAAAACAAGACAATTAATTTATCTTGTTACATACTAACTTTGTAGCTAAATTATTTCATTTCTATGAATATTAAACTACGAGTCCTTAACATTAACGAGTTCTATAGTCTTTTGTGTGCTTATTACCTGCTTGATGATTTTATCAGTTTATTTCTTCACGTATTTTCATGTATTATTATTTTGAAGCATGTGTGTGATGAATACATGAATGAATTATATTTTGGTACCAACAATAGGGGTTATTCTTGCACACATTACAAACTTTTCAAGACTAAAATCGATTCAAGATCGGCTTTAATATTACTGACAATATTGATTATGGTCGACATTCTTGTGACTATGGATAAATAATATCAAATAATAGACTACTACAAATAGAAAAATGCAAAGAAAATTTACCCGGAATAGTTTTTTCTACGTAAGTATACAGATATTATTTTATGTTAAATTAAGTATCCAGAAACATCCTGAGCAAAAGGTGCTGTCTCTCCTCATCTTCATAATTTCAATTATCATCTTCAGAACTTTCATTATCATCTTCGGTAACCTGCGATAAACAAAATTATCAATATTACTCTCTAATTCCTCGATTACATCTAAGAACGAATTTTTTCGAAAGCTACCTCTAAAGGGGTGAGTTGGAGGAATATTTTCTCCCAAACCCTTCCAAATACAACGTTAAAATTTGGCAGGGATGTACAATTTAACTCTAAAATGGATCTCCTAAACTCGAGCAACGCCGGGTAATTTCAACAAGTATTATACAGGGTGTCCCATAGTTAAGTACGTTGCGTCAAGGCGGTATAGAACTAGGAAAAATAAGTTGAGTTTTCTATATAAACATTTGCCTTAAATCAGTTCATACACTGAGAGAATGATTTAGTTGGGAGAAATAAATTTTATTTCAACCAAATAAATGATTTCTTTGTATTTGGCGAACTAAACATTTAATTGGGAGAATTAAGGCATTTATTTGATTAAAAGCCGAATATTTAATATTATCAATTAAATCAAAATACTTATTAGTAAGAACTATTTATTTCTGAACATTAAATATTTATCTGAGAACATTAAACATTTGTTTCTGAACATTAAATATTTGTTTCTGAGCATTAAATATTTATTTCTCAGAAATAAGACTTTTTTACAGAAAATTGCGTGGATTTATTGTTGATGAATACATTAATTTCAGGACAATTAATTCCGTTTTTAATTTGTTTATAGTGAACAAATATTTATTTCTCAATAACAATGAAAATTTCGTATATTCATTAATATTAAATAAATTGTTAATTTTTGTTAATAACGCTGTTTAATTTATTTATAATAAAAAAAATATTTTTCCTCGCACCTGCTTTGGGTATCCACCATCTTATAAATTATTTAAAGAATTTGTTAAATAAATCTCTGCGCCAAAAGGATTAGTCATAGGTTGGTTCTTTGGAGAAAAAAAACAATCTGAACAATCCTTTTGCTACGCATGGTTTATTTAAAAAAAATATGTAAACAATTTATATAGAATAGCGACTTAATACCCAAAGAAGGTTCGAAGACAAATTATACGGATACAACAAATAAATGAATATAGAAAATTAAAAACATTTCTATTCAAAAAAATATATATAAAAATTTTTACTTACCTGGTTTATATTTGCGAAACTAAAATTTGATTTATATTAAAAAATGTATGCCTCACGATTTGTCTACAGTACGATGTATAAAAAAATCAATTTTGCTAAAAATTATAGTAGATATTTTTTTATTTTTTTTCACAAGTTGTAAAGCATATCGTCGGTCCACTGCCAAAACAACGAATGTGCATTTTTCTAATTTTTCAGAAGAAGGGAAATAAAGGTCAATTTGTTGTTAAATATCCAAAGGTAATTTATTTATAGGTATAAATTTCATAGTATAAAAATATTTCAAAAATATTCAATATTCGCATTTGCGGTTTTGACACTATTATTTTCCAACAGAAAAGTCGAAACCGGCAAATTTGCACATTCGATGTTTTTTCATTAAAGCAACGTTATGGTAGGTATATATTTGCGAAATTAAAATGTATTTTATATTAAAAACATGTATGCTTCACGAGTTGTTTATAATAAAACATATTCTAAAAAATGATAGGGTAGATATCATATAATTTTTTATATAATTTTGCGTAGATGTAGGTACATACATAATATATCAGTATAATCAATTGCTCTCATGAACTATAACTTCATAATCTCCATAGACTTGATGACGTTAAAACATATATCTATTATGTTAATTCTTCTTCCATAGGTGTTAAGGTATTCATGCTTAATAAAGTTCTACATTTTTCTTAATTAATGTGTCTTATTAGAATCAGTTAAACCTCAAATTTATTATATGTAAATCTGGATTTCTATGTCAAATTTTAAGAGAAAATTCAGGAAAATTGTAAATATCAGGAAATGCAGCCATTATAACCGCTTATACCGAGTAAAAGTTTTGCATTGAATTGATGCGAGAATATAATCTTTAAAATAAAACGTAAACGAACAAGTAAAAATAATACAATGAAAATTACTGCGAAATATCTTACAGATTGTATGGTAATAATAATATAAATAATACAGTCTATAAATAACCTAGTTAAAAAAATAATCTATTTATTTTAATGCAAGAAAGAAAGTAATAAAAAAGAACATTCTAAACCGATATATTTGAGTACAGGTTTTCCTTTTATTCTTTTCTTATTTTGACTGTAATGTGCTTAACTGGAACTTTTCAAAAATACCAAATAAGTGAATTTATTATTAATAATAGTAGAAAGTTCAAATAAAGATTAATTTTCAATATTCTTTACCGCTTGTTTATTGTAATTTTTAATTGATGTGGTAGGTTAAGGATACAGACAAACAAATGTCTGTGTTAAAAGTAAACAAAATAAATATATGAAAAATATTTACACATATTTATTAAAAAAATAACAAAAATAAATAACAAATTTTCACAACTAAACAGTTTTTGGCTAGGTTAGGTACTTTAATATGCTATGATAAACAAATTACCACGTACAAACATTAAAAACTTACATTTAAAAGTTTCTTTGAGGCTTTCCAGCCCCCATATTCTTCTAATAAACTATACATCTACCGAAAGGGACACTACACTTAACACAAAGAGAAAAAAGGGAACAATGGCGTCATGTTGAATCTTGTCTAATGCGCTACCGCGGTTTCGCCGGTAGAGGGCCAACATTTAGTTCTCAGAAACAAATTTATTAATGAGGAATAAATATTTCTTATTAGAATTAAATATTTATTTCCGCTATTAGGGTATAAACTTTAATAGTAAATATTTCTTTGTATGAAATAAATATAATGATGTAATAAATGTGGCAGATACAAATGTGTTATGCATGAGTAAATTTATTTCTTATAAATAATTATTTAATTACAAAAAATAAATACCAAGAGAATTCCTGAAATAAATCATTCAGTTCTGTCAATTAATCCAATCTTCGAAATATGCTTATTATAACAAAATTATGAAAAATAATTATTTGTCTGAATTAAATATAATGCAGAATAATAAATATTAAATTTAAAAAAATAAGGCTTCTTAGTCATTTCAAGCCAGATATTTCCCACAGTGATAAGGGAGTTACAAGTGCAATATGGTTATATGCCAATGAATTCGAAAGGTCTTAAGTTGCAAACATTAAATTTGGACCATTTACTAATTTCATAATGTTACATATTTTGTTAATTTTGTATCCAAATATCATGATTTGTAGGGGTAGTTACAGAGGACGTGGGGGTGAATTTTCGTCTAAAAAAAATAAGACAAAACGTTATGGCGCAAATTCACCCCCACCTCCTCTGTAACTACCCCAGCAAATCATATTTAGATAAAAATTTGACAAAATATGTAACATTATGAAACTAATAATTGGTCCAAATTTAATTTTTACATCTTAAGACGTCCCGAATTTATTGGCAAATAACTGTGTAGTATTTACCTGCTTTAAGGGGTTGTAGCTCCCTAATGAAATGATTTAAGGCAAATGTTTATATACACAACTCAACTTATTTTTTATACTTCTGTCACCTCCTTGAAGGAAGGTACTTAATTATGGGACATCCTATATAAAGACAAACATTATTTATATACATATCGTGAATAGTTTTCCTACGTTGTAACTGTGATCTGATTAATTTTCTTTTATTTCATTAGATGTATAATTTCTAGGTCTCCAGTAAAACCAACCCGAAAATTACAACTGCAGTTACTAAAACCTGTATTGAAATTTTGTAATAAAATTTGATTATGAAATAATATTAAAGCTTATACGTCCATGCGGAGCATAATTAATAACCGTTAATTATACCTTCAAGTTTCCTGATTTCACAGGCATAGTTGTCGCCACTATTAATTGGACTGTTCTAATGACGGTAACATTTTTACACGACAGTTACGTCATTATAAAAAAGAAAATTGTGCTGCCGAATTGTATTTTGAGGAATTATAATTAATCAGTAAAGCTCCAATATGTCTTACATTGGAAATATCGAACATAGTTTAGCAAGAAAACTGCAAACTAGCTAATTGCATGAACGTAATTATTTTAGAACTAGTCATAGTTTTTCGTTGTTTTTGATAATAGGTGGTATGCATTAATATCGTCTTTTAAATGAGTTTTAAAAAATTGCTTATTAAATACTAGGTATTTGGTTGTTAAGAAGAGGAGAGAATTCCAATGGTGAAGGTTCCATTTTGATATATATTTCTGTTCACGCGTTGTCAAAATAGATTATTTACATTTTACACTGGCGCCGTTTTCTTAATGGTGGAGATTTTTTGACGCGTTAAACATGAAATTGGATTTTAGAAAGAAAAATAGTCATAGCCTCCTTGATTTTTCTCGACTAGAGACACTTACATTTGTTTTCAATTGAAAATAGTTGGCCATGACTCCAAAAAAATGCTTATAATTTATACTTTTCTATCATATGACATATGTCATGAGTTTCAATTGTTTTGACAATTATATACGAGATTTTTATGAAAACCAAGGTGGCGTAGAAAGGCATATGTTAATTAGGTAAGTTCATCATAGAGTACCTTGAAATTTCAGTTTTTAGATAGGTCACGCACAGTAAAGAAGGCGAATGAGTCTATGAATGAATCCAGAAAAAATGAGTGCTTTTTTTAATAAGAAGAATTCACAGTGATGAATTTTTAAGACACAGAAATACAATTTTCACTTATTCGAAAGTTATATATGAAACATAATAAAGTATTGAAGTTATGGAATATAATTTAAAAAGATCTAACCTAAGGCCTTTTATAAAAATTGTTCAAATTGGTTTCCACTATTGTCTACGCACATACAGCGTCTCCTCGTTACATTTTCCATTGATTTAATCAAATGCAATAGCCTAATCCTCCTAAACGCTTCATCCACTGACTCACACAACTCTTGGACATTATTATGCCGTTTTATGTATATAATGCCATTAAAAAGACATCACGAAAATCCAAAACCGAAATGTCTGATGACTTAACTGGCCATAACACCGTTCCATGTGTTCCGATCCAATGGCCTAGAAACGTATCATTGAGGTAATTCCTTACTTGTGTCGAATTATGTGCTGATGCATCTTGCAAATGTTCGTGAGGAATGTCGTTCATTGATTGATAAATTTGAACATTAAATATTTCTATACAGCGCCGCATTGAAATTTGGTAACGCAATTTGCCTCCCAATATAGGTTAGGTTAGATTAGGTTTGTTGTGAGTAGGTCTCAGTAGACCCTCCAGTGCGGCCATCAGTAGGCCTATTGTGGCTCACGCCCAATTATATTTCACCCAATAAGTTCAGTCTCTTAATGAAACTGATAACTTTATTGAGTGAGAATGTGTCCAGATCCTCTGGCAGCAGTTGCCCTTTTGCCAAATATTGAGAATCGGATCCTCTCCACAGCGGGACAAGTGCATAAGATGTGGTCTGCCTTCTCATCATCCTCCAGGCATAGACGGCACTCGGCGTTTTCCGCTAGGCCGAGTTTATGCAGATGATAGTTTAGTCGGCAGTGCCTGGTATATAGGCCTGTTAGAGTTTTTAGGTTTATCCTGTTTAACTCTAAAAGTTTCTTAGCTCTCGATTTCAAAGGGTATTTTATAAACGCCTTCGAATGAACTAATCCTGGTAACTCTTGCCAATACTGGAGAGATTGCCTTTCAGCCCAGGTTGAGATAGCCATCTTGGCAGTACTTGAGGATATGCCAAGTATTGGTTCTGGTCCGATGAATCGTGATCGCGCTCCTTCTCGGTCATGCATGCTAATCTCTGCAGTCCAGAGAGTTTGGATTTGGCCGTCCGTTGTAATCCTTTCAGCTACCAAACAATGGATCCGTATGTTATCATTGGTCTGATGACCGTGATATAGATCCAGTAAATTTGTTGGGGACCCATGCCCCAGGATTTGCCACAAATACGACGGCATGTCCATAGGGACAGCTTTGCTTTGTGGATTACCTTTTCCAGATGGGAGTTCCAATTAAGTCCTCCCAATATAAAACAACACACTGAAACCGAAATGAGCTTGTGCATGGTGATTAAATACCGGATAAACATTTTCGTTGTACCAATGGGCAATGGTAAGCATTATGCCGGTTAAAAGTGCCAGCACAGCTAATATGGGATTCGCCGGAACATATTTCCGATCTTCCAGTATTTGGATTATCACGGAACACATTCAGATACCATTCGCAAGAATTGGATCTTCTTTCAGCGTCGTCACCAGATTGTCATGAGTGATTTTTGTTTTACTAGAATGGTATTTATTTTTCTTTTAGTCCATTGAGCTTTCCACTTAAGAACACCGAAATCATGCTGTATTTCTCTTAACGAAGTTCCAGGGTTCAGTTCGACGTGTTCTAAAACAATCCTAGTGTCATCATTATCATCTTATCGTACGACCTCGCTCTAACTTTTTCAAATGCTCCAAAGTTTTGCTAATTGTGCTGAATCTTCTGAAAATCGCCTTGTTCGGCTGACAACGGTTGGGATACCTAAAAAATTTTTTATATTGTTGTATATTCTTGTCTCCCCCAAACCCAATTCATAAATAAGCCACAGTTCAAATATTAGCCTGTAGCATATTGAAATGGGACTTGAGGTCAGGGAAGCGACTAACGAGTTGCTGAAGAAAGTGGAATATGACAGATCAAGGGTTGAGGCATACAAAGACTCTAGCTCTACTGGATTCAGGAGAGGACTGATTCTGGCATACATGAATACAAACCAAAGGTTCGTATTTCGATATCTATAGGTAAGTTCCAAGTGTCTCCTCCAAACCCAATTCCTAAATAAGCCACAGTTCGAATATTGGCCTGTAGCATATTGAAATGGGACTTGAAGTCAGGAAAGCGACTAACGAGTTGCTGAAGAAAGTGGAATATGACAGATCAGGGGCTGACGCATACAAAGGCTCTAGCAATACTGGAGATAACTGATTCTGCCATACATGAATACAAACCAAAGGTTGGTATTTCGATACCTATAGAAAGTATCCAAGTGTGTTCCAAGTTGAAATACATGCCATTTTATTATGTGCAAACGAAAATCTCACTAGTGGTTTTGTTAACAAGCATATTTACATATGTAATGATAGTCTGGCGGTTTTGAGAACTCTTGAACCAAATAAGATGACTTCTAAGTTGGTATAAAATTGTCGAAAAATTCTAGCTGAATTATGTGAGCATAACTCAGCGAAACTTATGTGGGTGCCTGAATATAGTAGCATAAAAGGTAATAAAGAAGTGGACCATTTGGCGGGAGGAGGTGCTAAAAATCCTTTTCCTGGTCCGGAACCAGCTTTTTACATACCAAGGAGTCTGTTCACATCAGTGCTACGAAACTTGGCCATGGCACAGTTTAACAACCATTGGGATCAAGCTCAAGATAATCAAGGCTCCATATAAGGGGACTTTCGAACGTTTTTACCTAAAAGTGGCTGCTAAAGCTCAATAGAGATTGAATGAGGGAGATAGTAGGCCTGATAACAGGACACTGTTCTCTAAATAAACACCTTCATACAAGGAGGGTGAACGATGATTCTGTTTGTCGGATATGCAGAGTGAAGGAAGAAATTTGCACTCACTGTTTTATATAATTATGCCACAACAGAGGCATTAAAACATAGACATCGCAGAAGGCAATTTATTTATTTTGTAAAGAATGCCGCTCTCTTATTGGGAAGTCGCGGAGGCACTATGGGCCCATAGGCCTGAGTGTATTCTAGTTTCTGCACGTGTACGAAAAATCCTTATTCCTCAAAAAAAATATGACACTGAATGTTTTATTTGGTTACTATAAACATTTCTGATAATTAGACCACATATTTCAAATTTTATTAATTTTCTATTTATAAAATCAAATTTTCATTCTCAATGGTAAATTTATTTTAAATTATAGTAAAACAATTTAATTACAAAATTACATACATACATATACGTATAATGCGCATACCATCCTAAAATAATCCGGAAAATTATGTATTGTTGTTAAACAGTAACTAAAATTGTATGTGAATTCATGGAATAAATTATAATATCGTACCTCAGCATGTTGTGGCTAATTTGTAGAATATAGAAATAAAAACAACTTTTTGGTTTGTTTAATTTTGCAAATAAACTTATTCCAAGAACAACACTAGTTCCTTGTTATTTTTCACAAAATATTGAAATCAATATGATAATTACTAATTATTTATATTTCCGATACAAAATAACCCCAAACTATTTCACCATTTTTCTTTTAAATAGAATTGTACAGATTTTAGTGATATTAAAGCAAACTAAAAATAAAAGCATGTTTATCCGTCTATTCTTATACTAATTGTAGTAGAGAGGAAAACGTCGATTGTAATAAAACAGTTTTGTATATACTCGTAATACAGTGAATCGGTTTACCAATGGAAATTGTTTTATGAAATTGTTGTAGTTACACGTGAAGTACGGAAATCTCTAAATTTAATTTAATTTTTTAATATATAATGTTTTGTGGTTAAGGCTGGGTTTCATTCTGTTCATATATTTGTTAATAATAGTAATTATTATTTTTCAAAATTTACATGTACATTTAGAATGTGCCTGATATTATTAACAGCAACTATCGATTCGATACGTTTGCATTTTTACATTACATCTTGGGTAAAATATATTACACAGTTCAGGGTGCGCAAATTTCAGTGTTTGTTTAGGATAACTCGGTAACTGTAAGAAAAAAATGGAAGACACGTTCTCGTTCACTTTTTTGAGACAAATTCATTGACGAAAACAAAAATTTGCTATCGTCTTTTGTTTTCGAGTTATAAACAAAAGTTCGATTTTTCCACTTTTGGACACATGTCAATATCTTGGTTGTTTGTAAAGTTATGAAAAAACAACTTTTACATTCTTGAGGCACTTTTTTCTGAATAATACAGTGGCGTCGAGAAAATTAAAAGAAAGGTGCAATTTCGAGTTATGGCATAAAGTTGTATTTTTTTAAATGGGAATCATAGTTGGCTATAGCTTAGAAAATTTTTTTCTGTTTCAAACTATATATCATATGTGGGGTCGATTTTGATGTGTAAATATTTAATAGCGAAAATGACCTTTTACTAGATTACTTTTTTTTTTTTTAATATTTATTCCAAATAGATGTGTGCCATATATGACAATGTTTATCCGTTTGTCAGTAAGTTGTACATTAATATTTTGTTTCCGTCGTAATTAAACCCCATTTAATCGTAAAAGTGAAGATGTCTTACGAAAATTACGAGAAATATGATATACTAGAATGCTTTATCAAAGTAATAACAGTAGGGTATTAATGGCGGTGGTGGGTCTCCCCCCACCACTTGTGGTGGGGGGTAATTAGAGGGGGTAATTAGAGTGCGGGAGTAATTAGAGGGGGTAATTCGAGGGGGCAATTAGAGTGCGGGGGGTAATTAGAGGGGGTAATTAGAGGGGGTAATTAGAGTGTGGGGGTAATCAGAGGGGGTAATTAGAGTGGGGGGGGGTAATTAGAGCGGCGATAATTAGAAGGTTACTTACAGGAGTACTTAGAGGAGGTAATTATAGTCGTGGGTAATGAGAGTGGTGGGTGGTAATTGGAGTAGGGGGTAATTATAGTGGTGGAGGGTAATTAGAATGTTGGGAGATATGCACGAGGGTGGGATATGTTGGTAGTGGGGCAGTTTTATTACTATAAAGGAGATGCGATATCACGGTAAAATCATACCTATCGTGAATCGCCTACAGTTAGCAAGTTTTAGCTATCGTGAATTACCTACAGTTAACAAGTAAGTGTAGCACAGTGATCAGAAGTTAAAGTTCAAGTGAGCAATATCTTATTTTACTTTTTTGTAATTCTTTCATTATACCCATTTAATTGTGTCAATTTTAATTATGGCTATTTCTGATATCGACATATCTGCGCTTAATGAGCTTATAAGACAAGATACACAGGTTTTAGAGCAAAAACCTATTTCATCATTAATTGAAAATAAGGCCTATATTATAAAAAAAATGTCTATGGTGAATTCAAGGTTTGGAAAATCAATTTTAGTAATTTTGTTTGAGGAAAGTACAATTACAACATTTAAAACATTTTTACCAAAACGAATCGCAGAAGTTATACGTATAGAAACTATCGATACAATAAATTCATGTAGTGATAAATACACATTGACATATTTAGGTCAGAGTCCTCCCGCATTTGCAGGTGCAAAACCTACTTTTTTAATAGAATTTGGTATTAATCAATAATCAAAGTAATTGTATTAGTATTTTAGCTAGGTTTTAATTTAACGTAGATAGTTAAGGAAATATAGTGAAAGAATTATTCAGGTAATATAAGATGTAATACTATTAGATCACGTGTTAGCTCACAATGAATCAACGTTGGTTCTACTAGGTGATAATATATTGATATTGTATAACATATTTCGATGGCACACCAGTAGGACCCATGTAAGTCGCTTAATAAAATAATAATTTTCAGTTTTTAATTTGCTTATTTAAATTCTAGGTAAGCGGCAATATGTGGATGCAATATTCAGCTGAATGTTGGACAAAAGCAGAAGATATTAGTTCAGCTATCCAAAGATTATCTTCCGAATTAAATGATCTAAGTATGGATTCACTGCATGCTGCGAATTATGATTTAAATTATTGCTTCGATGATGGTGAGTGCCGACGTCTCATAGAAGATTCTGATAGGTACAATGATGGTGCAAAGCTATGTCACAAGTACTATAATGGTATTCTAAATTTAGAAGAATTTTGTGAGCAAATGGTTGAAATGAATTTAAAACGATTTCTGTATACAATAGACAAATACCTACCTAAGAAGCTTATTGAAAAATATCAACTTGACCATTCTGATGATGATGATGATGATGATGATGATGATGATGACGACAATGATGATGATGATGATGATGCACATGATTAATTCCTATTAAATCAATTAATATACCATTTTACCATAAAATATGTAAATAACATATGTAGTAACAATAAAAAACAAAAAAAATCACTTTTATTTTCTTTACTATTTTTAAATTGAAATAAAACACATATTCAGAAAATACATTTAGTTTTATTACCTATTTGGTTACATTAGTAAATGAATACCTCAAACTATTACTAAGCGTTAAGTAAACACATATTGTAATTTTACAATACATTTAAATCTACAGCACGTCTTTTAATAAAATGAACATTTGCTAGTGTCAATAGGGATTTTTCACTTGGTGCCAACAAAACCACTCTGAACTGAACCATCTAGGGCACTATATGTTAAATAAGTGTCATGAAGTATGAGAGCATACACTCGAGTTTGTTCAGGGAACTTCGTTTTACGGGTTTCAAATTCTATTTTTATATCTACAGTGGATGATTTCATGGCATCCGGCTGGTGGGAGCAATCAATAACAAACAAAGGATTTTTTCTGAATTCTCCAAGATCCATCATTGGTTCACCCATATCTTTATCATAGTAACTGCGCTGGAAGTTTTCATAGGCATAGTAGGCTGCAGAATCGAGTTTCTTATCGAAATCCAAATTCCAACGTTCATATGGGAACACCTCAGAATTAAGATATAGTCGAATATTATTCATATCTGCATGTACAAACCGTGTGATATTCTTTGTTCTGTTGTTGGAATGGTCGTTGTTTTGAAAACCTATAATGATGTAGCGAGGTCTTTCGAGACTGCTGGTGGTTTTAATGGCCCATATGTCAGAAGCCGTATTACGCAGACAAGGAAGCTCATAGAGATCCCACATACGATACACCATCTTAACTTTGGCATTATTACTGCTTTTATTAATTCGATTCAAAAGTTTAAGCTTTTGTCGATCCTCAGGTACAATGTGTCTTATCTTCCACTCAATTTTGCTAATTTCCAGTTCTGCGTCAACCTCCCCAATGTATGAGTCTTTAAAAGATCGGGCTATTATCAAAATTAATTCCTGTTTCGCATTCAAAATACCTTTGGTATAATCTTCAGCAAAACCCATCAGGTATTTAAGGGGGAGCTTACCACTAAACACATGACTGGTGGTATCTAAAATATCTTGTTTTTGTTGGTTGAGGCCCCAACCTGATGTTAATAATGAACATGCGTGTGTTTGTCCATATGACACCATAGTTTTCATTGTGGTAGTAACACCAGGCTTTCGAACAACAGCCACTTGTTCGCCACCCATTTCCAGACGTATTTCTTCGAAAAGATATGCGAGTGCATTGTTAGATAGATAACACTGCTTAGTAGCATCACTAGGTGTAAATTTTCCTTCTATATAGATGTAACTCTCTGTAATGTCAAGTATGAGATCTTGAAAATTAACGGGAATGCGTATTTCATCTGAATTTCTGTAATATGGAGAACCATATGGTTTATATGTATGCTCATGTAAGCTAACTAGGGAATGATCAAAAACGGGTTCGTCGAACACCTCAAGTTTTTCACTAGTTGCAATAGCAACCATTTTGTTAGAATCTTACTTTTAGTCCAATTGATCGCAAAAAGTCACGATCCTTAGCCGACAGTCTATGTCTTAACTGTTTAAGATCTACACGTTGAATGAATCGGTTTCTACACTCGGTCTTCTTTTTATCGACACTGTTTTCTATAGCATTATATTGGTGGTGTACATACCGTTGTTGATTATATCGGAAACCCATTTAGCTAGTGGTATTAAAACTTCTTTAACTCAAGTTTTACAATAATCTTTTCACCTCGAAAGTTGATTAAATCACCGTTGTCGTCCAATATGCGTAGAGTAATATTATCGATAAACTGGCGTCCTTCAGGTCTGACAGGCAAATATATGATATTGGCTGGTTCCCTGGTTATTTTATAGCCAGGCTCAACATCCACATCAAATTCGAAGAGGGTGTGTGATTCATCAGCATTCAGATATGCTCCTGAAATAATATTGCAATCTACACGTATCATTCTCACTTTCATTATATCGACTGGGAGTGTTGATTCATAACTTCTGTTTGGATGTAAATGCACCGCTTCAAATCCCAACAGACTACCGATTGAATTCGGCTGCGAAAAGTCTATTTCATACTGTGACCAGATCTCACACTTTAATGTATTGTTATTTGCTCTCAACGAGAATATTTTTGCATAATCCTTTTCATCAATGTTCATAGCTTTCAACAGTGCAAGATAGATTTCATCAATTTCATAGGCTCCAAGCGGTATGCTAACAGAGGTAAGTACAGCCTGATCGTTAATTCTATAATGAAAAATGTTATTACTTTCATCTACATTGAATATAGAATTGTAAGAGTAAAAATCCGATTAAACCCAATCCATGACGACTACCTATATCCAACTCAATGGGTGGATAAAAGTCTGTACTAAGCACGCTAATGCGGCTTGATAGAGTGAAGGTGTACGACATGACTGATACTTTTAGAGGTTGTTACATCACTTTATTATATGCTACAACAATAGCTGTGTAATTTTCTCTTCTTCGGAGGCGATGGCGATATATTTATCTCATTACTGGATGCAACATTTACATCGCGCACTTTACAATAACAGCAAAATACTTTACGAGGTGATGGACCGTCATTAACATCAAAATTTGTCTTACAATCATTTACATAATGTTCTTGGCAGTATTGAAACTTTAAAATATCAATATCATTCTGGAGATTTGGGGGCAGCTTATCCCACACTAAAGCAATTTCATGAGCAGCACATCCAATTATCACTTCTTTGGGCATATCTGCAAGTTGCTGTTTAGTCATCTTCGTCAGACTGCGTAGTCTAGAGTATGCAATTAATGAATGACCCATTCGTTTAATGTCTTCTCTATCCATGGCCGGTGTGATAGTTGCTATCTCCATAGTGTTAAGTTTTTATAGAGAGAAACTTTAAGCACAAATGACCGCACCACACTGTGTTAAAATTTTGCTGGCGAACATAATTATAGTATATTCTATCAACAGTCTTTGAACCACTATGGAGGTAATCAATTAACTCTATGGGTGGGGGTAAATCGCCGAAACTGTCAAAGTATGTGACTGAACCACCACGTTTTTATATGCCACCCAATGTGTTCCAGAACCATCTGAACTATCCAAATTGATGATGGCAGATTCATTATAATGTGGTCCAGAACTAGGTAGATTATCACGCATAAATACACCCCGAAAATATGGTACCTTCATCATCTTGGTATAATATTTAAGATCGACGTCGGTGAGAGGCCTCCGAGGCAGGGTGTCTAATAGTTTTTTGAATTTTGTTTGAGATAAAGCCCCAACCCCCTTACGATATGGTTTCATATACAATCCCTTTACCACTCTTTCCGAGGGCAATCGCCTCCATATGTCTATTATGGCGATTTGCTTCAGCCAATTCTGCCCTGCTCGCTTTCACAGAATCGACTGCTTTAACAATACCTGCTGCACCCCAGCCAAAAACTACCTAACGCCGATAATCCAGCAAAAATAGGTATCAAAGGTAAAATGCCTCCTACTTTTGGTATCGGTATTATGC
>JANEYF010004467.1:0-98227 GCA_029963845.1 Rhamnusium bicolor
AAAGTTAAAATATGGAATAAAAGTGGAAGTGGAATAAAAAATAATATTAACTGAAAATTTTTGTTAATTATTATTTACTAACTTTTACAAATCTTATCACAGATAAGTATAACATATATCTTTTTAAACAATTATTTTCCCGGCTATTTGCCAAAATGCTGAAACTTGGATTACAAAAAAGATAATATGCACATTATGTTCAGTATTACTGACTGATAACCCAGTCAGATTCCAATCCACTTAAGGATGAAATTTTTTTGTATCTATTTATTATTTTTTAAAACTGGAAGAAGAAATTCAGGTTTCTTTATATCAACCTCTAATTATTATCTATTTATTTACACGATTGGTCACTTCTTGTGAAAGTTGGTTAAAACATACTTGCATTCAAAATGTTAACATTTTTTTTTAAGTTAAATTTAAGATAAAATAGGCTGCACTAAGTGTGATTGTCATTCTGTATAGTATTATTGTATCAATCTGGTGGTCTGACCACCAGAGGGATACACACTTATCACTCACTATGTACACTTATCACTCACTATGTCTGTCTGCTTTAGGCTAGCCTCGTTTGCTATTATTATTTGTCTTTTCCATTACTTATGGCATACTGACGAGAACATAATAAGTTCGAAACCGGTCTATGTCTAGTGAGGAATTGACAAATGATCTTAGCTACCAAACAAGACTTGCAGGTTTAATTCAATGTAGGTCGGGGCTTTTGTCCGCTGAACAGTTGTTTCCTGTAAATCTTATCAGTAAAGAGAATATTGGTATGTCGCGGTGTTTCGTTCTCCTATTAACTCATCAGTACTACAGGCTGGACTAATTATTTCATCAAGAGATGGCGCGTTGTATTACCTGCGGCTTTAATCGACAAGAACTTCAACAAAAACCCCTGTCACTGACACAATCGACCAAATAATAGAATACGTATTTTCAGAATTACGCTATAACTTTTATTCTGAAAAAATTATCGGTAAGAAAACCTTAACAAACCTATCATACTTGCTTTGGAATTTAAATAAAGTTAAAATGACGTCGAAGGTACATAATTTTCTGATGAAATGTAATTCGTGCATTAAAAATTATAGAAGAAAAAAGTAATGTTTTTTTCAGCCCCAATTTTTATTCGTTCACTAAAATATACAACTTAATAATAACTAAAACTATGAACTTCGTGATTGCAAGAAATTATTTTTTGTAATTTTTCACGACAACGGTGCTGCCTCCTATCGAGACACAATATATTTTTTTGTATTTCAGAACAGGTTTCCATAATATTGGATTATTTTTGCAGGTCAACTAGGCTTAAGTTGGTGACCGATGGGTTCATTGTGGTCTGTCAGAATGATTTCATCAACACCCTGGTCTATCGTAGCCGCGTGTGGTATTACTTGATATCAACTGCAGGATCTGCCGTCATGCGCTGGAATTACATATGTACTTAATTTCTTTAAGCCCTATATACGCGATTTCGGTCTACATCCACCACCAAAGAAGTTCGACGCCTCTTTAATAGAGCTAAAGTTTCGGGCGACTGAGACCAATATAGATCCGCTCTAACGGACTATAACAAAGAAATAAAGAAAGCAAAAAGGGGATCTTGGAGGAAATTCTGTGAGAGTATAACTGACCTCCAGAGAGCCGACGTGGGACTTCAGCTCGTTAAGGCGACCGGATGGCTTATATACGAACTCTGGAAAGAGAACCCTACAGCTCGTAGCACAGAACCGCTTCCCAGGGTGCTTGAATCTGAATGACCAACAGCTGTCACCGTCAGAAGGACGATTAAAACGACCTGATAAAAATGACTGGCTGACAGCTAAAAAGGTTATTACACTACCGGCAATTGAGTGGGCCATCAAATCCTTCCAACCATTCAAATCGTCAGGAGAGGACGGAGTTTTTCCAGCTCTACTACAAAATGGACTGGAAATATTGCTCCCATTCCTCATTAAATTATTCAGAGCTAGTCTAGTATAGAACTATATCCCATCCAGTTGGTCGGCGGTTAAGGTAGTATATATACCAAAAATGGGTAGGAAAGAACCAAACCCTAAATCGCTTAGACCAATTAGCTTGACATCTTTTCTGTTGAAAGGCTTAGAGAAGGTGCTGGGCGGATATATCAGGGGGGAGCATCTTGAACCATCACCTCCTCAATATCCATCAGTATGCCTATCAGACAGGAAAATCAACAGAACTAGCACTCAACAACCTAGTCGAGAAGATCACCCAATCCCTTCAAATGAAGGAAATTGCAGTGGAAGCTTTTCTCGACATTGAGGGAGCATTTAACAATGCACTGCCCGACTCCTTATATGCAGCAGTAGCCGCCAGATGAGTTGAGACAACTATAGGAGACTGGATTCGTGCTATGCTCTCAAATAGGACTGTAATGACGTCTCTATAGAGAGAAGCAGTCAGTTTTCGAGCCACAAAAGGATACCCGCAGGGTGGGGTTCTTTCCCCCTTTTGTGGGCACTTCTTGTGGATGACTTACTGGCTATTCTCACACTGTGGGATGTTGAGGTTCTAGCATATGCAGATGATCTAGTCATACTAGTCAGAGGAAACTCTGAAGGAGTAATATCTAATACCCTTCAAGAGACACAGGATGCAGTTCGTAACTGTTGTGACAGGGAAAGATATCTGTGAACCCTCAAAAACAGTACTAGTACCATTCACCCGGAAAAGGAAGCTGGAGGACTTAAAATCGCCCTCCTTAATGGGTGAAACTGTTCCATTTGCAGAGGAGGTGAAATATCTAGGAATCACTCTAGATAAATCACTTTATTGGAACTCCCATCTGGAAAAGGTAAACCACAAATCAAAACGGTCCTTATGGACATGTCGTCGTATTTGTGGCAAATTTTGGCAAGTATATATTATATACTTGGAGAGAGAGGCCAGGTGGGCAACATATAGACTGCAACAAGCGGCCATTAATATGCCGCAGGCTAGTATCATGGAGCGGAACAGGTTGCTGAAAGACATAGAAAGACACAACATCCTGGGAATGCCCTGGGATACTATGCCTATCATGACCAACTATGAGCTGACCTTCAACATCCTTTTTCCAGAGAGAGATGAGTGGGATCGGAATAAAACAGACCTACTGAGGGCAAATAGTTGCTGGTATACAGACGGCTCCAAAACTCCTGAGCGAACAGGAGCCGGAGTACATAGCTATAGGCCAAGGGTGAGGATATCCTCAAACCTAGATACTAATGCAACTGTTTTTCAGGCCGAGGTTCATGCCATTGAACTGTGTGTACGCAGGCTGGAATATATGCATCTTACACGCAGATCAATTAAATTTTTTTCCGATAGCCAAGCAGCTATAAAAGCTCTTGGTTCCTACAGCTATAACTCCAAAACGGTATGGAACTGTCAGAAGGCTCTAAATCATTTGAGCACAAACAACAAAGTGACTCTGGTCTGGATACATGGCCACTCTGGAAGATAACGAAATAGCCGACTCCTTGGCCAGTGAAGGAGCAGGATCATGAATCATCGGACCAGAAACAATACTTGGTATATCTTCAAATATTGCTAAGATGGCCATCTCAACCTGGGCTGAGAGGAAAACTCTCCAGTATTGGCAAGAGTTACCAGGATTAGTCCATTCTAAGGCGTTTATAAATAGTTAAACAGGATAAACCTGAAAACTCTCACAGGCCCATATACCGAGCACTGCCGACTAAACCATCATCTGCATAAACTCGGCCTAGCGAAAAACGCTGAGTGCCGTCTGTGCTTGGAGGATGATGAGAAGGCAGACCACGTCCTATGCACCTATCCCGCTGTAGAGAGGATCCGATTATCAATATTTGGCAAAGGGCAACTGCTGCCAGAGGATCTGAACACATTCTCACCCAATAAAGTTATCAGTTTCATTAACAGACTGAGCTTATTGGGTGAAATATAATTAGGAGTGAGCCACAATAGGCCTGCTAATGGCCGCAGTGGAGGGTCCACAAGAACCCACTCATAATAACCTAACCTAATCTAACATCCACCACATAAAGCGGCGTTATTACTTTATGAGTCGTCGAGAACAAGAAATAACGTATTTACTGAAACCTTTCGTTCCCTGCTGTCAGACGGATCCAAGCCAATTAGTCCTCAGCGACCATTAAAACAAAGTAATATATGTTATCGAATTTTCGGCCCTTGCCGAGAAAATTTGAGAAAGGAGGAAAAGAGGACTAAATATCACGACTTTCGGTACGAGCTCCAAGTGCGGTTAAGATGGTCGTCCTATTATTTGGTGAACTCGGAGGGATAAAGCTTAAACTGCTCTCGGAATTGAGGACCATTCCGAAGTACTAAAATAACCAAATTACTGGCAGGCCAAATGCAGAAGGTGATCTTTCTAGATTCTCTCCGTCTGCTTAGGATAGGTAATTCTGAAATTTATAGCCACTAACTTTGCAGGATGTGGGAGTGGCTGTAAGGAATTCTCGTCTCGTGAGAATTGGAGGCCATGGGAGGACTGTCCAGCGTTGGATCCAAAAAAAAGAAAACATTTTTATTAGCAGATTTCGAAAAGAATACAAATTTCTCTACAATTATTTCTACAAAATAACAGTCTGACAAAGGGCAAAGTTTGGAGAGATTATAAGTTACTCCATCCTTACACTCAATACAGTGATATGTCTTTAAGTTAGGTAAGAATTTTCTAGCAAAATTATGAATTTCTTATTTTTATTGACACCCTGTATTTCGAAATGAAGTGTTTTAAAACACGAATATTTGTAAGAATTTTTTCCTTGTTTCAATAAGTAAGAACATTAAATCACGCAAGTCTTTAGCAAACTATTCGTCAAATTGTTGTGTGGCATTAATGTTTCCTTACTTATTTTAGATATAAAAAACTACTATGAAAAAATTTAAAATTGCTCCTAATAACTTGAAAAATAAGATATTGATACAAATTTTATCCATGGAGAAATTATTAAAATTAGTCATAAAATGACTAATAGCTGGTGACAATTTTAGACGGCACACCCGTTGTTATTTCATAGGCTATGAATAAATATATAAACCATTTTAAATCTCCCAACGGAAACTATTTAATCCTATTTCGTTAAATGAGCCAATTCAGCTATGAAGGAGGCATTAGTACGACAGGTGACAAAGTGTAATTGTAATTGGCGTAATAAGCACCCAGACACTGGCAGACTACATCAGATAAACACGGAGCAAGTTTAAGCTGCGGGCGGATGCCCTCCTAGGCGTAGGCGTCCAAGTGCCAACTAAACTAAACAAGAATGTGATTGAGCATGTTGGTACTTCTTGTGACATGGTGTATACAAAAGCAGTGATGTTAACAATAGTTAAGATTCTAAAACAACATTTATTATACACTTAATTTCACAACAACTCTACGAAATGTGGTTTTAAACCAATTGGAAACACAAAGACATATGATTTTGATCGAGTTATATAAACATATTTTTCATTTAAGATTATAGGCAGGGCATCCTACAATGTGGACGAACAGTTGTTCTTTGTAAACAAAGTGTGCTGGTTCTAATTTTGCCAAAACTAAGGTCAAAAGTTTAATATTATGTAAGGTGTTAATAAGTAAAATTTTTCGTAAACAGATATCTATAAAATGCCTTTATAATACAGGGTACATTAAAATTTTCTTACCAGATTTTGCTCAGAACTTATAATAATTCCAAAAAACATTATTTTTACTTTTGTATTTTGTCATCGTACAAGAATAGTTATCTTCCTAATTTACTAATCTATTAATTTTTTCTTTATAATGCCTTTAAAGTTTAGAACTAGGAGTTTATTCAATTATAAAGGCAATTTATATATGCCTGATTCCAGATTAGTGTAATTTATTGACACTGTTTGACATAAAAAACTTTTTGTCCTAAGACTGGTGGCTTAGTAGATGATCTCCAGAAAATACAAGGTGGATCTTACTTGGAATATTTCATATAAAATTCTTCTCTATATATTTTTTAATCGCTTATTTAATGTCGTCCTATTTCAGCTACCAAGTCCAATCAGACTCCAGGATGTAAGACCATCAGTGCTTGAGTAAACTCTGGAATCCACAACCTGGTATTTTTCCCAATTCCCACTTTGTCATGGACTAGAGATCTTTATCGTGCTCATGTCGCAGATACACGCAACATACTTTTACATGCTTTTACGAATTCCCAGTTTCTCAGCTGAAAATTAAATATGAAGATCCATAGCCGAAAAATAAAAGCTCTTACTGCTTAAGTAAATAGTGATTTTGTGAGAATTCCCACCCACTTAATTTTGTTATTTTTATTATTACAATAGAATGGTAAATACAAAAGTTATAGGACTTTTTATATAGATTTTGAAAATTATATGAGAAAACTATGGAAGATCAAGTATTAATTTTATTTTTTTTAACTGAAACTGTATATTTTATATATTTGATTAGAACGCTTTCTCACGAACACAACGATATAGGAGAGATAATATGAGGGAAACTTTGTGTGAGTTAAACCCCGTTAACTTTGTTATATGTGAAATCACCCTGTATATGTATTTTGTATTTTTGTCTAACCTAACCTAACCATTTGTATCCACTTTTTTATATTGGATCGCTTTTTCATAAAAACGTTGTATTTTTTCTAAATAATATCAGAGACATTTGGTTTATACAAGATGACCAAGTAATTCTTATTTATAAAACACTGTTTATTGCATGGTAATATCTACGTACTGATTTGTGATGGGTATTTCCCACATTTTATCATGTTCTTCTTTAAGAGTATTTGAAAATCTAAGTTCGACAAATTCTTTCCGAATTTTGTTTTAGATTTATAAAAAAAACAGCAAAAGTTTAATTTCAGTCTTCTGGGACTTCTGACTAGTCTCATGCTAAAATACATGCAGTCAAGAAACCGAATACGGTACTGCCGTGTTGCCACTTTTACCTTATTAATAAGCCTGGCCAAGGTCATTAATCCTACAGAGACGTACTGGGTATGCATCATATCATAATACTTTGAATAAGTACAATAATAAAAACAAAAATATTTTATATATTGTGATATGGGTTTTTGTACTATTTCGTTCGCTTTAAATTCTTTTTTATGTATTTATACTTTGTAAGTTTAGTGCTGCACATTATTATTAAACTGTTAAATGACGTTCACACATGTACATTGTATATCTAAGTGATAACTAATAATAAATAAATAAATATTTAAAATAAGTGAAAATAAATTTTATTAATACTGGTACACTTTATAAAAATATGTACAAAACTTACCTTCTTAAGCAGATTTATGAAGTAGCTTGGTTGTCGTTATCACAAACTGGAGCACTTCTATAATAACTGTGTAACATCAGATATGTTTCTACAGTTATCTCAGTAAGCGATGTTCGCTGTGGTGAAAAAAATATCTTTGTATTTTGAAAAAGACCGTTCGACATCTCCGGAAGTAATACAGGCATAAGTAAAACACTCTGTGAACTCACTTAACGCAGCTGTAGATGCACCATCACAAATTTGTCTTAATTTGGTAAAATCAGGATCTTTCCGTAATACACTCTCGAATTTTTCAATAACGGGTTAATTTTTTGCGTCATTTATAGTCTGTAGCTGTGTATTTACGTCGTCCACTATTTGCAGCGATTCCACTAACGACAACGAAGTATTTTGCAATTTTTCTATTGCGTCGTGTAGTCCTCTATAATTGTTAATAATAGTTTTTAAATCCGTCTCAATGGAAACATCTTCAAAGCTTGTCTGGCTTTCCTTAATAGCTGCAGCCTCGTTAGGGTTGAACTGTAGTATCACAGCTTTTATTTGTTGAAAATATTCAGCATAATAAAAAGCCGCCTTCAACCACGTTCCCCAACGTGTAAGAATGGGCTCTAGTGGTTCCGAAATACCAGGACACAGTGTGTGAAATGCTCGAAGCCTTATAGTAGATTTGAGAAATACTTCTTTTGTATTTGCTATTAATGCGTCTACCTCTGGAAAACATTTTCGAATCGTTTCTGCTACAAGATGGAACGCTTGCACTTTACACGTAACATGTAAAAACCTACAATCGTCTCTTTGAAGAAAACGGCCCACCAAACGCATTGTCGCAGCACCGTTGGTCACAAACATTAATACTTGACTTGTTGACAGTTCAAATTTTTCGAAAGTCCCCAACACCACCCGCGTAATTGTTTCGCCAGTACACGCAGTTAGTATTTTGCTAGCTAGTAAAAGTGGAAATGTTGGTTTAACAGGATCGAGTACAAATACTATAACATTTAAAATAGAATTTTTTTTACAATCTGTCGGCTCGTCAACACATAACCACAGCCGCGTATTTTTTAATGCACGTTTAATCCTATTTACAATGTCTTCACGAACACTTGGTACATATCTACGTAACGATGAACGACTTGGTAAATTCACCTGGGGATTGTATTTATTCCAGAACTCCCGAAATACTGGTTTATCCAATATGCGCAGGGGAACATCACAGGCAATCAGCATTAATAGTAAATCAAACATAAACTGAGGTTCCAAAAAAGACACGCCATTTTTTATTTTTATGCCGGTTACTATTGACATGAATTTTGCAGCCGTATTTATTCCAGCACATTAAGTCTTGATCACAAACTTTACAAATTATTTTACATCCATCATAGAATAAATCCGGAAATTCACCGATAAATTTGTTCACTTTATCAGCGTACGGTCGTTTTCTACTTTACGCTCAACATTATTTATTATTTATTAGTACTCTATGCATCGACTGACAGATAACAACTGAAGTGTGTCGTGTCATCGTCATCGTAAACAAAGGCGCGATGGTATTGGTATTGCGCCCGACCCTGAATCTACCATCGCTTGGCCAGGCTTACTTATTAACGTGTTCCTTGTTACAGGGTACGTATTTCATTAATAGTCTCTTGTTTTACATTATACGTGAAGCATTTTTGAAGTACATCTGTTGGAAACCAATGACCAAAAACGCAAGTTCCTGTTCCAGTATGTTATGTCGCAAAATACGTACTTGGTTTTATAACGTAGGTAAATTAATATCTTGAAAGTTTGCCACAACATAAAAATGAATGTACAAATTCGTAAAATAGTTCAGTTTAGATCACAAATATTTTTGTAACAGTCCTCAAACACCAAAACACAGTAATATAAAAACAGAAAATATAATATGACAACATTGGTTCTGCACAAACAAGCTGATGGATAATATGTGCAAATAAGCAACTGTCCAAAAAACTAAAAGTCACCTTGAGTATTAGTATTAAAAAAATATATCCCATACTACATTCAATATGAAAACATGTACGTATTTCTCAAATAGATGTATGCTTAAAAACTTTATCGATGACAGCTACTAACGTTGCAAAACAACTGCAAAAAAATGCATATGTATATAACAATTAAAATGAGAAATATTACAGGCTAATACTTTAAGAAATAATGCAATTAAAACTTAAATATGAATTTAAATGCATAAGATGGGAAAATAAACAAAACCAGTGACATTTATGCTTCTTTTTAAGAAAATTTATTAATATTAGAAACTCCTCATTCAAAGACTAGCCGCCGTTGTGGGAGGAGCATAATAATAATTCCATTTATGAAAATTAAGCGAGTAATAATATGCAACTTTTAGTGTTTTATAGTAATATGAATTTATAGTGTTATTGCCTTGTCAAGCTTTTATTTAATGATTTTTGTTTGTGCTTTTTGTACCCCGTAACTGACATTAAAACATTAATTTTCTGGTGGGTTTAAACTTTATTGCATATTAGAATAAGGAATATACTAAAAATAAAACAAATAATCCTTGACTTGCCCTAAAAGGGATGTCTCAAAGCGGTGGACATGGACCACCTGATAGGACGCACCGGCATTTATGTTCTTCATATTTAATGTCTTGCAGAATTGTTAAAAGTAAACCCTCGATTAAACTTCACAGTAACCTAATATGCATTTTTGTACAATAAAACATAACTGCCAAATAGTAATAAATCCAGAATTTGATGGAAAAATATCAACATATTTGTATTAAGTATTTATATTTATTAAATCCTAAAGTAACACATATTTTAAAAAGATTTACTTTTAGGTCTACTGATATGATTTTATGGAATCTACAGAAAACCGAATGTAAGTTAGTCATCAACTAACAAGTAATAAGTAAGCTCACGAAATTCCCCGGTAGATTTCTTTACAGATGAAAAACATTTAATTACCATGTTTACATTACATTTAAAATGATATGCCCAACACACTTTTTCTGTAATATTTATTTTAATTTAGTCAGTTTTATTCATGTTTAATTCACAAAAAGTGATTTCTGATCGCCTCAAGGCTTCATCTTGGGGCTTCTTCTGTTCATAATAGATACGTTGAGTGGAGAAGAAGTCTATCTTCAATAATTTTCTTTTTACAGACTAAACAAGGTTGCAAGTACAAATTTAGTGTTATCGTGTAGTTATTTATGGTCAACTAGGCCGTCTTCCGGGGGGGAATATATCTGGAAGGCAAAGAAGTACAGGAGAGCTTTGCTCTAGGCTCGTACACCACGGTCTTCCAGGCAGAGGTTTACGCCATCCTAGCGGTGGCAGGTAGGGCTGAGGTTAGGAATGGGGCGGAACAGATAATATACATCTGCTCCAACAGCCAGGCTGCTCTAAAGGCGGTGTGCTCCCCAGGACGAGATCAGCTCTCGTCCAGGGAGTGTGGGGATGCCCTAGAAGAGCTGGCCAGGCATAAACAAGTGAGACTGGTATGGGTCCCGGGACATATGGGAGTTCCAGGCAACGAGAAGGCCGATGAATTGGCTAGACTCGGAGCCGAGGAACTCTGTCACGGGCCTGAGCCTATGTTAGGGATTTCAAGAAGGCAGGTCAGAACGGCCCTCAATGAGTGGGCCCACGAGACACTGAGGACGCACTGGAGGAGAAACAGGGCCTGCAGGCGAACCCGAGATTTTGTGACGGGGCCGAACAAATCGAGATCGGCCTGGTTGCTGGGACGGAGTCGTAAAACTCTGAATCTCTTAATCGGTGTTCTCACAGGCCACTGCAGACTTAAGAGGCATCTATCATTGATAGGTATTGAGGAAGACCCTACATGTCCAAGATGCAGGAGTGATGAAGAGACATCTTTCCACTTCCTGGGACAATGTGATGCGTTTGGGCACCTGAGACACAGTATCTTCGGTTCTGAGGCGCTTCTAAGGGAGGAGATGAGCTCCCTCGCAATGAGTGACATCCTGACCTTTATCAGAAGGTCGGAAAGATTCGATGAGGGAGCAAGAGAAGCACATGGCTGAGGGGACAGCTGGGGGTTGGTAAAAAGGGCCCGTCTGTGGCCTACTTGCCAGGCGTCAGCCTCCCCCACCATTACCATTACCATTATGGTCAATTTTGTTCTCGGATAGCATATGGTAATGATTTTTGTTACTGAAAAATAGAAAATTCATTGTTTAGTGCTTTAAAATATTTTAAAGTCAAGTATCGTACTTTTTTAAATTGAAACTGAGTAAGTATGTGATTTCATAAAAATTAAAAAGTATTTTTTCCTGATACCTGATACAATATAGCAAGTTTGTTGAACAGCCCAAAAAACTTTAATAGACATGAAACACTAGCTAATGCAATGATTGAATTTCTGTTATTATTAAACTAATAAGATAATAGTTTAAAAAAACAATTTTGAATTTAGAGTAAATGAGCAAACCAGTTGTTGACTCGTAAGGATTTGCCTGTGTGCTTTCGCTTGACTCGCTCGAAGGACTAGTGGCCGTAAAACATTGTCGAGTTTTTAACTAAAAGTTTACTGACTATAATCGCGACAGAAAGATAAATATTCCTATTTTGCACTCAATAAGTGAATGTATGGTTATACGTTATTTCAAATTAGACAATTTCAAGTTTGTAAAAACTCTATAGAACTAAGTAAGCAAAAAATTGCGAATATTTTTAAAAATAATTATAACAAAGATGCTTCATCTGAAGAGATAACCAAAGACCAAACAAAATAATTTATCCTGTACTTGACTCGTTATTACAGAAACTATTACAGTCGCATAACCGAAAGCCTCCTGGGGTTCGGGGGAAAAAATAATAGGTTTCTTTTTATTCGAAGTAAGAGGGGGGTGTAACGAAGTGATTTTTCTGCTATTAATTTTCCGTTATTTTAATACATAATTTGGATTGTTCTTCACTTTGAGACACCCTGTATACAACGATTTGTATTTAATGTTTATTTTTAAACAACTGTTTCTCAATTGTTTCAAACCGGTTTCTTTTTTAGGGCAATCTTAAGCTATTTTATTATCAAAATTATTTTATTTATATTGAGTACCGCTCGCATAAAATCAAGTAACAGGGATCTTCTATTATTAGTAGATATATTTCTATTACTTATAAATAATCTACAATATGAAAGATTAAGTAATTTAGTTCAAATATTAAGCCATGACCGTTTTAATTATTTTCTTTTTTGGAAACATAATAAAAATATGAGAAAGCGATTCGCAGTCTCAGAATATTTTATTAACATTAGTTTATATCAAATAATGCAGGGAATTTGTTTAAAGGTATTTCACTCAGCATGCTTAGAGAGTGTCTCATCCCTAACACAACAATCGAAAATTCCATCCCTCGCGCAAGACGTGACTCTCCCGTCAATCCATTGGGAACAAAACCGCTCACAATGGCTGAAATATTCACTTCTTTGATACACCAGCTACAGTTCAACACGTGACAACTCCAGTGTGCTCCGCAAACAACAGTGGTAAGAATCATTCCTGTATTCACCCTCTTTTAACCTCTTGTATCCGCTTTTCCGTATTTTTTTTGTATATGTATACCTGGAGTGGGTTGTGACCTTTGATGTGAAGACAACACTGACATAGTTTTCCACGAAACACCAAAACACTGTATGTTGCACTCGACCGCGTTTCGCCAACCAAGTTGGCATCATCCGGAGTTGATTAAAACTAAACTAATGCTAACAATCTACCCTATTTATACCTAAACTATTGTCATGGTTCACCGAACCGTCACGGTTCGGTGAACCATGACCCACTAACCAATAAAGCGGGCTATTTGGGATAGGCCCTATGTCACTATTCATACTATTTTTACACTTTATCATTTCCAAGCTTTCAAATGCATCCAGCTGTCTAGTATTTGTTACATTCCTAATTAATCTTAAATAGCTAATGTCTATTTTATGGTTGTTCTCAAACGCATGTTGAGCTACACTGGACTTATCTGCTCTACCATGTTTGAGATAGGCCATATGCTCTCTGAATCTAGTTTGAATTGATCGCCTAGTATATCCAACATATTTTTGATTACAGTCCTTACAGCTAATTTCGTAAATCCCGGACTTTGTCAAATATTGTTCACAAGAAAATCAAAATTTATTACGGGAGGGTAACTTTCAAGTGTGGTTCGGTTTCAATATATGGCTTGGAATAATCGGTAGTAGAATCATTGGTCCAATAATATTTGAAAGACCCTGACTGGTGCCAGATACTTGGGATTTTGCAAAATGAAATTGAGGACAGTTTGGCTGAATTACCTTTCCATTTATGACAGGGAATGTATTTCCAACAAGATGGCGCTCCTCCCCATAATTTAAGGATAGTAATTGATTACCTTCAACGGAGATTCGGAGAAGACGTAATTTCGACGAATGGTCCTGTGAGGTGACCTCCTAGGTCACCTGATTTAACACCACTTGATTTCTTTGTTTGGGGTCATTTAAAAAAAATTGTCTACGCAACCGCTGTTACAACTCGTGAAGACCTGGAGCTACGAGTAAGACGCGCAATTAATAGCATAACGGCCTAGCAATTGGGGCAATTCAGAAGTGCATTGACGTTAATGGACAGCATTTTGAACAACTGTTGAAATGTTTTGTGTTAATTTTTTGTATTCAAAGCCACCTTATGTATAACAAGGTAATTAGAAGAAAATTGTATTTTCTGATTTTCTTTTAGCTGTCATTTTATTTGTATTTATCGCACATTTTAAAACGACATATGAATAAATTCCTTATTAATAGTACTAATAAATGGTAACATTCGGTACTAATATTTGAAAAAAATATATTTTGCCCCAAAAACCATTTTGATGAAATTTATTTGCTCATAAATCACATAATTTAGTATTTTTGACGGGATTTAGATTTTTCTAGCATTACACGGGTCATTTAGAATAAATCGGAACCGTTATGGCACACTTAAATGGAAAACTAAAAATTATATCATAAAAAATATTGACGTTTGAAATGTCACTTATTTGTTATCGTTGGATTTAGAAAATTATGCATAATTCAAAAATGCAATAATATACAGGGTGTTCCATTTAAAAATCGAAAGTCAGTGTAACTTCCGGCGAAACCGGAAACTAAAGGATGTATTGACGAAATATGAAATACGTTGTATATATTTTTTACGAGATCAAATTTACATTGATTAGAAGAATTAGAACAATTTAATACGATGAATTCAAACAACAAAAATTCACATTGTAGAAAATAACAATACTTATAACATTTTTAAACAAAGCTAGATAGTTTATTTATATTTAAATTAGTTTTATTTCTGACTTATAAAGTAGGATAATTTAATAGTGATGGATATCCATTTCTTATAATCCTCTGTAGTTATTAATTTGCGTCATGCCTCACAGCGTTCTAGAAGAATGTTGTCTCTTAAAACGTTGACAAACCTGTTGAAACTGATGAAACGAAGACGTCTTCATGACCGCCCCGCCGGTAAAATAATCATCTGCTCGAATTCACACCGGCAGCTGAAACAAAATTCCATTGAAATTCCCCAAAACACCGGACACCTTGATTGCCCTCTCGTCAATTATAATATTTTACGCGGTCATAACTATATACAATGCACCATACTTTTACGGTCTTATCTAAATTATTATCTTTTATTACGCTTTGTGTTTCCTTCAACTTGTAATATTTTTCATTTTAATATATGGAAACTGTCAAGGGTTTCATTGCTATGGTCATAACATATCCCCGTGACATTTTAAGTTTTTTATCTATTAACTCTGACACATTTTTTAATGCTATAATATTATTGAGACAAATTTAAATTTATTTATTATTTATTTATTTATTGGTTAAATTGTCCAACAGGTACTTGACCCAACTATAGGACAGGAAGGTACACTGAAGTTTTATAAAAATTATTTTAACAAAAAAACACATGCATATCGCAGAGACTTAAAAACTTATGATAGATAAAACGACAGAAAGCTAATTAAAAAACATGTAAAAACAAAAACTATCAAAGAGAAAACATTTTTTTTTTTAATATTGTGTATAAAGTGGTGGTTGTCGCATATTACATAGATTGGTGAGAATTTTAGGATATTTGTACGAGGCGTAGCTAGACAAAATACAGAACTATGACGGGCCATTGTTCTGGGAATGTTAAAAGACAATTTTGACAATAATAGTGGTATGTCAATAATATTACAAATAATTTTAAAAATAAATATTTGAGAAGTGCTTTCTTGCCTACGGCAAACTAGCTAAATAGTACTTATCCAGTAGGTCTTCTTGAGAAAACCGATCGCTGGATACGTACCTTCAGTTCTGAAATTCATAAATTTTAAAAATTTGTATTTTACCGATTCAAAATATTAACATGTACATGTATTGTTTGGACCCTACAATGTACATTGTAGGGTCCAAACAAGCATGCAAAACGCATATTCAAGTTTGGATCTAACATAACAACTATAGAATATCCTAAGCGGGGCCCGCTTTAGAGGCAGACAACCCGGACCCCTGTCCGGACGAACCTGAGGGCGGCATTTTCGCCTCCCTGAATGTGAACCAAATATTGATAAATTAATTATTTACAATTAATATAAATTTTACGCTACTTGTTGATTTTTCTCGTAACTAAAACTAAGTACTATGCAATTTACATTTGATCTTTGTGGTTTGTTATGTTTTAAAGCTAGAAAAATATTAAAACACCTTTTTAAAAAAAGCATATTCATTTTTGAAATAAAATAAAACGTATAGTTAAAAGATGCGCATATCCCTGCATGAACTTGTAGGTATATAGTTACTAGTTTAAAATAGGAACTGCAAGACATAACATGCATGGACATGTTTTGCGCTTTACTATAAGTATAAAGAGTCATCTAAGCGCAATTGTGTTATTACTGCAAATGCGTCGGTGCCGATGATAACATATCCTTGAAGTAAGTTTATAAATATTAAAAATATTTAACAGTTTAGTTCGGAATAGTGACTTTTGTGTGTTTTGTCAATTTCTAAAGGTAAGTACTTCTGCAAATACCTATATTAAGTAGTAAAGATTGATTTTCAAAAATATTTTCCTCAATACGTACTTATACATTTTTAAATGGTTTCTGTATGTTTGTTGTAACGGATTTTTATTAATTTATTTGGGGTTTTCGCCGCGAAAAAAGAGAAACAAAAATCCATCTTAAAAATTCAAACATTTTAGATAAGTATCTACTTTAAACATTTAGTTTTTTATATGTTCGTTGTGGTGGTTCACAATTTGTCCATTTTGTTGGAATCCACCACAACTAAAAAAATTTTTGAAAAAATCCTACTAATTAATAAATTATAATTATGTGTAGTAATAAGCCGATGCGTTACATAAAAAGATAAAAGAAGGAAAATCTTTAAATACGATTAGTCGGTGGCAGTGGCTTAATCTGTCCCACAGTTTAAAAAAATGATATGTCTAGTTTTAATTACTAAAAGTATTAACTATTTTTTTCAAAAAGGGAGATTGAAAATTAGCCGGAAACGTTATGAAATTCGTTTTTATATTTAAAAATAGTTTAAGTAGGTAATTAAAACTAGGCATTTTATTTTTCAAAAACTGTGAGACAGACTAAGTCACTGACTAATTGGATTTGAAGATTTTTCTAATTTTTATTTTTAGCATATATATATATATATATATATATATATATATATATATATATATATATATATATATATACATATATATATATATATATATACATGTATATATATATATATATATATATATATATATATATATATATATATATATATATATATATATATATATATATATATATATATATATATATATATATATATATAAATTACATACAACGATCACGCTTAGTAATCTATAGGGTAATTTTCGTGACATACCAGGTATGTAGTGAACGGTTACTAATGGTATCACCTCCACCACAACAGTAACAAGCATATACATACTAATACATCTTAGCTTACCTATGTGCGATGACGTAATGATTACTGAAACAACATACCTGGTATGTGGCGAAATTTGCCTTTAAGTATTATTTGCCTCTAAAATAATGCACATAAATTCAGTAGGTACATCCGATGTTTACTATATAAAAAATTCAAAACAAACTAATTAGGTTAAAAGAAATAAATTTTCAAATCTGTAGCCATGATTTAATAACCATTATATTTTCGCGACACATGTTTACTATTTTGATGGTATATGGTGGGGGTTAAACCGCTACTTAGCGCTCACATGTAACCAGGTATGTCGCGAAAATATACTTTATAAATTTATAGCATTATTCGTAAACTCTAGAGGCTGTTCAAAATTACCCAAGCAATATACGAAAGGCACACTAGCCGTTCGAAAAGTGGTATAATTTTTAACTGGGTACATATTAATGTCATTCATAAATAGTCGGATTAACACTCCAAGTGCACATTACTTCGTTCAGTACGTTAATGTTTACTCGTCATGCGCAGATGAGCTCTCAGCTAAAATATTTCAAATATAAATTATTTGCGATGGGCATTAATACTTTAATTTCAAATAAATAAATAAATAATAATTGTGGTCAATGTAAAACATTACAGCCTGTAGACACTCTGCTGTGAGATTCAAATAGGAAGCGCATCGAATAACGCAAGTAAGTTTGTGGTTTCACTTAAGATCAGCTGAATTGATAAAAACAGGGATGAATATAAAACAGGCAATTATTCTTAGCTTCAGAAAATGATCTTTTCAGGGTCTTACCTCAAGAACATGTAGTCAGAACAATATTTAAACAATAACTAACATTTCAAAAAACGTCTACATATAAAAACTATCAAGAAATGCATCAAAAACACAAACAGTACAAAAATATAACTAACTTATATATTCTCTGTTCGGTTTGTGTTACAGTGATTTTCCATTAGTATTGCAGTAATAATCATATATTAATAAACTAGTCGATGTCAATTTACGGTAAATCTGTCATCAAATTACTGTGGCTGATCAACGTCTGTACGCGAAAGGTTTTCCAAATAGAGAAGCACCACCAAATATGCTGCATGATTTGTACCTCTTGTGCAACGAGTAAACGATCATTGTAAGTTACGGCCCCGTCGAGGACGTGATGGAGTTCCTGCTAGGGCTCTGTATAATTTGAACGCTTAGGTGAATACTTTTAATTTGGTAGAGGACAATCTAACTACGCATTTTAGGCAAATACTTACGTCTAATCGGATTGCATGGAGCCCTGTGAGGAAATAAACTGTATCCGTTTTCATGTACAGAGTCCATTCATGTTCTACAGCAACAAGATTTGTGTTATTGAAGGATGTGGCAACATTGAACAGTGATTGTGAAATGTGATGTGTGTTGGGACATGGTCATTCAACTTCGATTCTAATAGTTCTCAACATGTTTGCACTTTTTTGTTAAGAAAGGTCAGTTATTATTTTCTAATTTTTTAAGGTTTTCTTATGCACTATACGATTTATTATATCAAGATGTACTTATCCTCAAAAAAGTATTCCAAAGTTTGTAAACACCCTGTTATAAGAACATAGAAACATTGGGTTTATCGACGAGGCTGACAATCACTTTTCTACGGTCGGCCGGGCTTAAGTCGAAGGCCGAGGGATTCACTATGGCCTGTCAAGATAGTGTTATCAACGCCTTGGTCTACCGCAGTCGCGTGTGGCGTGCAGAGGTTCCTGACATCAACTGCAGGATCTGCCGTCAGGCTCGGAATCGCTCATGCACATACTATCTGCATGCCACGTATACGCGATTTCGACCTACATTAACCGACATAACGCGGAGTTACGTGTGCATACTACTACATCTAAGACTCTAGTACGGGGTAGACCAGACACCTGTGCTGTCTTTCATCTTCTGGTATCTACATACCAGAATTGTGTGCCTTAAGCAGACGAAGAGAACCGAGAATTACCGCCTTCTGCATTTGGCCGTAGGTCACTAACGCTGCGGGATATAGAGTGGCTGTAGTCGCGCCGGCACGACTTCCATGAGGCATCGGAGGCTACGGAGGACTGTCTGGCATCAGATGTTCAGGAAAAATAATAGACCAGACATCCGTGCTGCCTTACGTCTCCAGAGATATTGCGTCCGTTATCGAGAACGAGAAATGCCGGTATTACTTAAACTACCGATCCCGACTGCCAAACTAATCCAAGCAATAAAGCCTGACATAGCCCTCCTCGACCATCAACTCAAGGTGATGTATGTCATCGAGTTCTCAGCACATGCGGAGAAAACATCACCTTGAAGGAGGAGGAGAAACGGACCAAATATCGCGATCTCTGGTACGAACGCCAAATGCTGTACCCAGGCTACTCGGTCAAAATGGTCGTCCTAATAATCGGTGTACTCGGCAGGATAAAAGCCTACGTTGCTCTCCGGAACTGAAGACCATACCGACCTGCCAAAAATCAGCCGATTGTCTGGCAGGCCAAATGCAGAAGGCGGTGATTCTGGGTTCTCTCCGTCTGCTTAGGACACACGATTCTGGTATCTACAGTCACTAACCCTGCTGGATGTGGGGATTGGCTGTAGTTAATGCCGGCGCGACTCTCTAGAGGCGTCGGAGACCACAGGAGGATTGTCCGTTATCGGTTATTCCGAAAAAAAAAATAACATCAATAAAAATAAAAAATTTGCCGATAGTAGCTGGAATAGTCGACAAAAATGTTACTGACAAACACTATACATAATCTTTTTGGGAGTGATTTATAAAGTAATATTATATTAGCTGTATAAAGGTGTTATAGGTCTTTATAAAACTGTTTTATTATTGATAGAGCTACACTAATACAACGTTTATAAGAGTTTATAATTTATAGAGCAATTTTACTCTGTAAAGTGATGACCTTTTGCACTTATAGAACTCTTATAATGATTCCGAGGGCAATTTAATACTTGCTGTAAGAATAATCTTATCGCGTTAAGTTGCGTTAAAATAGACAATCTAGTAACATGTAAAACATTTTTTTAAAACAAATATCTAATATTTAATAGTTTTCCGATGACGGTGAATAAACCAAAACGTTAGAAAAAAATAATAAAATTAGTTATACCTGATCAGAAATCCCCAAAAAAAACTATCAGATATTATTTCATATTAACGGTCAAGAAAAAGAAAAAAAATATATATATATATATATATATATATATATATATATATATATATATATATATATATATACAGGGTGTTTACAAACTTGGGAATTATTTTTTGAGGATAAGTACATCTTGATATAATAAATCGTATAGTGCATAAGAAAACCTTAAATATTAGAAAAAAATAACTGACCTTTCTCAACAAAAAAGTGCGAACATGTTGAGAACTGCTGGAATCGAAGGTGAATGTCCTGTGCCAATGCACAGCATATTTCACAATAACTGTTCCATGTTGCCATATCCTTCATCACACAAAACTTTGTTGCTGTTGAACACGAATGAAATCTTTTTACATGAAAATGGATAGTTTATTTCCTCCTATACAATCCGATTAGACGTACGGTTTGCTTAACGAATGAACGCACACATACTTAAAGTTGGATTGTCCTCTACCAAATTTAAAATGTTTCCTTCAGCGTTGAAAGGCATAGCAGGACCTCATATCATGTCTTCGACGGGGCCGTAACTCACAAATATCGTGTGATCGTTGCACAAAGGTTACAAATCATGCGGTATTTGGTGTATCCCTATTTGAAAAATGTTCCACGCACAGCCGATGTAATTTGACATGTACCATATGTAGATATTAACATCCACAAGTTCATTATTACTGTTACTATGAAAAAACACTGTAAAACGAACCGAACGAAGATTGAAAACAAACACTATTAAATAACAATTCTACTACAGAATTTTGTGACTCCATATTTACATAGTAACTTTTTAACACTATTGCTCCACAAGCAGTGTAGCCAACATTAGTTGCTCTCTCTAAAATTTCAGTTAATCTAAGTTGTTTTACGGTAACACTGCATAAATAAAAGCATAATTTCATTTAATGTAGCCTCCGTAAACCTACATAGATTAACTGAGATCTGCTAGAAATAATGCACCTAATATCTCCCATCCACGAATTTCTTAATATTAAGAAATTCGTGCTTCCATCTCAAAAATAGGAGTACTCTGCGCATACTCGATTTGTGGATCACCAATCACCGTTCCTTGTTTATACTGTCAATTCTCTGTTTTGAGATTTGTCATTTTGTTTTGTTTTGTTTTGTTTTCAGCAGAATATTTTTGTGTTCTATCTTCTATTTTTCAGTTTTTTTTGCGGCACAGTAATGGAAAAAGTATATCGAATTTGTGTTTTATGTAAAAACTGAAAACAAACTCATCTGGCAGAATTTCACGTGACATTTCACAGGTTAGAAATTGTTTTATTTTTATTTTGTTCAAACATTGTCAGTTAAATCCAACAATCGGCATTAAGTATATGTATGTATTTAATAGAAGAATTTAATCGTATAGGTTTCCCAGTGACAACGAGAGCCAAAATGTGTGGATGGATACAAATATGTATATGAGGTTTTTCAAGTACAGACATCATAAATACACTATTCATATGGTCAGAACATTTATGAACGAAGACTACATGGATCCAAAACCCAAGAGTCTGGGAAACCATTACAATCGAGAGAGGGAGGTTTTCCATCCATAGCTGTGCCCTATCCAATCACGACAATGGAAGTTTTAAGAGCACAAGGTATAGTATTTACTATTAAGATAGCAGTATCTGGAGTCTTGTCAGGTTAAAGAAATTGATAATTTTCATCCTATGCAATTGGTCCTTTGAAACAATAATTTTATATCACATACAGTCCAAAGCGTATCGACAACTAAATTGAATAAAGCAGCTTGTCTCAGTTTTTATCTTAGTGGAGGGCATTTTACCAATATTTTTAATACAATAATTTAATCTGTGCTTTTATTTTTAAAGGTATCTTAATTATAACGTAAAATAATTATGACCATTAAAATTTCTTAAAACTGGATCCCGTCCCATATAAATATTGAGCGGGTTTCTTGGTCGATTGCTAGATTGTGGATGTAATAGTTATAACCACCTTTTCAGGTATTTGGCATGACACGTATAATATCGAGAGTGTAATATATTAAATAAAATTAAATTAATTATCAAAATTTTAATGCCTCGTGCTAAAAGCTAGATAATATTCAAAGAAAAACATTCATTTATAACTTGTATGAGGTATATTACAATATTTAATTTTCTTTTTAGTCTTCCCTGCCATGTACATTAGAAGATCTGGTTTCCCAAAAATCAAGGAATAGAAGACAGAAAGTACCCTCAAGAAATCTGGTGATTTGCGGAATTCTATTCTTCTACAGCTTACAACTACGTTCGTTACCCTATCTGATAACAAAGCTCTTTCTTGTGCATCTTTAATAGTGACAACTAGTTAGCATGCTATATCATAGTTTTTATTAATTTAGGAAGTTCGAGTTAGATAAGTTCGACTATTAATATTTTTGGTGTTTTAATCTTTACCTTGAAATTGTTTAAGAACACATTTTATTAGTTTGGCTTTTTCTTACATACTTTTTTTATACATATAACTATCTTTTAAATGGTAGCTAAAAAATTATTTACTAAATTCAGTCATATGAACTTCGCAAATTCCACTAATCAATTTGAGATTACTGTTTGGCTGTAAAAATGATTTGCAATAAAACATATAACTTTGTATGTCATTAAGTATTTGCATTATATCATATTTTCAATTTACTGCTCCTAAAGGATCCATTGTGGCCTATTTGCCTTGTAAAATAAGTAGCTACTACTGCTACTACTACTATTATTTCTGCACTAGTCCACATTGTATTTCTCTTTTATTAATATGAGAAACCGGGAATGATATCACTTGTAAACACCCGCTTGAAAATATTAAAAAAAATATAAGATTTGCGTTAAAAATTAAAAACATTTTGTTACTTTAGTTTTATTCTAGACTAAATACAAGTAACTGTCATGGCACTTAAAATATAAGTTTATAGGTACCGAATATCTTGACAGTGTAAATATTTACAATTCTAAAATGTACTTAATACATTTGGGATTAAACTAATAAAATTATTTGCATAATTGATAAAAAAAGTATCGTATTTTTTTTTATTAACCATAGTTTTTATAGTCAAATATCAAAAATTATTATTTACCTACAAAACTTTATTTTATAATCAACTTTCTGAATATTCCTCATATACACGATTAAAACATTTAAAAATACCTAGGTATACCTGCGTTTGCGCAAAGAACCCTTGCAATACTCGTCGAGGCAAAGAAAGAGACGCTCTTTGTTTCACTGTTTGCTGTGTAAAAATTAGGTAAATACCATAGACAGCATATATGTCTGTGGTAAATACTCATTCTTCTAATACACATGGGCAAAACCGAATTGTATGCAACCCGCAAGGGTGTAGTATCTCTCAACATGTTGAATAAATGGCAGAAATGGCGAGTTTGAAGGATTTATTTTTTTTATTTTCTTTATCTTAAATATTTTATTAAAATTTATGTAGATTAATTGATCTTTAATCTTTTAAGAGGTAAAAGAATTATGAAACTGTCTTTAGTATTTTTTGATTATTTAATAAACTCTAAAAATCTATTAAAACTTACTTATGCTTTATGAAACAATATTTGAAATCTATTTTAACATATTTTTAGATGAAATAATAAATGATTATACTAGATTAAAATAAATTATTGGAAACAATTAGGAAAGAGGTAATTTGTCAAAATAAAAAAAAAACTAAATTGTACACACTTGTTTTTTATTTCTACAAAGTAAACATAATATTTATAACATTTATAAAAAAAATATAATACGTACATAAAAAAATGCAATATTTAGGTACAGAGAATATATTAAAAAATGTTTTTAACTTATTTATATTTTTTTATTAACGATTTTTAAACAATAGTAATTTAGAAATTGTTTGCCTAATGATTGCTGATTATTTCATGTAATTCAATATTTAATAGTCTCGAATGATGGTGTATTCTGCATTTTATGAAAATTTCCATTACTTTTCTAATGAAACACAGATGGAGCAAGAGTATCTAAAACGCAACCAACGTTTCATTTACATTGCATCAAGTGCTGCCAAAATAAATATGTTCATACCATAAATACCTACTATCAAGCAAAAAGCACGTCGGTACCTTGGCAATAATTTCAGTACATTTTTGTATTTTATGCAAATTAATCTGAATACAAAATGTTTTTAATTTTACTAGTATATTTTATTACAAAAGGTAGTTCTACTAAAATAATAATTTAAGTTGTATTAAAATTTTATAACAATTATTATTTTAGCTTATTTTTACTTCTTAATACCTAATATAATGAAGTAAATCATGGTTTTTTTCGACCTCGAGATTTTTGTTTTGACCCTCTTAATTCCATTCTGACTCTTTTCCGAATAATGTCTGTCAGTTCGTGGTGTGTGTGTATCCACGATAATTTAAAAAATATTAGTGGGAGAATTCCCCAATTTGACAATTTAAAATTTTCAACAACTTTTTAGGTCACATTAAATTTGATGATTGTGGTACCACCATAAGAGACAAAGAATGAAAGAATAAAAAAGGTACTGTCGGGAAAAAAATTTAAAAATTTTTTATTGCATTTCTGATCGAACTTTGACGAATTATGATGAAAAAACATAAATTCATGAAAAAATCTGTCAGCATATATTTATTGCAATGGCAACCATAGTTTTTGAGATAAAGATTAAAACAAAAAGTAAAGATAAAATGTCAGATTTTTTAAAGAAAGTTAGGTGGTAGCCACATAAGATATTTTGTTTTTGAAAGGTTCAATTATTTTAGTATTTATTTTTTGTTTTCATTACTATTTTTGAATACATATGCAGTTTTCAAAAATAAAAACTGAATAATTAAAATAATTCCTTCTTGATTACAAAGTATACAATGATTAAAACAATATTCAGATCAGGTACGTTGACCCCCCAGTTTCAGTATGTTAAAATTTATTGTTGTGGCAACATTGATTATATGAGTCGTAGAAACTATTTTTTTAAGTTGTGTATTGAATATAGGTACAGCCATATTTTTAGAAATAAAAATACTAAAACGACTATTGGCAATATTAAAATTGTTAAAATAATCTAAAGATTATTACATTAATATTAGTTTGGCATAGATATTAAAATATTGCATTATTATTAGTATTTATTAGAAAATGGCATTTTTTACATAGAAATCATGAAGATTTAATTAGGAACAACCTTAACATTAATCCTAATCTAATTCATTAATCCTATCTAAACTTTACTATTTGGTACAAAAAGTGTATTTGGCACACAGATGTTAATCATTTCCATGTGCTTTAGATGCATTAGTATGTGTGTACAGAAAGAAAAAATTTCGTGTACTTACATACTAGAAAAGATAAAAAATGCATATGAATCTAAATAAAATATGAATTAGATAAACAATGGTTAAGCTACTATTGCACGAATATGTTTACTTACATATAAAATTTAAGTAATGAATACATGAAAGTTAAAAATTATGCAAATGCATACTATAACTACTATTGCGTAAATATGTTTACTTTATAAATTATAATATAGACATATTAAAGTGTTTTCAATCACTATCAATGTCCTCAAAAATGTCAGTGTTTTCTCTCCCAGTGATAATGAGATGTTCGGAGACAATAAATTTCTTTTTCTTATGCAGCTTTTATCATGGTGACTGTGCGTTTAACATAGTTGACTTTTTATTATACTACTATCAGCTCTTTCTCAAGTATGTTACACATCCCTATCTTTGAGCACTTTTTTATCATAAAAACGTTTTGCAATTCAATTGGCAATGACATGGAGGCAACCGCAACAGTTCATGCCCAGGCACTCTGTATCGATGAATCTACTATAAAGAATTTATTGGGTACTGACAATTGAGTAATCAAGTTATCTTTAGAGGCCAATTCTGGATACTCTATATTATGTTCCTTTAAATAAGTTTGCATGGCCTCTTTCTCTGAAGATTTTATAGAAAATTTGTTGACTTGCCCACTGTGGTAATTGGCATTATCCATCGAATACAGGCAACATATTATGTTACAAACACTGTCAAAATTTTGGGAATTAATTTCTCCATGATAATCTCTAGTAGATCTTCCAGATTTAAAAATTAAGCTTGCTCCCTCAATAAATCCTTTTCCTGTACCAGCATGAAGTACAATACGCCTACAACGAAAAGCTATGTTATGCCTAATGAGTAATGTTCCAAATTAATTATGCAAGCCGCAAATAATTTGCATAAACGACAAAAACAGTACAGCATACAACAACATTGTTCTTTCCAAGATATCAAACTTAGTTCTCTAGTTAGTTAAACAGAGATATAAAGAAACTATTCATTTAATCTTACTTTTACTAAATTTATACTGTACTTTAATTTCAAAACAGTGCATAAGAAGCTTTCGGTCAAGCTCGTGCAGCCCTCTAGATATAAAATGTAACTGTGATTTACCACAGCACAGCGGCCAGCAGTGCAATTGATTTGAGATCAAGAACAGAGATGCAATCCATGTTCTGCCCTCTACACCGAAGAATGTAAGAGTTTGAACTTGACTGCTGCCTTATGTAGGTGTGCAAATATAGAAACACAGTAATAAAAAAATTAAATTTTGATTATTACAAAATATGGAATCAACTTCATTTTCTATAAAAAAAAAAATGCTAATAAGTTACCTTGATCCATCTCGTTCCTATAACACTTTTGGCAGATTTAACATTGTCATCTTGCCATGATTTTCTTATGGAAAAAATCCAAGCGTTGTCAAGAAAAACATATAGTTTTCTTGAAACACTCAGTTTTTCATTTTCCATATATGGCATCAGAAAGCGACATCCGACATGTACTATATTGGGTTTCTCCATTAAATCTCTTCTGGGATCATCATTTATAAAAAAAACTATTTTTTTAAGATTCGGAAAATGCTGCTCTGAATTGCTGGACAACTCTATCTTCAAGGAAAACATGGAAATAAGAATTTCTGCAAATATTGAAAACAACAAAATAAATCTGTTTTATTTATTTATTTTTTATTGGGTATTACATATGCATCCTTTCAAGCCTAATTTTTTATATTTTATACTGTCAATCAAACACAACACTTTAAATACATTTTATCTTAGAAACTATTAAAACTACTAAACTAGGAACAAGATTGCATTGCAAAAAGATATGGCAATTAAACCAAAAAAGAAACATTTTTACACATAACTGTAACTTTTCTTTTTGGTGTCAACATTTTTTTAATTACAATATTATTTTGCTTCTACTATTAAGAATACTATTATTTAATTCAATACAATCTTGCCCTAGATTTGAGTACCTAGTTGTTTTAATATTTTCTATGATAAAATGTATTTGAAGTATTGTGCTTGATTTTTTAGGTACCTAAAACTTTTATACTAACGTATTCAGATAATAATGACAGTATAAAATACTTATAAAAAAATGATAGCTATTTATTACTGTTATCATATTTTGAAGGTTTGAAGGGATGCTGATGTAATACTCAATAATTTTTTTTTCTAAAAATGTATAAAAAAATAAATAGCCAAACAAAACTGGCGTATGCAAATATAGGTAGCAGTTTGAAATTTCATTTTCAATCAGATTATTTTCAACATTCAGTTTGAGGTGTTATGTTACAGTTTATTTAGAAATTAGGCAGATATAAAACTGTACAAAAAAAGTGACTTCATAAGCTAGGCAGTGTTTAAGAAAAAGATAATACTTACTTTTAGCGTAAATGTCTGATTTCCATCCTTACAGTCTCTAGTATATCATCAGTTAAAGATTTAGTTCTTTTTCTTGTCAGGGGTTGATTAGACGTTTCAGTGAGTCCATCTTTGCATAGTTCAATAACTGACCGAAACATGCCTACAGACTGCTGTAATCTAGGTTAAAAATATAATAATTAAATTATAGCTAACTTTACAATATTTTGGATAACTATTTATTTATTGCTACTGTATGCGGAGAAAAAGATGTAGCATCAAAAATAAATCATGCCACGAAAAATGTCTAGTATGTACGTAGTAGAAAATTTTTTTTAATAATTTAATCCTTGCTTTTTTATTCGTATGTACGTAGTAGAAATTTTTTTTAATAATTTATTCCTTGCTTTTTATTCTCAAAAAAATTATACCAACTTTAATATGTCCTAATTCCAAATTTGCATAGTTATAGTTACTTTATCTCAATTATACTTATTTCAATGGTGCTGAACTGTGGGAATTTGGTTTTAAAGAAGAGAAAGACATTCGACAGCATCACTTGAGCCACCTCGTTTCCCTTTAAAACTAGATTTTTCGGTTAACCTAAAATATCATTAACAGAAAATTTTCTTTAGAAATGAATGTGCTGCACTTTCTCACAGCTCATAGGGAAAAAACACATTTCTCTTCATTAAACTTGATTCGTACATCATACAGTACTTCTTACTTTACTTAGAAATAGGTTTATTGTGTAGAAACAGAATGCAAGAAAAGCAAAAACATAAAAGGTATAGTGAAAATCACTTAATATCTCGTCAAAAAAATTCAGTGACTTATTGTCACACTAGTGTTGAAGTTTCGACATAAATCCTTAAAATACGAGACCATATTTTACAATTAAAAAATATAATCAACAATAATCTTAAAACTTACCTTCTTTACTATGTTGTCACGTAAAGTTCCTTGGTCACTTTTGTTTAATATAACGTAATTGTAATAAACACAATAACACAAATCCACTAAACGAAACACAAAAATATATAAAACAACGAGGAAAAGCAATAATATCAATCAATACACAAAAAGGATCGAGGTTAGGTAAAATATTTTCTTTTGTTATAACAAGCGCTGCAAACATAATTCCCTAAATTACAAACATGATCGCCAACTATAGCATTATTAGTAAACTATTATGATTTTTGGAATAAACGAGTATTTCGTTCTAACTGGGATATGAGTTAATCTATGATGTTTTACGGTTACACTGCATAAATAAAACGGATAATTTCCTTCGACCATAAAACATGGTTGAAGATAATTTCATTTGGTATAGCCTCCGTATGCGTAAAACTATTTAGATTAACTAAAATCTCAGTTAGAAAGAACGCACCTATTTACTTTTTGCAATGAAGTGTAATAAATAAAGATAGCATTAGCACAAACAAGGTATGTTAAAGTGAGCTAACTATATTCGTTTATTGCAAAAATCATAATAATTTTATAAATGATGCTATAGTTGGCAATCGTTGTTTTACAAGTCTGCGCAGTGCTGACCTGTTCGTGTCTGAATTATGTTTTGTCATTTTGTAATTTTTAAAGTTGCGTGAGAAATGTACCACACAAAGTACTTAAACGTATTGCTTTTGTTTGTGCATGGAGAAACTAAAAATAAAATGTTTGTCTGTGTGTTCGTATAATTTTGAACTGAACATGCATCGAATTGGAAACGCAGAATACTTTCGACTCCCATCCATTGAACTCCATACTATTCGTAAGTATGGAGTTCAATGCCCCCATCAGCTGTAATCGAATAGCACAAATGTGGTCTAGTTAACAGAACGTGTTATTTTAAGTGTATTATGAAGTTTGAAAAACTAATATTAATGGTTATTTAATATTTAAAACAGTTCTTATTGTTTTATTTCGTTAATTTTGTGTACTCAAAATTGAGACGAGTTTGTTTTTTACGGAATTGCCTCGTGATATGGAAAAATTGCTTTTATACCTTCAAAAAGAAGACCACTACAAATAGTGATGAATTTCCAAATATTACACATGGAAATATTGTTATTTATTTGGTTTTTGAGTGTAGTGTCTATACAAAGAAAAAAATTGTGTGTTAGTGGTTGAGTGAAGGGAGTGTTTTAAGGAATTTTCCGCCAGAGAGCTTGTTGTAAAGGTAAGATTAATAAGTTCAATTATCAGTTTTCATCACTCAATATCAGGGATTTATTCACTATAATTTATTATAATAGATTGGGTATATTTCCATTTTTAAATTGTACAATACTCACAAAGATGTAAATATTTTGAATTCCCCATTTCGTATTTGCACGAGTATTTCCATAAAAATACAGATACTGTGAAAAATAACAAATTTAATGATGTGAAAAAATGTAAATCAATCAATAGTGAGAAAAATGTTTTAAGCTGTAGTTGGATTCATTAAAACAATTCAATCAATCCATAGGTTACTATGTTTTACTTTTCTGGCTGTTACAAGATGTTTAATTTTCGGGTAAAATATTTAATTTTAAAAAATTAGTTTTGACCGGTAGCACAGTTAGACGCTATTTATCTAATGCTATTGGAAAAAGAAAAGAATTGTCGCCAAGTAATGGACATTGAGATTACAATTTGGCAACACTGCCATGGCTTTCGAACACGGCTAGCTTCGTCAGCGGTTCTCAAACAATTTGGTGTATTATTTAAAATATTTTTTTTGCCACTTCTGAGCGACTTTTACTAAGGTAAATTTTTGGCAATCGACTTCTTTTACCAAGTACTACCTCCCATTAAAAATATATTCCCAAGTTCGTAAACACCCTGTATATATATATATATGTATATATATATATATATATATATATATATATATATATATATATATATATATGTATATATTTTTTATATATATATATATATATATATATATATATATATATATATATATATATATATATATATATATATATATATATATATATATATATATATATATATACTTATCGCTTTTATAAAGATATGAAATGCCAGTTGGACGGTTATTGGTCTAAGCAGCCTGTCATCAGTAAGCATCGCCCATCGTGTGTTAAACTGAATTTGTAAAATATGTATTTGATGTGTTTAAAAAATTGTGACAAATTACGGTTTATTATATCGTCCGGCTAAGGTGATAAAATAAAATCAGTTACACGGACCATTATCTACGTTGATCAAACTGTGCATCCACTGATATTTCCGGTACTAAGACGTTAGAAAAATAAAGATTTAACAAGTTAAAAATGTACTGTTAAACATTTATACATTCTATTGGCTTATTGATGTGCTATAAAAGAAAACAATTTCATCAAACTAAGAAGTAGTTACATTTATAGACATGATGGGCTATATTGTTCAATACCTTTATCGCAGGAATTTGATGGACAAGCATTCAGTAGTGAGAATAAAGTAAATCGTAATGACTTGACTGAAATATTGTAAGGCACATTTATCACTTTAATACAATGTATCATTTCTCATATCTACTACTGGATTTAAAGTCAGTATGTTCCTGAAATAATTATCAAGTTTATTAAGATATTTTTAATATATTAATAAAACATGTTAGTATTCTACATATAATAAATCACGTTCCGTCCGAAATGATTTATAAAAAATGTTAATGTAGCTTATATCTATGTAGGTATATATGCGATCAAAATAAAGAAAATGAATTTATCAATCAATATTTATTATTAATAATGTTTCTATTCGAATTAGCCATTTATGGTAGACGACCATAACAATCTAAACTAATGTAATGAAATATTCAACTTGTTATATTTGATGCACAAATTATATACCAATTTATGAAAGATTTAAATATAATCTTTCGTATTAGTTTTTTGAAAATATTTATAAATTCATGCGTGGGTTTAAGATTTTACTGTTATACGACTATAATAATATAAAATTTAGGTTGTTAATTTTTGTTGTAATGGGAGGGTGGATTACAGGCACATATATTGAAGACCAACCCTTAGCTAACTATAACATACTGTTGCAGTCATTGCTTATTTAAGCTTGTACCATCCCTTCAATTAGAAACAATATAGGAACAATAAATGAAATAACAAACTTTGTTATGATAGATCCCGCAAAGTAAAAGGACAATTTTACCAAAAACGTGAAATTCAAAAAAGATTTAAAAAAATGTGTGCGACTCGCTGGGTAGAAAACATAAGGCTTTGATAGTATATGGCACATGGCATAGATCCGTTCCCTGCGATATCTCCCTTCCGTTCTCGAACAATTCGAGTAGTTTAATTATTGTCTGGATATATCCCTAGTCTCATCTGGTTGTTTGGACCAAGAATGTTGTATAAATAGAAATAACATCACTAAATAAATTAACACATAATGAACTGTAATAATTATTGAATTGTTTATAATGCTTTGTTAAAATTAGTGTTTTCTTTTTAAGTGTATGATGTACCTGGAAAGAGAAAGGGCGTTTACAAATGATATGTAAAAGAGCAAGACCGGCCTAATATTGAGCTGTACAGAAGAACTCTTTTGGTTAAATGGAAACTAGCAAATGCAATACTTATAGGTTGGTTCTATAAAATGTCACTTCTCTTCCTCATCCGTTAAAGTCGGGAGCACGATAGACAGTTTTATTAGTCCACAGCAGCTGTTAGGCTGCGTTTGCAATACACTACAATATAAATTTAAACAAATCTAAACATTAGAATATTGACCACAACAGAACCTTTTTGCTAATTTTGGGCAAAATATGTTTCTAACTGGAAAGAACGAAGAATGCGTTTAGTCAGTAATAATACGATTAAAAAAATACACCGTACAGACAAAGAAGGAGGAATGTCCACGCGAAACTAGACAAGATGGGGCAAGTCCAACTTTATACCATACTATGTGGATGTCAAGCTAGCAGAACTTTATTGTTTTTGCATGCATGTTTCATTATAGCTTTTTTTTAGTTAATCAGAATTATTCGTTCTATTAGCGGAGTGTTATGTATTGTGTATTAAAATGGAAAGTGAACGAGAAGATGAAATAAATGAAAGGTGAAGGAAAAAGGGAAAACGAAGAAGCATGGAGTATTATGCGATATCAAAGAAACGAAACCTACAAAGTCATATGACTTCTGAAAATTGTAATTGCAGTACGTCAAAATGATTCTAGAATGTTCCTTGGGTAGCAAGAAATAAGATTATTCAAAATTTTAATTTATTGAAGAATGTGAACGAACGAAACATTTATTTATGTGTTATGATCTCGGTTTCCTGTACAGCAACACCGATTAAGATTAGATAGAAACGTCGCAAAATTTCACAATGAGTCTTATTTCTATAAAATTAGATTTGCTACAGAGGGTGAAAACACTGGAAGATCCTGTGTGCGAGTAAACTTTTCTTGCTCGACATGGTAATAGCTAAAAACTCGAGATTACGCAAAAATCGCTTAAATTCACGGGAACTCCGTCAAAAGACAAACGAAGTCGACATATTAACAGACCAAATGAACTTTCCATTGACGTGGAAAATTGCATTATTGAGCACATTAAATCGTTTAAAGGCCGTCAGAGCCATTAGAGCTTGAAAGGTTTTCAAGAATTTATTTACCTGAGGAACTAACCATAAAAAATGTATCATATGTACCTAGAAAAATTCCCTGATTGTCGTGCGTCTTATGAAATATGCAGAACTATCTTTATATCAGATTTTAATATATCATTTGGGTATCCACGAACTGATATATGCGGTATTTATGACATTCAGGTAAACAACATAATTCTCTATTTCTATCGACAACATCTCGCAACGAAAACTTAAAAATGATATTAACAAAATTTCATTGTAAAACAGAGAAAACGACAAGTAAAACAGGCCAGTCAAAAAGATTTTACCAATGAAGCAATCTGTGAATTTTATAAAAAAATTTACCGACATCCAACACCTCCACCAATGACGACTATTATAAAAGACAGTTATCTGTTTATTCTTTAACATTCACGTATTATCCAATATCTTCTACACTTATCAAGAAACCATTGATCATAAGGATAGCGATGAAGTGTGCTCTCTATTAGACAATTTTGTACACAATTTTCTGGATATGACTTGTGGAGGACAAAATAAAAATTTCACGATTTGTTACTACATTCTACATCTGCTCCGCGTACAAAAAAGGTTTAATTAAGATTAGCTTTCCTATAAGATGTCACTCGAACATGGAGTGCTACATTGACTTTATCCCTTTAAAGCAAAACCGATACCTTTCAACATTGTTCAAGTTATTCAGGATTTAATCAAAAAACTGGACACTATAGTTTCCCACTTTATATAAAATCAAATGTCTATTTCAATCCGGACCCATTATGGAAATAAAAATCATCAGAGAAGACTCACAGTTTCTATATTTTCGATCGACCTGAAATGGGAAGTGAGAAACTGCGGTTTTTGGTGGATTTAAAATAATGGAAGATCTTAAAAATGCAAAAGGAATTTGAACTACCTGATTTACGTTATGAAGGTATGTATTCAGATATTTCTCTTCTTTTCTGATTTAAAAACTATATTTTTTATAGAACTGATATCGCTATCTACTGAGAAATATAATCATTCTGCAATACGAAATTTTGCAATAATTCAGTGGCTATTGAGTACTATAAGGAGTTACCACATACAGAAACGGGAGGAAAGTCGGTACCAAAAGCAAACAAATGGAACATGTTAGATTCGGAGGATGGTATTCATCCAAAGAGGAATATCCAAAAAAGAAGAAAATGCCAAAGAAATGCAAAAAGACGAGGGATATACGTAAATCATAAAGGAAGAAAAAAATGCAATAATATGTTTACTATTTTACTTCCTCATCCCTTAAAGTGAGGAATATATGTATTCGTGAAAAAAACTTTGAAAATTTTTATTGCATTTCTGGACGAATCTTGACGAATTATGACGATACACAAAATTTCAGACAGAAAAAATTTTCTGTCTGTATGTCTGTGTTCGCGATAGCAGCTACAGTTTTTGAGATAAAGCTCTCAAATTTGGTACATACATTCTAGAGGTCAAGGAAGAGATTGAGTTCTTGATAAGCAAAATCGGTAAAAAAAAATCGTCCAGAAGTGCAAAAAAATTGAATTTTGATTGACGTTTCTTAAAATTTTAAATGTCTGAAAAAAAATATTAGTGACATTCTACCAATGTGACTTTTTTTGAAACGTCAAAAATTGCAATGAAGAAAATAATAAAATTTGAGAAAACGTGAAGGAAGGTGTACGAGTTAAAATAGAAAAAAAGCTAGGATAGAAAAATAATTGCAAGAAATTCTATTTGTTTTTTAATTTTTCGAGAATAGCAAAATGTCTAAATTGAAAAAATCTGCTAGTATGAATAAGATGTATATGAAAAATAAAAGAATTAAGGATCTGAAATATAGCGAACAAGAAAAAGAGACCGTTAAGATATATATGAAAAATAAAAGATTTGATGACCTTCAATATCGAGAAAAAAAACAAACAGATGCAACACATAAGAAGAATTTTGAGAGAAATATTTATTTAATATAATTAAAGATGAAGTTTTAATAGATTTTCCTTTATTAAAATATATAAATAATGAACCCCTCTGTCACATTTCAATTAAATAAGTCGAGCATGATGGATCGTTTAGAGAACGAAATGGCACATTCACTTGTGATAAGCAGTCGTGACTTGTATGAGAAAGATATGGGAATTGCAATTTGCCAAAGTAATTATCGCTTTGTAAATAAAAAGTCATGGAGAAGATTGTTATTCCAGATAATGCCATTTATTGGATGGCATTAAAAAACTTCGATGTGATATTTTTATGGAAAAACTGGACTATATTTTCCAAAGAGAATGTATTTTCTATATTACGATAGTTGAACATTTTTCTCGATGGCCAATAGAATTACACAAAATAAGATTTGCGGTGGATTTTCTGGATAGCTAGGTAATATTTTTTCAAGAGGGGAGTATTTGTCGTGTACTTACTCACTTCTATATATTGTTAATATTACTACAACTTACTACATTAGCAGACATGTTGATGTATTAATTTTTATATTATATGCATTTTTAAGTCGGACTTTATTTAATGACCGATTACAGACTACGTTAAACCCCGAAAATCTCCCCTCGTTCCATTCCTAACCTCACATCCACATCTGCTCTCCTAACCGTACATCGGGTTTTAACATATAATCAGTTCATAAAATCTTAACATAATACTACACTCGCCCTTTCCAACGAACAATATTCCATATTATTTACAAATTTAACCTATCTAGTTTTCTCACTATGCGACTAGAACGTCTTGTTGTCATTTACTACCCTTTCTTTTAAATCATCAACATGTTCTAATTTTGTTAACCCATTGCACTCTACTAGGTAAGTATAAGTGTTATTTATCTTTATAATTTTCTCTTCCACCCATTTCTCTTCTTCTCCTCACCTGGTTTTCACATCTGCCGGGTTAACACTTAAAATCTTTTGGTATGGCCTAACATCAGTCACAACTTTTTGTCTCAATATGGTAAGTTTGGTCCTTGATTTCCTTCTTAGAAATAATTCTGCTGGCGTTTTTTCATCTTTCAGCCACGGACAAACCTGTCTCGTAGGGCTTCTGGTAAAAAATTCCCAAAATTGCATGAGATTGCTATTTTCTTTACCGCTACTGCATAATCGTTGATGGATTTGTCTTCTTGTTGGTCCCTTTTATAAAATTGAAACCTTTGAACTATTTGTAATTTAGTAGGTTCAAAATACGTCTATAACGTCGTTTCCATTTCTGCAAATATTAAAGTTTCAGGTTCTTTAGGCATTACTAAATAGTAAGAGTTCATATAATTTTGAGCTTATTAACAACAAGAATATTTTAGCCCTTTTTTCTTCTTCTGTACCATTTATGCTAAAGTACAATTTTAGCATTTTTACGTACGTAGTAAACGTTTCTTTACTTTGATCGAACTCCTTGATTCGTCCAATTTCAGTTGCCATTTTCGTATTTTAATTTTACTAACTTCTATTTCAATTAAAACCACCTCGTCGGCAGTACAACATGTACCCGCAAAGATTTCCGTTATGAATGAATTCAGGTACAAATGCTTTATTAAGTCAGTGGCAAGAAGTACATGTAATCTTGCATCGTTACCTCTTACTGAGTCTGCTGCACACCAACGCTCTTTTAGAACGTACTATCAAATTCAGCAGTGGTACGACAATAACAAAAGTCTTCAAGAATGACATTGGATAAAAAAAGTATGTTTCCTATTACTACCAAAACCGAAGCTGCTCCACAAGAACTATTGAAAACAATAAATAAGCTGCAAGTGTATAAAAGTCTGCAAAGCCGCATGCACTTGTAGAAAAGTTGGACTAAGATGTTCCACTATTTGTTGTGCATGTCAAGGACAATCATGTAAAAATGTCGAAATATATGTAGACGACTTAGATCAAGCCGAAGAAACCGAAAATAAGGTATTAACTTTTTTGGAACAAGATAAACACGAGGAGGCTGAATCTAACAAAGACGATGCAGACGCTAATGAAACCGACACTCGTAGTTTCATTGAAGCAAGGGACCCTTTTGGACCTTCAACTTAAAAAAAATCCAAACTAATGTAATGCATTGGCAGTAGAGAATAAAAGAATTAGAAGTAAGTTAACCAAATAAACAAAAAGTGGATTAGGCCTACTGGGGACACCACTTAAAAAAAAACGTGCTAAACGCTCTACCGCAAGGTGATGTGGAACGAGCGCATAATGGTAGTAACCATTGATAGTTGTAGAAATTTGTAATTCCAAAATTGATAATAAATGTATTACTTCCTCACCCCTCAAACTGAGGAAAAAAATTTTGACATTTTTTATTGCATTTCTGGACGAATCTCGACGAATTCTGACGATACATAAAATTTCAGACAGACACAATTATCTGTCTGTATGTCTGTGTATATGTGTGTATGTGTGTGTGTGGTTCACGATAGCAGCTACAGTTTTTGAGATAAAGCTTTCAAATTTGGTACACACATTCTAGAGGGCAAGGAAGAGATTGGGTTCATTGATGAGCAAAATCGGTTCTTAAAATTTTAAATGTCAAAAAAAATATTAGTGAATTTCCACCAATGTGACTTTTTTGAAACGTCAAAAATTACTTTTATTACAAACTCCACCACACATCGAGTTTGACTACGGTGAGGAAGTTCTAATCCCCAAATAATTGGCAGCGATTTTTTTTAATTTACTAAAATCATCATGTTTATGACGATTGCAAATTTTTTGTATTTCTAAGAATAAATAATGATATTAGTTCGTTTATCCAAGTTCCAACTAACTGAAGTTATAGATATGTGTTAGAGCTATTATGAGTAATAAATTCGCTGATATTCCATATTTTATTTTGCCCTTAAGGTGGAAATCACAAATTTTCTTAAAAATAAGTAGGCAGACGAGCCTTTCAGCTTTTCATAACGATTTATAAAACAATAAGGAAAAAGTTTACAAGAACGAAATATCGGGTGTTTCAATAGGAGCCTGGTATTTCAAGGTTCAATAAAACATGGTTTTCTGTAGCAAAGTATTGAAATATTTATTGAGTTATAATGTAGACATTTGGGAGTTGTGTATGGAACAACACATTTGGTAAATGGCCGCCACGGCTTTGTTGGCACATGCATACTCTTTTGGCGAAATTTTGAATAACGGTTTTGCATACATGTGGCGATATTTCGTTGATATATCGTCTAATTTTGGCCTTCAATGCTTCTGTGGTCGCGGGTTCGTTGGCATAAACCTGTGACTTCAGGTAACCCCACAGCCAAAAGTCCAAAGGTGTTAAATCGTAGGAGCGTGGCGGCAAATTCTGGTCACCAAATCGAGAGATGACACGACCAGGAAAAGACTCATGCAAGACCGTCAATGTTTCACGGGCGGTATGGCAAGTGACACCATCCTGCTGAAACCACATATCGTTGAGAACAATTTCCAACTGAGTGTTATCATAGCACGATACCATTCACCATTACTACATTACTTACCTCGTCTTCGAAGAAAAACGGCCCAATGATTCCTCCAGACCACAATGCACAACAAAGAGTGACATATTTTGGGATGCATTGCTTTCTCATGATTCATTCGTGGATTTTCTGAGCCCCAAATGCGGCAGTTTTGCCTATTAACGAAGCCATCGGGGTGAAAATGGGACTCATCACTAAAGATGATTTTGTCCGCAAAATCGGCATTCACTTTTTGTTGTTCAAGAATCCAATTGGTGAACTCTCTTCGCTGTGCATGGTGTGTTGGCAGAAGTTGTTGAGTCAATTGTACTTTGTAGGCATGAAGATGCAAATCTTTAGTGAGAATACAGAGGCTGTTGTAACGTTATTTTATTGTGCCCGATAGTGAATCGACGTCCCTGGACTCTTGGCCATGCTCTCGCGAACTGCCGTGATGTTTTGTTCTGATCGACCTCTACGAGCTCGTGTAGTGTGTTTCACATCACTAACCGAACCAGTACTTTCGAATTTTTCGGTTATTCTTTTCACAGTAGATGAATGAGGAACATTATTTCGACCGAAAATTGGACGCACTTTACGAATCGTGGCAATCAAACTTTCACCATTTTGATAATAATGTTTAACAAGCAGGACGCATTGTTCTATAGTGTAATGCTCCATGTTTAGTGTCTCCTATCGACCTGGCATCATGACAGCTAAACTGGCGCGCAATTCAAATCTTGCGCTCTTATTAAAACATCTTTTATAATAAAATGAGTGTAATACCAGAGTTTAGATCATTTATTCATCATTAATCACTATAACTAATAACCGTCACTTTGTTATTTATCTCTTGTATTATATTAGGGTTTTTATAGGTAGACTATGGTACGATTTAGAGGCGGTTTCATTGTAAATTCCAAACGAGACGGTTGATATTACATTATATTTTCTTTAATAAAACGTTGTATAAAATATGGTAGTGTACTAATTGAAGCTTGAAATGTCAAAGGGGCTAAGTACCAAAAATTGTTTACTGAGATATTTAAAAGAAACCTCTTAAAACACGCATTGATACTTACACGACGCGTCATCTAGAATTGAGTAGAAAAAATACAAAGCAAAGCTTATGGCACTTGGATCTATTATACGTTTTTTTCGCTTGCATACATCTTCTACGAGACAAACTCAATTTCCGTAAAAATGGCACTTAGCCCTTTTGATATTTCAACGCATCGCTATACTAACAGCGCCTAACACCTACACGATGTACATTACCTTAAAGTATTAATAACAATCTCCTGTAAAATGTTCAACTTCTTCCATTGTAAATATGCATTCATTTAGCCTACGTTAATGATAGGTAGCGCGACATGGTAAATCTAATATGTAGTTTTAGGCAGTGGGAACTTCTTTTAGAATTTGTAAATGCAAAAGGTTGCATCCGTTATTTGTTTGTCAATTATTGTAGAAAAAATGTAGATGTTTTAGGTAACTCATTTGCTTACTAATAACCACCCTTATCTTAAGGGTAACCTTGGGAGGTATTCGTACTTGCCCGGTCTTGGTACTCTCCTTTAATTTAATTCAGTAGACAGAAGTCTCTTTGTACATCAAAGAGTATTCAACCTAGAAAGTTATAATTATTAATAAAATTCTGAAGTATAATTCAGTTACGATTTATCTGTTGAAAGTATAATAGTCATATATCTTTTGTTATTATTTTTTTATTCTCCTACTAGGTCTCGCATGATGTGATGACTTTTATCTGAATTGTCTTGTAACAGGTGAGTAAATAAACATGTGGAATGTAAACGTTTCTTATTACCGTGAGTAGTCCACTTGAAATAAATAAAATAATCTAGTATGTTTTGCCTGGTAAACAAACAATTTAATTACAGTTTGGTGAATGATGGCAAATTATATTAAAGTTTTTACCTTAGGCAAACACCTCAAAAATTGTCATCCTTTGTGTTTGAGCGACCAGTTTACCATCCTGAAATCTTGACACAAGAAGTGTTTCTTTATGTACAACAGTATGTTTTTATATATAGTACCTATAAAAAAGTGTACCTCAGTTAGTTAGTTTCTAACAATAATTAGATCTTTAAATAACGTATTTTATATCAGGAGCATTTAAATTTCTGAAAGTTGAATTAAAATTTTTTAAATCCAAGTAACAATTTCTGGTCTCTTATATAAACGTTCGCCACTCCAAAGTAAATAAAACTCACTCAAATTTTTAAGTCGGCATAATTTATTTTTATATTTTTTTAAGGTGTAAAGTCTATTTCATTTCTGAAGATGAGACATACACTATACAGTACGTTACAAAAGTATGGAAACTTCCTCCTATAGTCTTTATCTTTTTTTAAAAATCTTACCCGATGTGAGAGTCTAATTTCAACATTACAGCGCGTCTATACATTATGATGTCCAAGTGTGATAGTATCTTAATGACACATTTCTTCAACGGTGGATTTATAAAATGGACACCTCGATCACCCGACTTAAACCCACTAGACTATTTTTTGTGTGGTTACGTAAAAAGATAGAAGGCCAGTACAAAATAAATGCATAAATGCGCATGTGCAGGGTGGATGATGTCATAGGTTGGCGGGCGATCTAAATAAAATATTAACAATGGGATTTTGGTAAAATTTGTTTGTAAACAAGTATCAAATGTACATTTTTTTTCAGTTATACATGATTTTTTGTAGTTTGTACGTCTCATGTAACCTGAAAATAAAAATCACTATATAGGTACCTTATTATGACAATTAAATGTGTATGTTAAATGGTCGCAAATATTAAGGACCGAGAAGTTTCCATTAGCTTCATAACTCATCATGAGAATCAAAATTCATGCACCATTTGGTCGAGTCGTTTGGAATGGTACGGCCCACCTGCAATATTTCGGTATATTGTAAGAGATTTTATGATTTTGTTTTACTAATGAGAATTTTTTATATTACTAATCTTATTAAAATCGCTAACGATGCGCTGTTCAGGATTTTGTAATATGAAGCATAATTTTATATGTACACGTTGCTATTGATAATAATTGGTCAGAACATGCACCTTATGCATCATGCTGCATTATTCAACCACTCACCTGCTGTACAATGCAACACATTATAACTCATATGCCTTTAAGTATTCGCTACCCGGTTCGTTCAAATAGGGAATATATATTACAAATATAGATCTAAAGAATTTTAAGTGCTGCAGCTGTATAATTTATTTTATTTCGAAATTTTATTGTTGGCTTCTTTTATGTTCTGTCTTTAAGAATGACATTCCATTAATTAACTGTGTTTTACGAAATAAGTTTTCAATTCAATTTACCTGCTAATTTTTTTTGTCATCATTTCAGGTATTTAGAAACATTTTAAGTTACATTTTCTCGCCTGTGGCTAAACAATTTTTAAAATAAAAAATAATTGTTCTTTTTTTGAAAACAATATCAAGTAATACTTTTTTTTTAGGTCATACTAAAGTAACAGAAAGCAGTATGTAATGTACTATGGGCATGAGTCTGAACTTTTTATAGCAACCTCGGGTGTACCCCAAGGTTCCAACCTTGGACCATTACTCTTTCTGCTATTTATAAATGATCTTACCACTGAAGTAAACTGTGAGAAATTGCTATTTGCCGATGATCTGAAAATCTATGCAAAAATAAGTAGCCTTGACGATTGCGAAGAAGTTCAAGAACAACTAAAATCAATCGAAAACTGGTGTAATAATAACAACCTTCATTTAAATGCTACAAAATGTATAGTAGTTACTTATACTCGGAAAATTAACCCAGTATTGTATGACTATACCTTAAATTCTCTTATACTTGATCGTTGCGAAACAATAAAAAATTTAGAAATAATATTCGACTCAAAACTCACTTTTTTGAATCACATCGGCATTAAAAATGTTAGGCTCTATCATCAGAAACTGTCGTTCATTCTCTAATGAGTTTGCTCTAAAAACACTTTACTATACTTATGTACGATCAAAACTCGAATACTGCTCATTAGTCTGGTACCCGTACTACGCCTCCCATAAAAACACAATTGAGAATGTGCGGCGCAGATTTCTTAAATTTTTATCTTTTAAAATCGATGGATTTTATCTAGAATGAGGCTATCAGCATTTCTTATTACTTAGCAGATACAACTTTTATACTTTAGAATCACGGCGCATAATAAATAGTCTGAAAATATTATTTAATCTATTTCACAATAAACTGGACTGCTCTCCACTTCTAGCCACGAGTTACCTCTCGCCAAAGTATAACTTTTCATTGTGAGATAGCTAGAACTAACGTTCTCCTTAAATCTCCTATATATGTGATGTGCAATAACTTCAATGAGATCTCAAATACATGTGACATAAATTGTAGCAAATTTTCGGAAATTATTGCTGCTGCCAGTAATAGGTTTAATAACCAATATTAGTCCCTGTTCCAGCCTTTTATTTCTTAAATGTGTATCTGTATGTATATGTTACTTTACATTAAACTTTCTATGTTATTATTACTTAATTATACATTATATTATTGATAATTTGTAACCTTTCATTTTACCATTATCCATATGACATTACTTCTATTATTAGGTAATATTATTAGGTAATATTATTAGGTATTATTATTAAGTATTATTATTATTAGGTAACCTTTCTGTCCATCTTTATCTATGTGACATTATTTTTATTATTAGGTAATACTTTTTACCATTATTAATATTATTAATTGCTTTCTATTGTATTTGTCCTATAATTGAATCGTTGATCTGTTGGGCAATAAATGATTATTATTATTATTATTAGTATTAATACTTACCAGCTCAAATATTAATTGCATATCCAAACGGGAGTTCAAAAATTCTGCATTTTTTTTGCGGCACTTTTGCAAAATTGTGGATACCAACTGGTTGTACTGCGCATTTACCTGCATTGTAAAACAAAAAAAATCGATTGTGCTTTACTATTTTATGTGTTAGTAGCTTATATGTGTGATAAATTTCATACCGATTGCAGTCTGATCCTACGGTAATTACAGGTTTGTTTCTTTGTTTTGGTATCGTGTAAAGTTATAAACAACATTTTCCCCGTGTTTTTTGTATCTTTTACTGTTAAACTATATAATTCTGCACGTCAACATGCACCATTCAGCCCAAAAATTAGGACCACTATCATTAATAAAAACGTGTCGTCTGTAGCATCGTTCAAGAACTTTGTAAGGTGTTCTATTGTAACTTTTGATTTTTACTTGCTTTTCTTTAACCCGCAATGTATTTTTTTTCCAGAATGTTTGTCAATAAATCTTGCATCCTTCATTTAATACACTTCCTGACATAACCAATTGATGAAATTTTGCACAGTTACTAAGGTCGGACGACAATACAATATTCCACCGTTACTTTTGCAAATATCCACACGTAATGGGCGCGGGGGTGAAAATTGAAAAATCTGCAAAGTATGATAATAATTTAATGTATGATAATAATTTAATAATTAAAGTATAACTAAACAGTAGAAATTAAAAAAAAAATATAAAAAAAAATTCAAAAACTTGCTTTTCTTTGTCGTAGTAAAAAGTAACAAATAATTTCTTTGCCAAAAAAAAAAGGTGTGCGCACTTTGTACAATCTACGTACAATCATACAAAGTGCGCACGCCTTTGTTTTTTTTTTTGGCTTTTTTTTGGCAAAGAAATTATTTTTTACTTAGTACGACTAAGAAAAGCAAGTTTTTAAAAATTTTCTTTTATTTTTTTTGTCGGTTCACGTGCTATTTTGACGTTTCAATTATGCGATTAATTTCTTGTAATGTGTAATATCAATATGTTCATTGATTTGTATTGTACATTTCAGTATAGAGTATATAGACCGCATAAGCTGGATGCCTTAAGGACTTTTGCCTAAAACAAATAACAAAAAAAATTTTTTTTACTGATATCAAATATCTTACCTTCTCATAAAAATAGGCCAGCATTATGTTTTCTCCAAGTCCTTTAAGTTTCTTGGTGTTTCTCCATTCACAAAACATCTGTACACATTTCTTGTATTTTCCCTTACATTTTACAGGATGATTTCCGGGCAGCATTTAAAGCATCTTCCAAATAGTTTTCCACGCTATTTTCATCATCCAGATCCATCATTTTGAAAATCGATCTCCAAAAATGAGTTTGTTTGCTTTATACAAAAAGCAATTCCTGTCAGGTTGTCATGCTACTGAGAATCTATTTACTCATGATACAAATACAGTGGTATGCTAATCCGGCGACAGAATTTCGTTCACTTCTGCGCATGACGTCATCGACGAGAATAATTTGGCACGAAATTTAAATTATTGAAATTGTGAGGTTGTCATTGTTTTCATGTCAAGTAGTTATTGGTACTGTTAAGATAACTATTGTGTATTTTAAAGATGCAATATTGTGCTGTAGCTGGTTGTATAAATTATAATCTGATAACCAAAGGAACTGATATAAGAGTATTTTAATTTGTTTAAAAGCAAAGATCTTGTGGAACAGTGGATTGTATGTGATATTATTTACAGGTAGTTTGAATTTTACTTTTGAATATAAGTTCGATTATTAAAATAATAATGATAATAATACGCCGATTCGAGCGTATAAATCGATACTACCATGTCATAATTGGTCATAATTGGAGTGGGGTATTCAATGGTAACATATTTGGACCAACCTCTGATATCAGTCATACTTTTGAAGTTGTTAAAATATAGATTCGGAGGTTGTAACTGGCAGATAGGTTATGTCCTCGACTGCACCCCGAAAATGATTATTGAATATTTGATTAATTAAAAATGGAATCTCCTTGAGGGTGGCTCAAAGAAAATATAGAATTCATCGGTCAGTCCTCTACAGACTTACAAATCTCCCCATCAAAAATCAAAACGAGCAAACTGTTTTGAAAGAAAAGGTAAAGAAATCCAAAATTAAACTTTTAAATAATGCTGCAGAATGGGGACAAACCCGTTGAATATTATGGATCTGAGAATGACGTAAAAGCATTTGAGAAATGTGCCGTAATAATTAAACTGTTAAAGAACATGTTTTTATATTTTCATCTTCATATTTTAATAAATAAAAAGAGTTGTTTAACAAGTTTTTTTTGTTTCTTCAAATTACTTCGGGGAATTTATATATTTTTTTTAGTTTAAATAAATTGCTGTCTCCATTGACCCAAATCGGATGGTCAATGGAGCACAACCAAAAAAGAATACGAGATACTTATTCGCAATTTTCATTCTTTCTAAAAATATTTAAGTCATTGACAAGATAAGTAATTTATACTATTTGTTATATTAGTGTGTATAATTGTGATTTCTAAATTTAACACTGATTTTCAAAAACTACCGACCCCATTTTATACCAGGAAAATTTATATCGTTTTCTATCAGCATTATGTAGGCAGCAAGAAGATGCAAATCTTCAATTTTCCTCACTACAGGACAATTTCCTCTGAAAATCGCAGCTAAAACGGCTAAAAGATCTCTTCCACTAAATGTAGATAAATTATGAGGTTATGTTCGCAAGTAAATTCAGTTGAAATGTTTTGATATTTGTATATTTAAAAATATTTTGAAATATACAGGGTGATCCATTTAGGCGTGACGACATAGACTTATGTTTTTTTAAATAGAACACTAGGTATATTATTACATATTTGAATTCTCCTTTTAGAGAAGACTCAAACGATATGCCACTTGATGGGTCTGCGATGGGTCGGTACCATGATATGGGTGAGTTTGTACCAAAAACAAGCCAACTTTGTGAGCTCACTGTAACGTAATGGAAGAACATTTTGAGATCTAGATTGTGTCAAAAATTGTCAAACACCCTGTAGTTTACGCTACTGTTATCGGATCTAAGAAATCGGTCATTTTATACCGGGTGAGTAAGAAAGCGCCAAAACTATTTTTTCTCGTTTTTTTCAAATGGAACGCCCTGTATATTATGACACCAAAAAAAAAAGACCTTCGAAAGAGCTTTCCACTGATATAAAGGTTCAAGGGTCTATCTATCATGGGTGCCAAGAATTTGATGGCAAATTGGCGAAATTCGAGGTTTATTAAAAAATTACGCTCAATTTTTAATTGTTTTGTGAATTTTCGCTGAAACGGCTCTTTTCAGTAAGACAATTTTAAAAATAATGATATCAACTTATCTGCACCATGATAGTTTTCTGCAGACAAAAAATAATCAAGAAAAAGAGGAAACGAAAACTTTATTTGGAAAGAAACTGGGTGGAAGCACTGGAAATTAAACTAAATGTTCAAAAATATTCCCATTCTCCCTGATACACAGCCGTAAACGATATTCAGTTGTTCTTCGAACATCGGCTAGGGTAGCTATTGAAACATTGCGAAATGTTGCAGCGATTCTTTCGTGCATATCCTCCCTGGTTGTGGGCCTCACCCTGTAGACCTCTTGCTTCACATAACCCCATAGGAAAAAATCCAAAGGAGTTAGGTCTGGAGACCGGGCCGGCCATCTTATGGGTCCTCCACGACCAATCCATTGTTCCCCTCTCCAATTAGTTAAAAAATCTTTTACTATTCGATGGTTATGTGGGGGCGCACCGTCGTGCTGGAACCACATATTCTCTCTGACGTCTTCATCTATATCTTGAAGCAGCCCCTTTAAATTCTAACGCAAGAAATTGTGATATCTGCGGCCATTTATTGCCCCATCCTCAAAAAATCACGGTCCAATGACATGGTTGTCTATTATACCACCCCATACATTAATTATTTACCATCGATTTTGGTGATCTACTTGCCTGACCCAGTGAGGGTTTTCAGTCGCATAATAATGCATGTTATAGCGATTTGCTGTCCTATTACTGCGAAAGGTAGCTTCATCGGTAAATAAAACCTATGATAAAAATTGGGCATCTTCTTTAATTTTATTTAGCATTATATTGCAGAAATTAATACGATTTTGAAAATCTTCCCCATAAAGGTCTTGGAGTAATTGAATGTGATAGGGGTGATATTTGTATTTATTGATGATACGATTTACAGAAGTTTTACTTACATCGGTTTGTTGTTCAATTTCACGACAACTTATGTGAGGATTCTCTTGTACATGAAGCAAAACTGTCAATTCGTGTTCTTCATTATTTACAACCATGTTCCTCAAATCTCTTTTGGTATAACACACATTACCAGTGTCCTCAAATCTTTGTTTCAAGTTTTTGAATGAGTTGGGATCAGGAGTTCGTCTCTCAGGGTATTTCATTCCATAAATCCTTGATGCCAATAAGCAATTCCTATTTTATACTTAAGCATTTTTCTGCACTGAAGTATGGTATTTTTCTCCGAGTATAAGAATAATTATTTTTGAAATTTTCTTACTGAAAAGCGCCGATTTCAGCAAAAATTCACAAAACAATTGAAAATTGAGCGTAATTTTTTAATAAACCTCGAATTGTGCCACTTTGCCATCAAATTCTTGGCATCCATGATAGATAGACCCTTGAACCTTTATATCAGTGGACAGCTCTTTCAAAGGGCTTTCCTTTGGTGTCATAATATACAAGGCGTTCCATTTGAAAAAATTAGAAAAAGTAGTTTTGGCGTTTCCTGACTCACCCGGTATAAAATTACCGATCTCGTTAGATCCGGTAACAGTAGCGCAAACTACAGGGTGTTTGACAATTTTTGACACAATCTAGATCTCAAAATGTTCTTCCATTACGTCACAGTGAGCTCACATGTTTTGGTCCAAACTCACCCATATCATGGTACCGACCCATCGCAGACCCATCAAGTGGCATATCGTTTGAGTCGTCTTTAAAAGGAGAATTCAAATATGTAATAATATACCTAGTGTTCTATTTAAAAAAACATAAGTTTATGTCGTCACGCCTAAATGGATCACCCTGTATATTTCAAAATATTTTTAGACAATGTACCTTTGTGCCCTCTATCACCCCGTTTTTTGAAATTTTTCGATATCTGTTATGAGAGAGCCAGGACATTTGGCCGACGCGAGGCTGGGACACCCTGTATCTTTTTAAACAATATATGTTATACTTATCTGTGATAACTTTTGTAAAAGTTAGTAAATAATAATTAGCAAAAAATTTTCAGCGTTATTATTTTTCATTTCACTCTATATTTTAAACTTTTACCAAGAAGAGGATATCTAATTTGTTTTTAAATTATTATTATTTAAATGTAGAACGTTTTAGAGCGATTACGAAACTTCGGCATTTTTTTGCTACTGACGTCACATTTAGGATTGAAAACCACACCTCCATGCGCGTTGGCATATCAATGTATTTGTATCATGTACCTACTATGCTATTTTTAAATATATACTTTCTTGTACCTAGTTTAAGGGAGTATAGTAATCATATTTAATGCAGAATATTATACCGCAAAAAATGTAAATAGATGATTATTAAGAAGTTTTAATATGAAATACGAAAAAATAGTATATGCACCGGGTCAGAAAATTGATTTTACTAGACTCGTATGGCATTTAAACTTGCCATACTCGTCTCGTAAACATTCACCTTTCTGGACTTGGTATATAATAAGTTTTGGCACGAATTTTAAAGGTCTTAAAATTGGTAACAATAGGAAAATGGCAGACTGCTATGGAATAAAAAATTTTTTTGGCACCTTGACTTTGCTCTGCTACAGAAATTGATTAATTTTATTGAAAAACACGCTGGGAACGATATTATGTTTTTTGGCTAGACTTTGCATCCTGTTACTATGCCACACAAACTCAAAATTTGCTAGCAGACTAATACGTACCATTTGTTCTGCGAAACGACAATCCCCATAACCTTCTCCAGACTCGTTCCGTAGAAGATGTTTGGGCTCTTTTGTCTCGAAAAGTTTATGACGAAGGATGAGAAGCCCAAAATGAGGACGAACTTTGACGTAGAATATACAGAAAAAGTCGAGAAACCGATGTAAATGCCATCCAAAACCTAATGCTAGGTATCCACAGAAAGTTCTGTCTTGTGGAAGACCATGACCCGCTTTGTTTAATTTAAGTTCATAATTTTGTTGCTTGTGAAACAGTTAATTACTATAGATGATATTTTACACAAGTTGTTGGCTGTTAAAGTAGAAATTATTTCTTCAATAAAAAACAGAAAAAACTTTATTTCCTATTTTTTATTTCTAGAGGACTTCCAGCCAGGTACATGAACAATTTGTCCTACGTTTCGTCCGAGTCCTATCAAATAAAAAAATGATGAAAAACAAAAATAAAATCCACCCATACAATGAAATTAAATAGTAAATTTATATTAGGTAAGAAAACACTTTTTTAGATATGCATTCTGTCACTAACCTAATTTACGACTTATGTAAAACCATTATTTTTAGCTTTTACCTTGAAAAAGTCCGCAAACTCGGACGAAACGTAGGATAAATTGTTCATGTACCTGGCTGGAAGTCCTCTAGAAATAAAAAATAGGAAATAATGTTTTTTCTGTTTTTTATTGAAGAAATAGTTAATTACTATACTTTATGGACACACTTTACGAACACACTGTATATTGTCAGGGACACACGGTATATTACTGTTATGCAACAGAGAAAGTGTGAATCAAATTATTTATAAGACGTTTAGATATGGTGGTCGTAAATAAGGGTCTGCCATTAGCTTATCTCTGTTTATAACTAACATGTCTAAGTTCTAAGATTTTGAAGTACATAGTTGGTAAGATTTGAGATGTTCGGTGTTCACACCGTATGTATATCATAATTATTAGTCGATATTTTACACAAGTTGTTGGCTGTTAAAGTAGAAATTATTTCTTCAATAAAAAACAGAAATAACTTTATTTCCTATTTTTTATTTCTAGAGGACTTCCAGCCAGGTACATGAAAAATTTATCGTACGTTTCGTCCGAGTTTTCGGACTTTTTCAAGGTTAAAAGCTAAAAATAAGGGTTTTACATAAGTCGTAAATTAGATTAGTGACAGAATGCATATCTAAAAAAAGTGTTGTCTTACCTAATATAAATTTACTATTTTAATTTCATTGTATGGGTGGATTTTATTTTGTTTTTTCATCACTTTTTTTATTTGTATGTACGTATAGTTCGACGAGTTAGGCAGAGAATGATCAGTATTTGGTGTCGTCGTTGATGTTTCTTTTTTAAGTGTAGGTAATTATAACAGCTGATAGTATATTTATGGTCCGAGTGACAGAGTTATTGTCTATCCAATATCATGAGAATGTTTACAATAACTCTGTCACTCGGACCATAAATATACTATCAGCTGGTATTTTACACAAGTTGTTGGCTGTTAAAGTAAAAATTATTTCTTCAATAAAAATCAGAAAAAACTATTTCCTATTTTTTTGTTTCTAGAGGAATTCCAGCCAGGTACATGAAAAATTTATCCTACGTTTCATCCGAGTTTTCGGACTTTTTCAAGGTTAAAAGCTAATATAAATTTACTATTTTAATTTCATTGTATGGGTGGATTTTATTTTTGTTTTTCATCACTTTTTTATTTGTATGTACGTGTAGTTCGACGAGTTAGGCAGATAATGATCAGTATTTGGTGTTGTCGTTGATGTTTCTTTTTAAGAGTAGGTAATTATAACAGCTGATAGTATAAATTATTTCTTCAGTAAAAAACAGAAAAAACTATTTCCTATTTTTTATTTTCTAGAGGACTTCCAGCCAGGTATATGAAAAATTTATCCTACGTTTCGTCCGAGTTTTCGAACTTTTTCAAGGTTAAAAGCTAATATAAATTTACTATTTTAATTTCATTGTATGGGTGGATTTTATTTTTGTTTTTCATCACTTTTTTATTTGTATGTACGTGTAGTTCGACGAGTTAGGCAGATAATGATCAGTATTTGGTGTTGTCGTTGATGTTTCTTTTTTTTTTTTAAAAAAAAGAAACATCAACGACAACATCAAATACTGATCATTATCTGCCTAACTCGTCGAACTACACGTACATACAAATAAAAAAATATGAAAAACAAAAATAAAATCCACCCATACAATGAAATTAAAATAGTAAATTTGTATTAGCTTAACCTTGAAAAAGTCCGAAAACCTCGGACGAAAACGTAGGATAAATTTTTTCTATGTACCTGGCTGGAAGTCCTCTAGAAATAAAAAATAGGAAATAAAGTTTTTTCTGTTTCTTATTGAAGAAATAATTTATAATTATTAGTGTTGTTAGTTTTGAATTCTGGATAAGCGAAATATAAAATATTTACTAAAACCGTTTGTCGTTATATTGTGCTCATGACAATATATTTTTTATATTTCGCAGCTAAAATTAATATGGCGTGAAACCCTTTTAGCATATTACAACAAAGAGAATTCCGAATTCTTATAGAGCTGAAACTAGTTAGTTTAATTTAGTAGTTTTCCAAATACGAGAACATGACAAGAAAGGGGGACAAAGACCGTAAATATGAATTATAGCGTTTGTAGCCAGAAACAATGTCTTCATTAGTCATGTCAACATCATTAAACACAGACAAAAAACTGAATACTGCACTAGAAATTGCGAATGCAGACAAGTAAAATGATATACCGTTAAACGCAATATTGCGTAGGAGTTTGGCAAGTGCCTTGGCATCTCTAAGTTTAGCTAGAGTAATTGTGACCAACGTAGATAGAATACTCAGAAAGCGCCGGAACGTCGTCCAGGCAGTGCTGATTGACATAGGCCGGTGTGCTGTCGAGCAATCATAAGTCATCATAACTGCAACAAATCGTTGACTTTACTCACATTCAGATGATGTATGGCGAGGATTAAGTGCAACAGTTCTCCTGCCATAACACGGAGAGAAACGCACCTGACAGGCACTAACCACTTATAACAAACAGTTATCTTCATCGGGTTGGCTATTTTTGGGTGAATTATGCGAATGTCTAGCAAGTTTTACATTCGTCTGCGTTACAAATAATAAACATTGTGTCTGGCGTTTGGAATTTATTGTGGTTAGTTTACATAATTATTGTATATTATACTAATTTTGTAACGTGCGTCGTCGTGACATTAATAATCTACAAAATAACGAGTTTTAATTAGTCTGTTAGTAGTTTTAAACCAAGCCTACCAAGTTTTTAGTAGGTTCACCACAACAAATGGATTCAAATGTAAAAAAAAATACTCACAATAAGATTTTTGTTAATTTAAGTTTTATTAATCAAAATATTGTCAAGTTAATTACAAACCAAAATCTACTTAAATATGATTCAAAAAACATTTAAAGTTCACTGAAAATTATTATAAGTCTTTATGCTATTTTTTCGCTGACCTTCAAAGCTTCTTTTGGTACTTTTGCGTCTCTCTTAAGCATCCAGCAGTAATCAGCAATCATATTTACATTCCATCTTCCCTGGTATCTTCTTTCTATTTCTTCAATATCCTGATAGAATCTTTTACCGTGCTCTTGACTTACCGTCGGAAAATAGTCGAAATACGAATCTTTTCTTTTATTTTCTGTTAAATTTCCTTTTCTGCTTCACATTACATGTTTACATTATGTTTGATCTGTATGAAAAATACACTACCTATTGCCCACTTTAAACATTCTAATAGGTATTTATTATCATACAAACAAATTACCATTAAATTAAGTAGATATTGTCCAATGTGAAAATAAAAATCGCATATTATGAAAAAACCATACGTAATTGAATATTTTCACTATTTTCCCCGTCATCAGCAGTCAAAAAACTATAAATCTCACCGACAATTTTACCATCGCAGGCCTGTGTTATGTATACATTGTACACTTAAAAGTCCTTCCTACGAGCTTTAAAGGGAGGAATTATGACAAACATCAATCAACGCAATCCGTTGTATTTCACGGTCCTTATTATCGCCGCGCGAGTTATAGTTATGGCGGGCTAACTCGCGGGCCGTCTTCCTTGTTTTTCTTTATGAAATTAAAGACATTGAGAAAGATATTTGCAAGAATTGCTTGAGGCTCTCAGAGCCATGGGTCCCACCCGCAATCGCGAGCCCTACGAGCCCGTAGTTACGTCCCTGCATTCAGTACAGTTCAGCGTGCTCGTTTTTTTTTTTTTATTAATTTTCGTTAAAAACCAGTTGACAGAGTTAAAACTAATCATAATATCCATTATTCTACACAGACTGATTCGTAGATAATTACTAGGCATTACTTCAGGGGTCGATGGTAGACAAAAATAAAGAGTAGTTTGTTTTATAGACCATAGTCTGATATCGCATAATAAGGGTGAAACAAGCCCCCCAATGGGAACTTATGAAATTTACTCTTTTAACGATTACTTCTAAACTATTTGAAATATCAAATTGTAATTTAAGGCAGTAGTAGGTTAGTAGAACCCATTTATGAGTGTACGTGCTAGAATTGCCCCTACTTTTTGTTTTTTGGGGGAGTGATCTGTCGTTTTCCGGCCTCTCTTAATTTCAATTTTTGGGATAATAATCGACACGGAAAATATCCTTTGTGCTAATGGACTCAGAAAAATATTCTTTCTTGTTGATATGCAGTAAAATGAGCTGTTCTTGAATTATTTGATTTTTTATTCCAAGAATTTGCATTTTTTCGCTTCATAAAAACTATGACTGACATGATTTGTCGTATTAGAAGCTGAATTTGATATTATTTCAAAAATTGTAAAATTATCTCAATGTCAGAGTCAAAAATGTTTGTCTATACTCTATACCACGACGAAATTAACAGATAGATTTTAACTCTAGGGAAGTGTATGAGTAATCCTCAGCTACAGATAGACGCAGAAAATTTGCCAAATAAACATCTTCCAAATAGAAAAACCTGTTTAAGAACAGAACAAGAAATGATTTTTTCGAAAGCTCCCTCTAAGGGGTGAATTATGAGTTTAACTGTTTATTCCAACCCTTCCAGCTACACCATTGATTTGGTTGAGATATAGGATTTAACTCTAAGGCGATACAATGGTGGGGCAAAGTTTAAAATTGGGTCTCTTAAACCGTTAAACCCAAGTAACGCCGGATAATTTCAACTTTTTTTATTATTTATTTAACATCAGTCTATTTTCACTGCTAGGGCCAATCACCGACGCCAGAAGATGAGCTAGCCCCAACTTGGAAATTTTGCCGAACCTTTTCTCTATCGAGGAGTAGGAATTTTTTACTTGTCTAACTAATAGACAAGGGACAAACTGCTTTACATCCCTTCCGAAGAACGGTATATCACCTACACAACCCTCGCCTAAAATTGCATAGCTTCTGTGTATACACTGATATACAAATCGCAGAAGAAGGGACGAGGTTGCCGAGTTTCTGTCACAAAAAGGACAACGCTTTGCTTGTGTTTTTGAAAACCTGAGTTTTTATTTCTCCCTAACTGGGTTATTATTCTCTTATTAAATTGGGCGCCACGTGACTTGCTGCCACAAAAATAGTTTTAATTTTGTTGCCTTGATATTTGATCGTGAAATGGAATTTTCTCAAGGTCGGTTTCTATTATACGAACAGGTAAGGTAGTCTGTTCTTATCCTCGTTGAAATTTCTGAATAGCCTTAGGCTACGATAGCAGAGCTGAGCAAGACTTCAGTAACTCCACTTCGGCGGTCCTGGCTTGAGGGATTTGTTTCTACCTCAGAATTTGTAGCTGAAAGATTTAATCAAGCGGCTTATGCTTTTTATTTATTTATTAGGGCTAAAAATATTTGCACAGGGGGTTCCTGACAATTTGGCTTTTTTTTCAAGCCTGAAAACAACTTTATGAAAATAATGAAAATATTTTTTTTCAGTCAGCTTTTATGCAAAAATAAAATTGAACAATGCAAACATGTAAAAACGGTTAGTTTTCCGTAAGTGCTTTTTGAATTATGAAATTTGGTTTTTCAAAGTCGCTGAAGGCCAAAAATAATTTGAACAAAATTGTATTTTACTCGCGAGATCAGGTGATTTGTGAGTGTACAATTTTTTGACTGTCATTAAGACCAAAAATAAAATTGGACAGGGAGTCCTTTAGATGAACGTAAAATTCACAATCACAAAACACTTTCAAAAAAATTTCTTTAAAAAAATTGTTGAAATTCAACAAACTGGACGGCAAGTTGACTACAACTCGTATACTACTAGCCTGCCAAAAAAGGTTGCACAAGACTTCACAACTTTTCCTAACAATTATCGATTTGTAAAACCAAAAAAAAAAAATTATTAAAAAATCGGATTCGAAAAAAAAATTTGTGTATCTTTTTTATACCTAACGTGATTTTATTAAAATGAAAATAAATTTGCAAATCTATTTTCAAACGACTAAGTCGAGAGTTATTAAAAATTAAAAATGATTTTTCTATGAACTGGTTGACCAACAAAATGATTTGGATGAAATTTATTCTTTGTAAAAATTTTGGCTGTCGATCCTTAAAACTCAAAAAATTTCAACAAATTCTAAAACTTTTTGGCAGCCTAGTAAACACCCGGAAAACTTAGAACTAACCAAATTTTGTCGAGTAAATGAATTTTAAATCGAGTGAAGCTTTGATTTTAAAACAAGTTAAATTTTTTAATATAAAAATGAGATTCAAGAATTTTGTAAAAAAAAAGTCCAAGTCTCTAAGTATGCAAGTCAAATAACGTAGAGTTTTACAGTAAAACCTGATGACGGAGCCAAAATCCACGAATGATAAAAGCTGTCGAAGAAGTGCCTCTGGTTTTCTGCGGTGGATGTTGTAAAAATATTTTATAGGTGGTGGACGCCGTCTTCGTGTCTTGAGTACGAAAAAATAACCTAGCCTGGTGCGCGGAGAAATCTCTTACTGCCTATCTTACGACTTCTGGGGCCCGTGGTGATCTATTTACCTATGAAGCGGTCAACGAAAGACTGTCATATGGTCCAAATGCTACTATCCGACCAACATCATAGATGTGTCTGTGGCGGATAGCGACTTGCGAGGCAAGTACCGAGAGCTGCGACCTCTAGCCCAGGTGGACTAAACTACTGTTATTAAATACGATTTGAACGAAACAACTACTCAGCGGGCAAATACCCCCACCTGCATTGGATTATACCTTCAAATCATGATAGATCGGTAGCCAATATCATTTGTCTATTGATAACCGGACATAGACCAGTTTCGAACTTATTAGTTCTCCTCAGTATGTCATAGGTTATGGAACAGACAAATGATAGTGGCCAACCTGCTAGTCATATACTGACTAAGGTAAATTGAGTAGTGGTGAGAGGTATGTGAAACTTCTCATATGGTCCCAATGCTACTATCCGACCGACATCATAGATGTCTCTGTGGCGGATAGCGACTTGCGAAGCAAGTACCGAGAGCGGCGACCTCTAACCCAGGTGGACAAAACTACTGTTATTAAATATGATTTGAACGAAACAACTACTCAGCGGGCAAATACCCCGACCTGCATTGGATTATACCTTCAAATCATGATAGATCGATAGCCAATATCATTTGTCAATTCCTAACCAGATATAGACCGGTTTCGAACTTATTAGTTCTCCTCAGTATGCCATAGGTTATGGAACAGACAAATGATAGTGGCCAACCTGCTAGTCATATACTGACTAAGGTAAATTTAGTAGTGGTGAGAGGTATATGAAACTTCTCATATGGTCCAAATGCTACTATCCGACCGACATCATAGATGTCTCTTAATAACAGTAGTTTAGTCCACCTGGGCTAGAGGTCGCCGCTCTCGGTACTTGCTTCGCAAGTCGCTATCCGCCACAGAGACATCCATGATGTCGGTCGGATAGTAGCATTTGAACCATATGAGAAGTTTCACATACCCCTCACCACTAGTCAATTTACCTTAGTCAGTATATGACTAGCAGGTTGGCCACTATCATTTGTCTGTTCCATAACCTATGGCATACTGAGGAGAACTAATAAGTTCGAAACCGGTCTATATCTGGTTAGGAATTGACAAATGATATTGGCTACCGATCTATCATGATTTGAAGGTATAATCCAATGCAGGTCGGGGTATTTGCCCGCTGAGTAGTTGTTTCGTTCAAATCATATTTAATAATAGTTTTACAACGTTCCCGTGTGGCTCCTAGAAAAGTAATTGTCTTAACTGGCCTGAAACTTTACATTTATAGGGGTTGTGTCGTCATCTACTGCGATGTTAGCATGATGTCATGTTTTTACAAACGCGTAATAAGAACAAAAGTTTCCCCGTTCTAAAAGCTGCCGATTTGATGAAAACTCCGACACAGTCTGTTTATCTGAATGGTCTACATGGTGTACCAAACTCTAATTTTACAAGTTTAAGTACCGTATAAAAAAATTTGGCGGTTAATTAGGCGCTGTGAAAACAATGAATGTTACTTGAAATTATTATTATTAATTTGTCTTAAACCATTTTACTTTAATGTTAATTATTATTTGTTTAATTGATTTTGGTAAAAATTAATATTTTTTTGTGTGCGACTAGCATCTTTTAAAATTTATGTATTGAAATAAAGAAGTTTAGCTTTTGCTATTTTACGATGGCTTTGGCCTCTGAAAATTATTTGCTTCTGTCGACCACTGAAATAAAAATTTTGTAGGGCCTCTCGGCTTGCAATAAAATCGTCCAGACCGGTTTGTAGTTATTGTTTATGAACTTCTTTATGAGTTTTGGTCATTTTATTGTCTGTAAGTGCGTCGCGGCGCCGGCCGTCGCGCTTATGCTGCGGAGCGGTTTTTTAATGAAAATTAATTTTACTGTTTCGGCTTTTAAAAATCGGAGAATTGCGGTTTGAAGTTTTGAATATGGTTTTTTATTCTTTATCTAATTTGCTAAAAAAAAGTGATGTGACATATGATATTTTAAACCCGTGTAGTTTCGCTCTCTAGCATTTTTTAAATGTTTCTAATGATTGAGGGCCTTCTATATGATCTGGGTGATTTTTTGGTAATATCATTTTTTTCAAGTTTATTAAATTTTTTGTAGGATTTAGGTTCTACAAAATTTCACTTGAGTTACCATCAAATTACTGACTGCGACTACCGTTGCTTAACTTTTCGTATCGAAACACGAGTATGTTAAGGTCCCATCCCGGAGCAACAAATTTTATTTGTAATTTGCTTCGGATTAAGATGGGAGTGAACTGTTGATGCCCTAGATGTGGTTCGGACTCCACAATAAACTGTAGGGCCTCGTCTCCCTTTACTCAACACAAAATCCTAGGATTTTCTGGGAGTTATTTCGGTGACTTGAGAGGCGGTTAAGAAAACATTTTAAAACATTTTTTTAAGAAGTACGCTCGCTTCGGCAGTTTCAGCTAGTTACATGTAATAGTGTATTTTGCTGATCCTGGTATAAAGAATACGTTGTTGTATTTTTATGCTGAACACTTTAAAACTTCAAATAAATTAAATTAAAAGTGTAGGTAATTTGAAACAAATTGTTTCTCCGACGTACTGTTTAACCATAAGAAGCAAAACGAATAACCCAAAACACGAAATGATATTTCAAAATTTTAAGCCCAAAATCCCACCACTTGTTATTAAATATTTTAAATGAATGTAATAATATAGATGTCATAACACGGCAATGACATGTATTATTAAAAATTGCTCAAAGTATCGTTTTTTAAACACTCGTAGACATTGCAGGCAGTTCCATGTTAATTGTTAAATGTATGGCTCTTTTAAAAATGCAAGGGAAAGTTAATATACTATCAGTAGGAGTAGCTGTGCGAACCGGTTAAATAAAATTATACCTTAATTGCCTCCCATGATGAGCTGTCACTGTCGCGAAGAGGTTTAATTTGAGCGTAATTAAAGGACGCTGGACGGACTGGCGGTCGCTGGTACCTCGGAGCGAGGGGTGGGTGTGTAGGCGCGCCGTAACTACCGGTCCGGTTAGAGCCTGCCTCGCCTGAAGGCAAAATTCACTGGAGCTCCCTGTACTTAATCGTTTTTATTTTATTTTCAGGTTACCTTCGATATAACGATACTTTAAGTTTGTTCTTTGATGTATAGCTCTCGGCAATCATTGTAAAGCTACTTCAAAAATTATGATGTACCTTACAATAAAAACATTAAGATAAATTCTCGTACGAAATATTAAGTTGAAATTAAGATTAAGATCACCAAAGAAAGCATTATAACCGGTGTATATAGTACAGCAAACGTAAAATATATTACAGAAGTGAACTAGATAAAATTAGTGATCTATTTTTTTTTAAACTAACTAAAGTAAATCTGTATATGTGTATACAATTATATCGAGTCATTAAAATTGGCAGGTGTAGGCAATTGTTACTCTTTTTGCTATCAAAATTACCTTTCCTGTGGGTGGAACTAATTATAAATACTAACATAAAGCCGATAATGACCGCCTTTCTATTAGTGAAATAACGATTAACTCTAGAGATTTATACGCAGATTTGCGGAGTTTGTATGCAATCTCGGATTTACAGATAAAACACCATTATCTACGGATTTTCGAAAAAATCGATTAGAAAATAGGAAAATGTAAAAAATGTTTTAATGATCATGAATCCTTATGAAAGTGATAAGCGTTATCCATTATGGTTTACCATAAGACCTTAGAAAAATAGGAAGAAATAGTACACAACAACGTTGTCAATGACGTTTATCAGACTGTCGACTGTCAACTACTTGTCAGCTTCTAATGGATGAGGGATTTGTGATTTTTGTAAATGTTGCAAAGCATTTACCTGGATATCAAAAATGGTTGAAAGTGACGTAAGCACTTCACACTCCTTTTATTACAAAACTTTCATCTAATCAGCCAGGATCACCTTTTTATAGTTGGCAGCGTTCTCAGATAATGAATCAAAAGTATCGAATTATTACTTATAAAAAAGGATCTTACTCTAATTGCGGAAAAATAAAACTTGAAGGGACTGGAACATAGTTTTATATTGAACTAATTTAATGTCAGACAGAAACGATATTGACATATTATTGAAGAATTTTTTTTCATACATTATTGTTCCAGATTATAGAGACGAAGACAGTTATGTTATGAATTATACCGAAAAAGGAATTAAAAAGAAAATAAGTGGAGAATGTTCTAAAAAAACACCCAAAATGAAGAGATATGATTCGAAAATATAATACATAGTAAGAAAAATATATAAATGGATTTCTATTAGTAAAAGCGCAAGCCAGTATTTTTGTTATAAACTAGGGTTTCCCGGCTTTTAAAAAAACGGGGTTAAAACCAGTTTTATGATAAATTTGTAAAATTTGAAAACCTCTTTTAGATATTAGAGTTAATATGTAAAAATGAATTAATTATTTAATTAAAAACGTTAATATTTTGACTTGAAATCGCCTCGGGCAAAAGTATATTGTAGTAAAAGTTTATTGTAAAACTAATCTTCACGAGTCAGGCCACAAATTTAAAAGTATACTTTCTGTGGTCAGGCGATTGTGTGACATAAAAATTCACAAACATTCTATTATGCTTAGAGCTTGGAGGTATCGGTTCACAGTGACGACTTTTATGTAGATATAATATTATATTGTAAACACCTACTGAAACATCTCCAAACAAGGGAAAAGCAAAAATTTATACAACATGATGAAGTGATTTATATTTCATTTGAAAATGTTAATACGTAAACTAGTTTGATCAGAAAACTTATGACAAAAAAAAACAAAAAAAGATATATTTTTACACTAGCCTAATTTGGGGGTAACGTCACACTATATTTTTCCTTATAACTGATAAACGGCTGGGGATATTTAAATTCTGTAAAGATATTTGATTGGTTCCTTGTTAAGGGCTACTCAGAGGGTGTCAACCCCGTACTTAATAGCCTTTTGGTTCCTCAATTTTTGTTTATAAGTAGAAGACCAATTCACCAAATACTACTTAAACAAAATAACTCAATTGTAACTTATGCAAAAGACAAGGCGTTGAGTATATTCTGTTCTGTTATGTCGGAAACAAAGTTTCAGTATCTTAAGTGTTTAGATGAGAAGGAGTGTACAGGATTATACACGTAACATTTTACCCCCCTTAACTTTCTTGATTTTTAATCTAGAAAAATATCTGATGTGACCAGCACATAACTTTCTTATACCAGTATATATCATCCTGATCTAAAAAAATCATTCTATTCAATTCTTCACTTACCTCAATTAAATTTTAATAGCGTTCCTTGAAATGCTTCATTAAAATGTTTAAATAATTAATTATCAGCGTCGTTCGATACTGTCAATAATAATTCATGTCATATATTTTAATAATTTATTCTTTATTGACATTGACATTTTTGTAACTAAACTAGATGGTTCAAATGTGAAACTGCTAAATAACCTTATTTTATGAGGACAAATATGTAAAAAATTTCAGTTTATATCAGCTTTATTTAAGTACTTGGAAAATATGTTTTATTGGCTTGATATAGTAGACATGATTTATAATCTTTTACCAAGAATATCTTTTTTTGTAAAGACAAGTACAAAAAAGTTTGGGTCCCGTGGACCCCCTCAGTTGGCCAATTTTGCTCATCACCCAATTTATCGTTGTCTTTGGCCTTTAGAGCACGTGTACCAAATTTAAAAGCTTTTAAATTTTTTTTCCCGAAATTGTGCCTTTTTCTTCTTTCATTTATTAGGTATGTCTCTTCTGGTGGTACCATATTCACCAAATATAATGTGTCACCTAAAATGTTGTTGAAAATCTTAAATACCAAATTTGGGAAGTCTCCCATTAGTATTTTTTGAATTATTGGGGATACACTCGCGGATACAGACACACGCACGCGCACACGCATACGCACACCCATGCCCACATCCATGCCCACACACACGCCCACACGCACCCACGCACGCACGCACGCATGCGCACACACACACACACACGTTGGTCGAGATTACGTACGAAGGTTTCCTTAGAGACAATGTCATTTTTTCATTAATGCCGTAAGAATAATACATCATTATTTCTCAACAATGTTGAAACACAACTATAACTGTCAAAAGCCATTACAATAATTGTTTTGATTTTTCCATGGCAATTTAGATTTTGTCCGTTATACAACAATCAATAATTCAAAGCACAATATTGTGCAAACTGTTTAAATAAACGTATGATATGTGTATATTATTGTAGTCAGAAAAAGCGAGGATATCAAAAAATGAGAATTATACAAAGGTGTTCTATTTAAAAAAATAGAAGTTTGATTTATATCGCCGAAACTAGAAGTTCAGTTGTTTTCCTGAATAGTACGTTGAAATAGCAAGAAAATTTTCTACATCTTTGGTGGTCACTATTTTTTCCTAGTTAAATGAACAGAAAAGTTTAGGGAGGTAGAATGTTAATTTTATTTAATTTTAAAATGTTAATAAGTAAATTAATGTTATCGGAAAATATACAGATTTTAGTTATTTTAGTTTTTTGTAGTTCCATAAATAAACTGAAACATTTTAATATAAATGTAATAATTCGAAAACCGATTTAACCTTTTTTTTCTTGGAGTACGGAAATTCGAAAATCAATTTTTTAAAGGTAGGTTTTTGTCTGTTGTAAACCTTGTAAAACAGTTATATAAGGGGTATGACTAAAATTTCTCGATATGAGTTGTCCGCAAAACATATAAAGAACTGCAAAGGACTGTAAAAACAAAGACGTAATGATAACCTGCTTTTTGTGTGGTCGTGGAAAAATATGTAAGCCAAATCACTATCTGTATGTTTAAATCCATATTTGAGAGACTAATTATATGGTTTTCGTCAAATGGCTACAAATATCCGTTATAAATATTTCTGGCACACTTAACATTAATATTGTCCCTTGTTATGACACTTTTCAAATCTGGAATTTACATAAAATATGAATATTACAGAAAATTTATTTGTTAATACTACAATAACTCATAGTTTTGGCACCAATTGCAAAATATCATGGATTATATAGATTTCCTGAAACAAGGAATGTTCAGAATTGTTGGTGTTGGTGAATATTATTTATGTAACTCATTCTAACTAACAAATAAATCATGCTGTGCTAAATTGTTTTTATTAACTTCTAACTTAAATATTGTATATAAATGCAACTAAAAGTCTTAACGATGGTATTATATGTGTAGTTTTAACGTACCGCTAAATCATGCAAATAATATTAGAGATTATTAAAACATCAAGAAGTAATATTTTAAGATAATATATTCTACTTTATATTATACAATAAAACAATTCATCTGTTGGCATTCAGTTCATCATGTCATCTATTTATATTATTTCTGTTCTGTTACTAGAATTATTATACCTTCAGTTTTGGCATAAATTTATTTTGTCCTTTTGATTTTTTATATTTATAATTTTTTGTTTTACCGCTATTTATTCGAAAACGACTCGAAAATACGGACGCACGTGGTGGCATTTGGAACGAACGGTATTAATATATTCCTTTCGGAAAACAACGAACATTTGCGTGGATAGTCTATTTGAATATATTTTGTATATTCGGGTTCTCTAATTTGGAAAACGAATTCGAAATTCGAATAGAGAAAACGAACATTTGCAGCCAGCTGGCCGCAAACGTTCGTTATCAATATTCTGTTTTCGAATTTGGAAAAACGAAAAACGGAATTCCGTGGACGTTTCGCAGACATTCGTTTTTTTTTTGTTCGAAAGTTTGTTGCATGTGCAACGGTAAGTCACACTTAGGAATTTTACTAAATACCTTTATAGCTATGCCACCCTGTATAGTAAGTACTAAAGTTTGGTTATAGCAGAGACAACCAGGATACATTCAAGTATTTCCATTGTTTCTATTCGGAATATTGCACTGGTCTACTGTTTGGGAAGATTAGAATAGGTGGCGTGCGCGATGACGAGCCGTGATTTAAAAAAGCGCGCGATGCGTTTTGTTGGCTGTTGTTATATTTTCAATTACATTTTAATGAAGAAATAAAACAAAACAGGTAAAATAAATCGTTTATTGATAGAAAATCAATAAAATAACAAGCCACAACGAATGCAATAATTATGAAGATATTTTAAATAATCTAAACCACAGAAAAATAAATGGCTAAACAAAAAGTTAAGCATTTTACAATTAAATAATAACGATTATAATACTTTCTTGAACAATAGGTATCTATGTAATACAAAACCTATATTGCAAGTACAAAAAATATATAAATAAGCCTACCATTAAGGAAAAAAAATGTACATTTGCTTCCCAACATCCCAGATATATGTATCAACATCGATTAATTGCACATTATTTATACAATGTGGTCTGCAATTTAACAATACTTTTAACACATAGTAATAATATTTAATTGCTTAGGTAAAGTTTACATTAACAAAACATATTACAAACACTGATAGATTTTTACAAATAAATATACATATACTACACCAGAACGAAGAAGTACTTGCACGTAGGTACATACATTATATACCTAATTAATAATTATTGGGTAAATATAAACATATTAGGTAGGCGCATATATACATATTAGTTTCAAGCAACATCAACACTTGAAATTATAAAAAAAACATTAATAATAGCATTAAAGTTATCAAGCCATAAGAAGCTAATAAAATAAAACATACTTACTTATTTATTTTATAGTTTGAAAACTGTTTCTGACTGCTGCTGGAACAAACCTCATATCAACAACGGTCGATGCTGGAATGTCCTCAGCTTATGTTTAGATTTCTTTGCATCCTTACGATTCTGGATGTTTTCTTGTTTTTTTCTTTCACATCACCAAGGAATCTCAATTTTCCACACAGCTTTCATGATCTCCCTGGTTACAATTTCATAATGGTCAGAACAGGTATACCATGAAAAGTTCACATTATCAAAGATGTATTCAGTGACTATAACAGAAATCTTGGATTTATGGCAAAAGGTGTGTGTACTGATACATCAGGAACACATTTTATTCCCATCATTTCTTGCCAAATTTTGGACCTAACAAGAAGGAAACAATTTCATTTAAATACCTTTAAAACACAAACTTACTTTTGGTGATTGACTGGAAAATAGAGCATTTTTTCCACCTGGTCTACATTGAAACCACAAATAAGTCAATGTTTTTGAGGCATGGTTATAATAAAATTATATACTATACTAACACTAATAAAAAGTTCAAATAAAATAGTATTTAGAAGCCACAGTATTTTACAGTTCGTAATCTAATATAAAATAAAAAACGACACACACTACACAATATCAGCATCAAGACAAACAATATGGCGACCGGATCCAACATCAACGATGACGTTTCCTGTGCTGCCAGCGCCATCTACGAAAATCCTCCCAAACTGTAACTAAAATAGATTAATTAAAAAACACCTATATACAAAAATGATGGAAGTATGTCAGTAATTATACCTAAAACCGAACACATTTTTATATGTACTTGAATGTCTCATGGTTGTCTCTGGTTATAGTAGATGTAACTAACTTTGTTTTACAACCTATTGTCATGTAAACCTTACAAAAGGTTATGTATTTATTTGCTCTATATATTTAGTAATTTCCCTTAGTTTAGAATGTTTGTATCTCTTCTACTAAGCCTTTGTTTATTATGTTGCAGCTTTCCAGTCTCTGACAATTCTACGTTCTCTAGAAATTAAGATACACATTTATTTTTATTATAATAACCTAACTAGTTTATTCAATTATACTTTTAATGTATAATAGCACAACGTTGTCCTATTGACATCCGATGAACGTCCTTAGCGGACATTATAGATAATTCAGGACGTCCCATGGACAGCCTTTTTAGTCCAAAGGACATCTTATGGAAGTCCTTGGGATGCCCAAATGTCACAACTTTGAACCATATTCGGACGTCCATACGGAACATCCGAAGGACGTCTATAATGGGACATCACATAAATTATTTTTCCAAACTTATCGATTATCTAAAAAAAATACAGTTATCCAATTATGACACTCGAAAAATAAGCCTTCGCTACTTGACCTTTATTATGAAATGCCTAGTTAAGACTTTATTACTCTTATTATAAATAATAGTACTTACAATATAGTATTAAAGAATGTACTTACGGTAATATTTTATTATATTTCACAAAATCAAAATAACTACACGACTACACCAAAAGCGAAGCAAAATCTAGCAAATAACCTGCCAAAATCATCCATCACTTTTTCCAGAAGGACGCTTACTTAGCATTGTTGCCAAATCAAATACCTTCATTTCCCGCCACGGCATCATTTTTGTTCATAAGATGATAATAATTGTAACTGTAACATCTCTTTGTATAAAAAAGAATAGTAAATGACGATAATACCTGATACACACCATTTTATTTAGTTGTTTAGATATTATCTGTTGAATGTTGAAATCAATTGTTGAGAATTTATTATTTTTCCACTTGGCAACATGGAAAATGTAAGTTTCACTCGCGCGAATTTTGAATTGCATTTGTAGCTTTCACATCATATATTAATATTATTCATTTTACGTGCATAACACACGAAGTATGCTTAATACTTCAATATAATACAATACTGTATTATGTTATTTTTATAATCCAGTTATGATTTATAGATATTTTTACTTTTTCACTTTTTATGTAATAAGTTTAATTTTTGAATTTATTGTTATCATTATGAATGCATAGGACACACCCATATACCAACTCACAAGGAAACATAACAAGCCTAAAAATATTTCTTTAGGAACTAGAACCAGAATATCACCACCTAGTGGAAATAATTTGAAAAGAATTTACTTAGTTAAATCAATCAAATCACGCTATCCCTGCAAAAAATCTATAAAACGTGAGTGTTCATCTATTCGCAAAATGAACATTTTCTACACAATTTCAAAAATGTGTTCAAACAGAAACGTCCGTCAGACGTCTATTTTAAGTCCTTTGAAGTTGGTATATTAAATGTCCGAACATGGACGTCCATCGGACATTCATTTTATGTCCTTGGAAGTTTGTACATTTAATGGTCGGATACGGACGTCCTTTGGGTGTCCATTTTATGTCCATGGACGTCTGTACATAACATGGACTTAGAATGGACGTCCCTAGGACGTTGTGTGCTATTACGGCATACTTACTTTGATGATTAAGCATTTCAACATTTCCTTTTAATTCAGTTTAACTTATTTAACCAAATTTATTTCAAACTGTAATCTATGACATCAGCAGCAGCTGTCAAGCAGTATCGACCTCTAACATTGATCATGGGTAATAAACGAGCATTGATTAACACGTGACAGTTAGATTTCATTACTCTGTGTGGTTTGCACCTAACCTCAGGCAACTAATGAATTTTATTTATAAAAACAGTTTTTGTAATTATTGATCCATTTTCTTTATTAGCTTAATTTCAATAAAGATCTTAAGCTTATTTTTAAATGAGTACTTTACTGTTGACTATCTTTTATATATAAATCAGTGTTTGGTATTTTCACTGTTACGGTTGAATTCATCATTGTGAGAAATATTTATGTATATTAAATATAAAAATCAACCAATTCATTAACTTTATAAATTTTATTTTTAACCGCATTTTCAAAATTTACGTCACAAAATTATTATTAGTAACATTTTATCCATTTGCAATAAAAGGTCACGTCTCAAGGTTATATCGTAGACGTCATGGTTTATGTTTAACATTATGTCTCTGATCTCTGATAGAGGTATGGGATGACATTTAAGCTAGAGGACAAGCATTAGTTTCTTATTGATAAATTAATAAGTTATATCCTACCTATGACTTTCCTAATGTTGCATGGTCATCGTTGTTTACCTGTTTTATTGAACTGGTTGTCTTGTGAGATAACAGACTGCCTGAAATATACTCAAACAATGTAACCTTGTAATGCTTAGTTGAAATTGTATTATTTATCATAGGTTATGTGGATTATCTTTTGCTCGTTATGTGTTCTTTCGAAGAATATTTAATTTCTAATTGGGGGTAAATTTACTTAAATTGTGCCATCAGTTCTAAATGTCATTTATTCGAATGTTATTAGCAGTGTTCAATTATTGTCGGGGTTGCACACGAGTTGATCTGTGGTCACGTGAGCTCGTCTGTTCTTATAGACTTGATCCTCATAACGATCTTTACCTTTGTGTGAAACGAGTAACTATGGAATGATTTGGACAATAGTTGGGTTGTTTCGAGGTAATTTCAGACTGATACTACTTAGACCGTTTAAGCTAAGTATGTTAGTACATTAATTACATTAATGGAACGCACTTCAGCTGTTAGCACTAGGGTCGACAAACCTTATGGATTCTGCAAATAACCGAATCTCAGGCCTTGGTATATTATGATTCTCTTTGCATATCTTACAGGCCTTGGTGTTTATAATTCACCTTGCATACATATTACTTTGTATAATTTTCTTATTTGTCTAACTTTTATAATTAACGTTTTACATTTTATATTCGTCTTGATAAGTACCTATTGATACGTGTTTAAATAATTTCACATTGATTCGACATGTGATCGACCTTGGTATTCTCTGAGGCTAACAATTTCTCTATATTCTGTCTATCACGTTATAGCTCCGCGGTTGATTTCCTTCCCTTTTCATAATCAGTCGTCTTAGTGGCCGGACGTACATTTTGTGTCTTGTAGTGGTGAGAGATTGAAATTTTGATCCACAATTATTTTAGTGTATGTTGATCATCGTTGTTTTGGGATTATTTCTTTCACCAATTTAAAGGATGCTACTTAGTATCTTATCAGCTAAATGCTGGATTATTTAGGGTGCTACTTAATATTTTTGTCAGCTAAATGCTGGATTGTTTCTACAAAAACATGTGTATGGACGTAGGACTTAGCCCTATAGAAGGGGTAAGTTAATTAAATTAGGACAATAATTAGCAAGTACTTACTTGTGTTTCTTATTAAAATTTTAGGCAACTGTCAAGGGGTTTTCACTGGGTTTTTATTAGACTACCACGAGACTTTCACTGGGTTCCGACTTGGTGAATTATTCTTAGGAAAGGTGGTTATTACTGGGCTTTTATTAACTATCACGGGACTATCACGTTATCATAGGACTTTTACTGGGTTTCGACTTGATGAATTGTTGTTTAAAATAAGAACGTTATATGGCTCCGCTAGGTTATGACACCTAGGTAATTTGTTCATGTTGTAAATGTGGTTTTTATGTAATTTGATGTAATGAAAAATTGAATTCTATCAAATTTTGCTAAGGTATAAAGTGGAGCTGGAATAGAGGGTTGATTTATGTTATTCGACAAGTGTTGGAAGTCAAGAGCCAATTAATTTCATCGTCGAGTTTTTGTAATACTGCAGTTTGGTTAATGGAACAATATTAGTCTGATATTGAAAAAATCGAAAGGATTGACACACACTTTCCCACTCTCGGAGGTTAAGTTAAGTCTTATTCTTTTTTTTTATTTTATGTACTTATTAAAAATTTTGACTTTGATGTAAATAATTAATAATTTTTTCTGTGTACTTTATTTTTTTTAAATTTTACTTATTCAAATTTTAAATTTATGATGTCAATATGGTCCAGTCAAATTAGATCTGTGACAGATCGATGATAGAATCAGGCAAGCTTGTCAAGAAATTAACGTTCAAGAACTACGACGAGTAGCAAGGAATAACGAAAAACGCATTGAGAAATGTATTGCTAGTGATTGTGGTTTAGTTGAAAAAGGCTACATTTAAATACTTAAATAATGTCTTAATATTGTTGCATTTATGGTTATGATTTATGATTCTTATACAATAAACTGATTTTGAGTACTTTTTGTTTCCGTTTCCACAGCAATCTTTGCTTAAGTCTAATACTTAAGAATTAAATTTCTGAATAATTGCAAATTTGTGAAAAATATCAAAATACTCATATTCTGATGAAACTCAGTATCTAGAGATATTTTTTGATTCTGAATAACTTTTCTTACTAATTTTTTGCTATATTTCTCACGCTAAGTAAAAATATAGAAAAATCACATTCTTTGAGTGAACGCAGTGGGTTGGTGTGACAATTGAAAATATATTGAAAATCATAAAAATATGCATCTTAAAGAGATTCATAACAGAGAAAAATTTGAAATCGATCTGTCGAATAATAACCAAAATATCAGGGTATATCCACTTGAGACACTGTATATTTTTTTCTGTGCATTTGTTTTTTTTCTGCTGTGAAATCAATGGTTAATAAATAGGATAAGTACAGTTTAAATTCCGGCTTTTATTTAAAGACAAAGGTATAAGTAATAAATTTGTTGGTACACCGAGAATCATTTTCGGTAGGTAAGGTGAAGTTGTCCATTGCTACACAAACGACAACCACACACACACAGACCGCCTGGCATTCCGTTTCTTCACTGAGTTACCCTTAGCTGCTGTCATACCGCTGATAGAATAAAGTGGTGTTCCTACACTTTAAAACAGGAACTGGCGCTCGAGACCGTTACCGGAATAACAAGTTGAAAAGTACAGCAATTGTACTGAATAGTGTCAAAGTTACACGACACACACAAAATAAGCATTTTGGTGGTTCTTTTGACGCAAGACACAGTATATATAAAAAGTTCTTAGGTATGCAAAGACAATTTATTATGAGAATAGACTTCAAATCGCAAATAATAAAAGTAAAGAAAACTGGGCTATTGTTAATGATCTGAGAGGTAAAACCAATCAGCACGTACCTGTACAACCTGTTTTAACTCCAAATAACTTTAACTGCTATTACAGTTCTATTGCTACAAAACTAACGACAAACATTACACCTCAGCAAAATCCTATTAACTTCCTTAATAATGTTAATATTGCAGACAATTTTGAGTTGACCTCTGTTACACTCAATGAAGTAAAAGAAGTTATAGGTGAAATAAAACATAAAAATGCATCTAGGTATCGATGGAATATCCATAAAAATTTTTGAAAATCTACCAGATTGCGCTCTAAGTGTGTTAGTACAAGCTATTAATGAATCTTTTGCTACTGGTGTATTTCCTACTAGCCTAAAAAGAGCAATTATCATTCCACTTTATAAAGGTGGAGATCTAGATGATCCATCAAATTTTAGACCTATTTCTGTTGCTCTCAACATTGTCTAAAATAATTGAAAGGTTAGTAAAAAAGAGAATGCTAGATTTTTTTGATAAACATAATATTTTAAATAAGAATCAGTTCGAATTCAAAGTCAAAAAACACTACTGATGCCATTTTTGCTTTTTAGAAAAACGTATTCTCAAGTTAAATGAAGGCGAAGCTGTTGGTGCAGTGTTTTGTGATTTTTCAAAGCCTTTGATTGCGTTAATCATGTAATTCTGTCTCCAGAAACTTAGGTGTTACGGTTTTAAAGGTATTGACATTTAGTTGGTTCAAATCTTACCTCCTTCCCAGCGTGATCAGGTAGTAAAAATGGATACGAGATATCAGACGTATCAGGTATTGACTGTGGTGTGCGTCAAGGATCTGTAGCTAGGTCCGATTTTGTTTCTGTTATATATTAACGATTTAGCAACTATAAAACATTCTTGGTAATTTTACTTTTTTGCTGACTATACTACGATTCTCTAGCATAGAAAAAATGTTAATAGTCTGAAGGAGATCATCAAGTCTGACCTATATAAGGTCAAAGAATGGTGTGATTCTAACCTACTTACATTTAATATAAGTAAAACTAATATAGTCACTTTTAAGTTTAGTTATGATGATCTTATATTAGATAATCATTTTATCGACAACAAATCACACACAAAATTCCTTGGGCTATATATTGATGATAAATTAAAATTTGATCAGCATGTAATCAATCTAGGGAAAAAGAGCTCACGGTTGTTATGCATTGAGAATACTTTCAAATGAATTGGGTCATGATATAGCAAAAAACAGCATACTATTCTTTAATTGAGTCACAAATAAGATATGGAATACCTTCTGGGGATTGTGTAGTCAAAAATTGTTATACAGCATATTTGTGTTACAAAAAAAGGGTTCTGGATATGTATGCAAAGTGAATTCAAGAGATTCCTGTAAACCCTTTTTATCAGTAATAAAATACTAACTGTAATATGTATCTATCCTAGAGACAGTATAGTCTAATACATAAGAAAATGTTGAATGGGGTAAACCGATTCTCAGCCTCAATATAATACGAGACAGACATTGAATTTACTTTTCCCTCACCCATCCCCAGAACAACTGCAACAGAAGCAATCATTAATCTAGCAAAGTAAACAAACATACAATCACATGTACTTCACTGTTTCCTTAGAAATATGACTCAATTAAAGAAATTTAGAGAGGCAGTTATAGGGAAATTGATTGAGAAGGGTCATTATAGTTTATTTGAATATTATAATGACTCTCTTTAAACTGTTCTAATACGTTTTTTTTTCATTGTTATTTTCTTTATCTTCACTGTTATATTTACTAATTTAAGACTGTGTACCTGATATTTATTAAATTTTCGTTGTTTGTCAACTGTATTTAGTACATGCTTGTATAGTTAGGTCCATAAATATGTATATATTATTGTAATGTCGTTATATTTTGTTTGTTGTTTGTTTTACATTTGTATTTTATTTTTTGATCTATATTTTGGACCATATATTGTATTAACATATACTAGTAGCTTTGTCAATAAGAACGTTTTTCTTAGACAATAAAGCATATCATCATTCATTCATTCATATTCATTCATTCATTCATTCATTCATTCATTCATTCATTCAAAACATGGAAGTAAACAAATATAATCATACATCTAATTAACTTTTGTAAAATATACAATAATACTCCTAAATACGATCCTGAAAATGCGACGAATATCCTGGATCGGCTTATTCCCCTGCTAATTTGTTCTATTAGACCCGTAATAGAATTATAAGGAGGTAAATTGTAATGATTAAATAAATACAAACATGGATATGAACGTAACTTATTACAACTGGTACTACGTATGCTTACAAGACTATCAAATACCACTGCACATTCAACCTACTTGGCCAAAATAAAAATTTGTTGACAAATTTGATTGTGTATGCCACGTTTAAGTAAAATTTTAAAACTGATTAATTGTATGTGAATTCTGTATATATACAATGTGTTCCTTATGAAATTTTTTGAAGAACGAAAAAGTAGAATTAAATCCATAGACTAAAATAAAATTGTCTTTCTCAACAGGTATTTAAAATAATGATATTTTCAAAATGTCCTCTCCTGCTTGTCTACAAGCTTGTGCGCTGGCTGCTAGATGCAGTGACACTTACTACGTGCTTATTTCCTCCTATTTCTTGAGCAGTCTGTTTGAAATTAGATCCAATAATGCCCAGCTCGGCGAAAAAAGACAGAAAGCTTGGCAAAGTAGAAAAGAGTATTCTTTATTAACCCAACAAAATTTGCACCGCATCCTCATTAATAAAAAATAAGCTGTTTGTTTTTTAACTAGTCGTCCACTACGTCTACCAGTTTTTTAAAATAATTACAGGTATGGGGTTTTACCATAGCATCACATCGAGATTTGGCTTCAACACAACACGGAAAATGAAGGAATGGGCAAAATATAATATCAAACTGGCATCTATACGTAACAGAAAAATTTTTCTTTTGCAATGTAGGAAACAAGGCATCACACCCACACACATACACAGCTCTACACAATCATTGGACACTATATTGGGCAATACAACAGGGAAAACTGGAAAAGAAGTACACTCATTTAAAAATAGGTTAAAAAACAAAATCATTAATTTAGGATTGACATAACACATAGGAATATCAATGCCTTAGAACAATCATTAAATAATCTCACGTTAGAACTTGAAAATATATTACCAAATAATATTTGGAATGAATTTAAACATAGACAGACAATAAATTATAACAAACAATTTCACACAGTTAAAACAAAAAATTGCAACAAGATAAGTTAAAGTTAAAACAAAAAGCACAGAATGAAATTAGAACTAAGGACACTTGGTTAAAAAAACCTTACTGACATTGATATTCCCAGTGATATAAAAACTTTTTTATCATTAGGACACAAATTCAGTGTACCCCCCTCGATTAAAGAGGTATCTGTTCCAAATTTACTGGCAGACATAGAATCATTAATTTCAGGTTTTCCTCATGCCAAAAAAGACATATTTCGTGCACAAGTCACCAACATTTTAACCAATTATGTACACAAACACAAAGATACACAATCCTATTTAAACTATTTATACAACAAAAGTAAACAGTTTTTAAAAAACCATCCAGAATTAATAATAACTAAAGCTGATAAAGGCAATGTAACTGTAATTATGAAAAAAACTGACTACTTAGAGAAAAGTACTGACATCTTGTCAGATATTATATATTATAAAAAACTGAATAGGGATCCTACGTCCACGTACCAACAAAAGGCGAATAAATTAGTTTCTAACCTAAAGAACAATGACTTAATTGATGAGAACTTGGCAAAGTCTATGACTATATACAACTCTGTTCCTCCCAAATTTTATGGGTTACCTAAAATTCACAAACCTGTTTTATCACTAAGACCGATTATCTCATCGATTAATGCTCCTAATAGTAAAATTGCTAAATTTATAACAGATATTTTAACAAATTTGTATGACAAAGATAACGAATACTATATAAAAGATTCCTTTGCATTTTCTGAATTTATTTAAGAAAAACAATTACCAGTGGGTTACGTGCTGGTCAGTTTTGATGTTGTTTCACTTTTTACTAATATTCCTATAGACTTAATTTATACTAGTGTTCAAAAAAAGATGGAACACAACAAGTACTTTTTGTCATATGACATATGATAAATTTATAGAAATAGTTGGTTTTATTTTTGATACAACTTACTGTGTGTTTGAAGGTAACTTCTTCAAACAAGTTTTAGGTACATCAATGGGCGCAACAGTGTCGCCCATAATAGCTCAGTTTGTTATGGACGACCTGTTAGACGATTGTCTAAGAGATCTCCCGTTCCGGTTTGAGTTTTTAAAAAAATACGTAGACGACATAATTTGTGCTTTACCAGAGGATAGTGTTGACAGGGTGCTAGAAATTTTTAACAACTATAACCCACACATTCAATTTACTGTTGAAAAAGAAACAGACAACAAAGTTCCGTTTCTGGACACACGTTATAAGGAGACAGGATAACACTGTCATCCTCGACTGGTATAGAAAACCATCCAGCTCTGGGAGATATATGAATTACATATCTCACCACAATGAGAAAATGAAAATCAACCTAGTGTTGGCGTTAAAAAATAGAATTAAAAAAATTTCACACCCCTCCCTGGTAGAAAAGAATTTGAAAATCTTGTACAATTTACTGTTAGATAATTCGTACCCACCAAAACTTTTGAAGAAGTTACTTTTTAACACACTGCATGTAAGTAGTAACAATAATAATAGTAATAATAATATTGAAAGACATATTACAGTGAGATATGGGTCCTTACCGTACATCAAAGATTTAACTTCGAAAATTATTCATATTTTCACACATGAACCATCAATAAAAATTGCCCAAAAAACAGCAAAACCACTTAGCACTATTTATACTAAGGTGAAGCACAAAGATGATGCTCTTAAGAAATCGAATGTTGTATATAGTATTCCTTGTCAACTGCGAAATGAAATACATAGGTCAAACGTCACAGTCGCTCCAATCACGTATTACATTGCATAAAAGTGATTGTAGAAACGGCAAACTCTCGTGTGCATTAGCAGACCACTCAATTGCTACTGGACATAAGATAAATTTCAACCAACCAAAAATCTTAAATGTAGAAACTAATCTAACAAAAAGACTTTTCCTTGAAATGGTAGAAATTAACAAGGAAAATAATACAATGAATAGGAGAACTGATATAGATAGTTTGAGTAGTATTTATTCATATTTGCTTCACATTAACAATTAAACCAAATTTTCAAATTAAGTTTTGCCATCTTGGGATGTTTGTCCCTAGTGGGTCTGTTGTCAGGGATGAATTTCGACGTCATCCTTGATTGTATTTCCACTTGAGGACTTGGGTCCCAACATGACAAAACTAAGGGGGAAAAAAACAATCCATAGGTTCAAATCAGGTTCCATCAATGTGGGATGTTTGCTCTTGGTAGGTTTGTTGTCGGGGATGAACTCAGTGACAAAAAAATAGGGGGATCATCCTTGATTGTACTCCTGTCTGGAGACTTGGGTTCCACAGTGATGAAACGAATAGGGGAGGGAGAACAAAAAATGGTTAATCATTTAATTTTGACAATTTACTAATAAATTTAAATCCTTTTTTTAACTTTTGTAGACTTAGGGTGGTGCAGTGGAGTGTTACTCTGAATGGAGGATCAGTGACAATTCACTACTCAGGGTGGAATTCCTACTGTAATCCAACCTTGCCTCTTATAGGCAATTGTGATACTTTTTCGAAACTGGTTCCACAGAAAAAAGTATAGTATATTTCTCTTCTTGGTCTTAACCTAATTTATCAATTAATAATTGAATAAAAAATATGGATAGGTTTCACTGAATCCGGTGTTGTTTTTAGTTATATTGTGGTTGGATTGTTTGGTGAGTTGGTATGAAATACTTGTGGTGTAGAGTAATTTGCATTTGAACCAATTGCCAGTTGACATGTACTAGAGTAGTGGAGCACATCCACTATGGGGTTGAATCCCCTACTTATTATTCTATTAACTTGGTCATTATGCAGCAATTAAAATGTGTTAAATAACATAGATGCCAACATTGCATAGTGAAATTTTAATGTGTAACGTGATGTTAGTTTTAACTTATAACCTCAACTTACTGGCATAAGGTAAAAAAATGTTTTTTATAATTTTTTTTACATGTAACTATGAACCCTTTTTATCTTCTTTTGTAGTCTTGAGAAAGAAAATAAAATATTTTCGAAAGCTTGGCAAAGTAGAAAAAGAGTATTCTTTATTAACCCAACAAAATTTGGACCGCATCCTCATTAATAAAAAATAAGCTATATATATACAGGGTGTTTACGAACTTGGGAATATATTTTTAATGGGAGGTAGTACTTGGTAAAAGAAGTCGATTGTTAAAAATTTACCTTAGTAAAAGTTCCTCAGAAGTGGCAAAAAAAAAATATTTTAAATAATACATGAAATTGTTTGAGAACCGCTGACGAATCTAGCTGTATGCGAAAGTAATGGCCATAGACATATAATAATGTCTATGGCTCTGGCAGTGTTGCCAAATTTTATCTCAACGCCCATTATTTAGCGACAATTTTTTTCTTGTTCCAATAGAATTAGATAAATAACATCTAACTATGCTACCGATCAAATTGTACTCATTTTTTTAAATTAAATATTTTACTCGAAAATTAAACGTCTTGTAACAGCCAGAAAAGTGCAACATAACCCATGGGTTGAATTGTTTTAAAGAATCTAACTACAGCTTAAAACATTTTTCTCACTATTGATTGATTGATTTACATTTTTTTACATTATTAAATTTGTTATTTTTCATAATATCTGTGTTTTTATGGAAATACTCGTACAAATACAAAATTGAGAATTCAAAATATTTACATCTTTGTGAGCATTGTACAATTTAAAAATGGAAATATTCCCAATCTACTATAATAAATTATAGTGAAGAAATCCCTGATAATTGAACTTATTTTTACCTTTGCAAAAAACTTCTCTTGCAGAAAATTCCTTAAAAGACTTCCTTCCCCAACCACAAACGCACATATTTCCTTCTTTGTGTAGGGCACTACATTCAAAAACTAAATAATTAACAATATTTCCATGTGCAATATTTGAAAATGCATCAAACCCAACCACAAACATAATTCACATAATTCTTTCTTTGTGTAGGCACTACACTCAAAAACTAAATAATTAACAATATTTCCATGTGTAATATTTGGAAATGCATCACCATTTGTAGTGAAGTCTTCTTTTTGAAAGTATAAAAGCATCTAAACCGGGTTTCGGCTGATGGATCTAAACCAATATGACACTTTTTCCATATCACGAGACAATTCCATAAAATACAAACGTCTCTATTTTGAGAACACAAAATTAACGAAATAAAACAAGATTTGTTTTAAAACTAATCTTGTTGTTCAAATCTTATTGTTCAGTAACCATTAATATTAGTTTTTAAAACTGCGTTATACACTTAAAACACGTTCTGTTAAGTAAACGACGTTTGTGCTTATTCGATATTACAGCTGACGGGAGTTTCGATGCATATTCACTTCACATACAAACACACAAAGATTTTATTTTTTAGTTTCTCTATGTGACTTGTGAGTACGTTGTGGTAAATTTTTTTCACATCTTAAAAATTTCCAATTTCCATTTGACATTTGACATACAGAGATCACGAAATTCACAACCTCGCAGGCAAACCTACAATCTAGGGACCTGTAATATCACTAAATTACAAATAACGATTATATCACCATTTGTAAACGCTACACAGGGTCGAACTGACCTCAATCGGCCCCATAGGCAATATTTGTAATTATGTCAAACTTTTAATGGTAGAAAGAATGAAAAAAATAAGAATCAAATATAAACCATAAAATATAACTTATTTCAAATCAAAATTAATATTAATATGGTAATTTTCACAGTTCGCAATATTTGGTAATTAGTAATATTTAGCAATCTAAATGTCAAACAGAAATAAATAAAAGATAATGTCAAATAGACAATTAAAGTATCCTTGCAATACTTAACACTGACATAGTTTTCCATGAAACACGAAACACTAAAACACCATATCCTGCACTCATCTGAGGATGATTAATACTGTTTTAAGCATCTCCAGGTGATGCCAACGTTCAAACATTATATGATGTTAAAACAGTTATATTCATTCCCAGGTGATGTCAACTTGGTTGGCGAAACGCGCGTCAAAGGTTTCAACCCACTTCAGGACAAGAATACCTAAAAAGCTTTGTGGCCAATTACTATTCTTTAGTTTTTACATTTCATTTTTTTTTAAGTAAAAATAGTGCCCACTCGTGGAAAATGTTGTATGTACCTCGGGAGTAAAGTTTGTTTTAGTCCCTAGCATGATTTCTGGGACTGAAGCACTCACTTTGGTACATAAATAACTGTTAATACACACAATCATCTAACACACCACTCACTGACAGGACTGTGAGAGACGAACCGAATCCGCATGATATCATACAGATCAGCAGGTCAAAAGTGACCAATAGTTATTGCATCGATAAAAAATTGAACAATGTATAGAACGCCTGGGGAGGTGGGGTCTAATTTACTTACAGGACCGAGAAGCGCGTGACTAACAACCTCGCAAATATGGGATGGATGACGCTACTAGTGCCAATTTTACATCTTTCAGCTTCTTGCGAATCGTTGGTTACACTAGTAAAGAGTAAACCACTTGTACTAGCTGGCGCCCGGTGGCCAGATAAATATTTTTGACTTTGTTAATGGAAAATAATTTCCTACAAAGGAAAAGGAAAAATACATTGTTTCAGTTTGCAGTTTGACCCCCCAGAAGTGTTTGGCCCCGTCGGTAATTGCCGACCTGCCGGCTGGGCGAGTCCGTCCCTGAGTCTGTACACATACGCTTAGGGGAGATTGGACGTTTGCGCATCGAAAAATCTGGTGGCATCATTGGCGACGCCATTTCCACTAGACTAGAAATGTCATTCCATCGGTTATTGTTTGGTTTTCTGTAGTTATAGTGCGATTTCTTTCATTATATGAATTTTTTTGCGACTTTCTATGACTACGATAGGATATTTTAATACTTTGTGTAGTGAAAATAATATATTTTTTTATTAAGTGCAAATTGTATTTGGTACTTTTATAAAAAACATTTGTAAACAACGTCTTATGCAGGGGAATAATGTTCTAAGGTAAAACATTTTAAACCTAAAGGGATCACTTTTCAGAGGTATGTTAGTTTTGATCTGTTATTTTTTTCAATTCTACAAATTACGTGTTTTAGATTTCCTAAAGGAGCGATGTTGGAGAAGTGATCGGAAGTGCTTGGGGAAAGCGAGCAGAGGCAGTGGTCAGAGAATAAATTTATTTGCTTCAAACAGTTCAAAGAAGGTGATTTTATGAAACTGAGACATAAAGTTTTCCTGAAAGCTGATGCAGTGCAAAATTTGCAACTCACAAAGGAAACTGCGACAGAAATTTGTATGGACCAAAATATGTATGTTCCATCTACAAGTGAACAAAGGAAAAATAAGGCTACAAGTGTCTACTGTTATTGATGTCATTTCACTAACGACACAATCGTCCTCTTTTAGTTCTACACAGACATCTTCATGATGACACTCTTCGATTATGAATAACATTGAAATTAAAAAGATGTTTGCTGTAAGATATTGCTTAAGTATAATAAAATATATGTATTGTTAATTTATGTACTTATTTTTAGCAAAATTAATTGGTGACGAGACTGACAGTAGCTCTAATAGGAAGAGTTTTTATTCAAAGTATTCATAATTATGGGTAAGTTTTTTATATAAATAAAAGTACTCCATAAAATTTTCATTAAATAAATTGTTTCAGTGTTTCGCCTGAGATTATAAAGAAATATACTGAAATAAGAAAGTTGAACAGAAGTCCAGAAGAAAGTTATATTCTGCCACGAAAAATAAAGAATCTGAAAATGAAAAATAACTACCTTGAAAACAGTTGTGCAAGAATATTATTTAATCAACCACAATAACTATTAATTTTATGTTTAAAACTATATTTCTTACTAGGTTGATTTTAACGTACCTACTTTTGGTATATAGGTATACAATATTTAAGTGTAGGTTTTATTTCCTTATTTACTCTATATTTCTGAATTTATTGGAGAACAAAATATAATATGTTGAGTTTAACTTTATTTATTATAATAGTTGTTTATGTAATAAGTCCATAATATAAGGGTTTATTGAGCAAGTCGTTTATATGTGAGTTGAATGTAGTGACCAAGGCAATAAAAAGGATGAATTCAATAAAGCTGTAATATGGAGGAGTTGCATATAAAGCTTTATGTTCGACTGCTAAAATTAACTCGTTATGGAGAAACGTTCATTTTATAAATTTTGTAGCTATTCTATGAGAAAGGAGTGAAGTATGCTGTGTACTGTTTATGACATAGTTTTGCAGCCATAAAGTACCTCTTTATAGTACTAGTAAAATAAAGTTACTTTATTCTACTAATATTATAAAGAGGTGCTTTATGACCGGACAACTATGTCACAAACAGTACTTTACATAAATATCTTTGAATTTATGAAATCTTAAGATTTTATGAATTAAGCCTTATAAGTGTTAAATTTTAGTTCAGCTGTTTGTGAAGTCGTCGAAAATATTAACGATATATAGCTAAAAATTGAAAACAGTTTCACGGAAGTCTCACTTTCGTGCCTGATTTCATATAAATGTTCAACCAAAAGTAAGAAAAATCTATAAATGCACTATTGAAAATTTTTTTCATAATAGGGTAATAAAACAATGCACTTCAGTGATAAATTGATCACAATTCATTTAAACAGTATTTACTGAACATAAAAAATTTATGCACCTAATTAAACAATACAAAAAGATTAATAATAATAGCAGACATATTAATAAAAACTATGATAATAGCATGCTAACTTGTCACTATTAAAGATGCACAAGAAAAGAGCTTTGTTATCAGACAGGGTAACAGATTTTCTCAAGTCTACGAAAGTAGTTGTAAGCTCTAGAAGAATAGAATTGGAGAGTCAGTGCAAACTGCCAGATTTCTTGAGAGTACTTCCTGTCTTCTACTCTTTGATTTTTGGGAAACCAGATCTTCTAATGTACATGGCAGGATGACTAAAAAGAAAATTAAATATTGTAATATACATACAAGTTATAAATGAAAGTTTTTCGTTGAATGTTATCTAGCTTTTAACACGAGGCATTAAAATTTTGATAATTTAATTTTATTTAATATATGACACGATATTATACTTGTCATGCCAAAAAACCTGAAAATGTGGTTATAACTATTACATATACAATCTTGCTATCTACCAAGAAAATATTTTAATATTTATAGGGAGGGACCCAATTTTAAAAAATTTTAATGGGCACAATTATTTTACGTTATATTTAAAACACCTTTAAAAATAAAAGCATAGATCAAATTATTGTATTAAGATCATTGGTAAAATTCCCTCCACTACAAGTTAACATAAAAACTGAGGCAAGCTGCTTTAATCAATTTAGTTGTCGATACATTTTAGACCGTACGTGATATAAAATTGTTTTAAAGGACGAATTGTATAGAATGAAAATCATTAATTTCTTTAACCTGACAAGACTCCAAATACTGCTATCTTGATTTAATAAATACTATACCTTGTGCCCTTAAAACTTCCATTGTCAAGATTGGATTGGACACCGCTATAGATGGAAAATCTCCGCTCTTGATTGTAATGGTTTCCCAGACTCTTGAGTTTTAGATCCATGTAGTCTTCGTTCATAAAATGTTTTGAACATATGAATAGTGTATGTATAATGTCTGTACTTGAAAAACCTCATACGTATTTGTACCCATACATTTTGGCTGTCGTCACTGGGTAACCTATACGATTAAATTTTTTCATTAAATATTTACTTCAATGTACAGTTAATGCAGATGGTTAGATTTAGCAGATAATGCTTGAACAATATAAAAATAAAACAATTCTAACCTGTGAAATGTCACGTGATATTCTTCCAGATATGACTTTGTTTTCAGTTTTTACATAAAACACAATTTCGATATACTTTTCCTATTATTGTGCCGCAAAAAAAACTGAAAAATAGAACATAAAACACAAACATTTCCTGATAGGCACGAAATCAAAACAAAACAAAATGACAAATCTCAAAAAAGATTGAGAAATGACAACTTTTGACAGAATAAAGATAAAGAAGAACAAAACAAAATTCTGTGGTTGTTGTTATTTAATAGTGTTTGTTTTCAACCTTCGTTTGGTCCGTTTTATAGTGTTTTTTCATTAGTAACAGTAATAATGAACTAGTCAATGTTAATATTTACGGTAAATGTCAAATACGTCGGCTGTTTGTATGCGGAACGTTTTCCAAATAGGAATGAACCAAAACCAAATGCCATATGATTTGTAACTCTTGTGCAACGATCACACGATATTTGTCAGTTTCGACCCCGTCAAAGACGTGATATGAGGTCCTCATATGGCTTTGAACGCTGAGGAAAATATTTTAAATTTGTTAGAGGACAATCCAACTTTAAGAATGTGTGCATTCATTCGCTAAGCAAACCGTACGTCTAATCGGATTGTATGGTGCCCTGTGAGGAAATAAACTATATCCATTTTCATGTAAAAAGAGTTAATTAATGTTCTACAGCAACAAGATTTTGTGTGTTAAAGGATGTGGCAACATCGAATAGTGATTGTGCCATATGATGTATTTGACACACGGTCATTCAACTTCGATTCCAGCAGTTCTCAACATGTTCGCACTTTTTTTGTTGAGAAAGGTCAGTTATTTTTTTCTAATATTTAAGGTTTTCTTATGCACTATACGATTTATTATGTCAAGATGTACTTATCCTCAAAAAATAATTCCCAAGTTTGTAAACACCCTGTATATATATATATATATATATATATATATATATATATATATATATATATATATATATATATATATATATATATATATATATATATATATATATATTAAACAGAAAAATCGTCCTCGTCTTCATCTTCACTGTCCTCATTTTCATTCTCAGTAGCCGGTTTATTCCAGTGGCTTTGATCGAGAGTTGGTTGATCAGATGTGTCGTCATCTTGGTCCTCTTCATCTACACACTGTAGAAACGGACCAAGCAGAAGGTGAAGAGGCCCTGTCGGTTGTACTGTCGGGGCCGTCTTCATTGAAATGTAACGTCTCCGTTGACCAGCTCCTGTACAGAACTTCCCCGGTACTGTCTGCTGGGCTCTCAACAAATTCCTCGTCATCGAAATAATACTGCGGCGACTTTGGAGGTTGATCAGTGGTACTATCGGCTTCCATAATTGTGTTCACCGTTGTAACTTCTTGTAAAATGTGACGTTGATATTGGGGTGCTTTATTTATAAGCCATCTCCGCCACCACTGTGCAATATTTACCTGCTAGTTTGACCTTGTAACCTAAGAAGTTGATGTTAATTTAGCTATTAGTTGGCGTCGGGGTAGTAAGTGGGGGTTAGGTGGTAGGGTGAAAGCTACAGAGTTAGTTTTAAGAAACATCTGACAGTCAGTTCTTGTGAAGCTTCCCAGTTTGTTAGTCGTGTTTAATTAAATCGTCTTCAAACTTTTAAAATTTTCCTAACGGCTGATGAATTATTCGCTTTGTTGGGAGTATCTGGTGAAGTGCGTGATGGTCCTACATAATCACTTACTGTGGATCGATTGGTGGAACTTCCACTTCTTGAGTGGGGTGATCCTGCTGACCGCAACATCGCAAGTGATGTTGTAGAATCGACAAATGTTAATCCCTTTGTAAACGCTAATAATATGCCGGTAGTGCATATTAGTGAGCCGAATGACGATTTCCTAGAGCAAATTAGTTTTCGACGCGCTGATACGCAATACTCCATATCATAATGGCGGTGTAATCTTCGAAGTAATGGCTTCAAGTTTCACGGCTGGTGTCGCGGAACTTGAAGCCAATACTTCACTAGGAACACCGCTAATACAGCTAGAAACCGCGGTCGAACAAGTGATGAGTGAGATTGAGGCACAGTTTCCCATTACCGTCTCTGGATGTAGTTTTCGAAGACGTCACACCCGTGGGGACACCAACACTAGCTTCCCTAAGTCCTATAATAACCCCCATGAAACAAAAGAAAAAAATGAATAAAAAAATTTTGGAGGGGTTATTGGAAAAGGACAAAAAGGGAAAATTTGTGGCTTCTATAAAAAATGGTTCTATAAAAAGGAAACGTGCCTTCCCTGCCGCCGAAAATAAAAAACTGCGCGCGACAACAGCGAAAAAGCCGTGTGCGGTGAATGATTCAGCTGTGCCGTCGACTAGTGGGGTTAAAAAGCCCAAACCTTCAAATGCTAGCTCGACGGTGGTCAAACCAACACCAGCTAGAGTGGCGGCGGCAAAGTCGATTGAATTCCCAGAGACGGGGATTTTAACTGATGTCAATGGTCTTCAGTTGTCTCAAGACCACCAAAAAGTAATATTTAGTGATGCTTTATTAGCGATTAGTGGTTTTAAGATGAGAAAGGCCCGCCTTACGGATCTTGTTCAGAAAGTGATCGCCAGAGTTGCGAATTATCAAAAATTTGCGATTCTGACGATGCTGAAATACGGCGATTAGAGGCCGAGATTAAAAGAATGCAGGATTTGCTCGAGCAGCGTAAAAATGCCGCTCGAGTAAATGAGCAAAACTTGCAGATTTTAACTCGGTTCATAATAACCATCGTGTTGAATTGGACAAGATAAGTAAGAGGCTTGAATCCATTTACCAGTTGTTTGGGTGATACTTCTAACATTGCAACAACTTAACAATTTTTACACACTGGGTGGCTGGTAATATAGGTATATTTTAAAAAAATTTTGTAAATAATTTATTGAATGTGTCAAGATTTTTTTTTATTTCGTTTTTTTTTCTGGTATTGTTCTTTCTGTTGCAATTTTGCACATAGCAAATTTTTTTTGGAAATAATTTGCAAATATTTGTTTAATTGTGTCTTTTTCTATCGCAAAACTTTGCACGTTATACTCTTCTTTAAATTATAAAATAAAAGTTAAATTGTACAATTTTTTCATGTCTTGTTTCAACTAAATTTTTTGCACATATTATGTGTTTTTTTTTGTAAATTGTGGAATATAAGTTTAATTGCATATTTTTCTACCTTGTTTCTATTGCAGTTTGGAACAAAATGTGTGTTTTTTTTGTAGAATATAAGTTTTATTACATCTTCTGTTTGTATTGGAATTTTTGTATACATTGTAAAATCTTTGAACATAATTGTGTATTATTGCAGGTTTGCATAAATTGTGTGTGTTTTTTGTAGAATATACGTTTTATTACTACATATATTTCTGTTTTGTTTATATTGGAATTTTGATTACATTGTAAAATCTTTGAACATAATTGTATACTATTGAAAAATAAATGAACATGTAAAATATTTTATTGTAATATATGACTCAAAAAAAGTGTGTTATTATTTTAAAATGAATAAGACTTCCTTAAATGAAATAAAACAGTAAAATTTAAAATGAATACGTCTTCCTTAAATAAAGTAAAACAGTGAAATTAAAAACTGTAAACACAAAATTAAAAGATAATATAAAAGAATTGAAAAAAAGGGTAAGACATGTTTCATTTTACATTTTATTTAAAGAATTTTGACCTTATTTTTAATAGTTTTACAACTAGTTCTATTAAGATATTTTCAAGTAACAAATTAAAAAGTGTAAACATAAAATTAAAAGATAATATAAAAGAATTGAAAAAAAAGGGTAAGTACATGTTTCATTTTATATTTTATTTAAAGAATTTTGACCTTATTTCTGATAGTTTTACAACTAGTTCTATTAAGATACTTTCAAGTAACAAAAAAATATATACAGATTTATTCTTCAGGTATAAGTTGAAGAGCAAATAACTTTCTAGTTTTTATGTTTATGATGGGTATGGATATTATATTGTAAAAGCATAGAGGGTTTTGGTGAGGTAGTAAATTTATATTTTAGGTTCAATGTTTTCTAGCTTATCAGCAATAAGTTTACCGAATTAAATTTAATAATGGAGAATTATTTAAATCTATCTATCATTTAATATGTTAGTTTTATTTTTTATTTAACTGAAATTGAACATTTATTGTAATAATGATTAATATATATAAACAAATAATGTTTAGGAAATAAACAGAAAATAAGTCAATATAAAAAATTGGAAAGTATCATGAAAATGATATGTGAAAATAAAAAACTAATATTTATAACTGAAAAAAAAAAATCAAATAGAACCTAATGTCTAGAAAAAAAACGATGGTAGTTATTTAACTTATGATTTATGAGTGTTGATAAAAAATAATTTGATTTAAAGATTTATTATGATTCACTTTGGAGCTTTGTATCATATTATGAAGGATTCATAGTGTACACATCTCACCGATTTTCTTTATATATTTATATATTTTAACCTAGATATCAGCCCATTGTTTCTATAAAATTTTTTAAATTTTAGATGAAAAGGAAGAAATATTTTTGAACAAAAACAATCACATAAATCTCCAAAAAACCCCAAATTTTTTACAAGTACACTTTTTAGCTTTCACCTGTTTAGTGTAATGGCCAGTTTGTAAATTAATAATATCAATTTTGACTTAGATGGTGGAACGTATTTTCTACATAGAATACTACACTGTCGTAGATTTTTCTATTTTAACTTAGATGGCAGCACGTATTTATACATAGATTATTGCACAATTTGAGGTACTGAAGATGAATGATTCATACAGTACACAGTCGGAGATTCTTCTTAAATTCTTATATTGTGACCTATATGGCAGCACGTATTTATTCTACACAAATTAGTCCCAAATTTATTATTTTCAAACATTTTACTTATTAACATAAAACGTTTAGCGAGTATTAAGTGTAAGTAAAAATATTTTATAATTAAAATAAGTAACAATGTAAATAAATTCATGTATCCGCTTATTAAAATAAAATGCATACAAAAAGATACATACAAAAATTATGTACATTACAACTAAATAAAATGGCATTCTTTGTGTAAATTACATAAAAAGGAAATTATATTTATATTTATTCATTAATTCAAGTTTTGTAATATCTATTTAAGAGAAAATACGAATGAATGTATTGTAGACAAAAGATGTTGTAGAAATAAACAGTGTCCGGCGCGGCGTTTGTTTCATCCGGCATCTACCTGCGCAAAGGTTATCGTAGTATAATTGACATTTTCGGTCTACTCGAGATACGTTTTACCTAAAGTATATTATGTTAAAATTTCGGACAACACAAAGTTTAAGTGGACAGTCAGATGGCTCTGTGTAAGAGCGTCGAATTTGGGACCGAAAGGTCCCGGGTTCGAAGTCTGGCTGCCCCTAGGAATGGCATGGAGTGAGGTGGGGCCGTTCCTGGTTTTTTCATTTTGACCTTTCGACCCTTTTTATTTAAAAATTTTTTTTCCTATTCGTTTTTCATACATTTCATAAATTTCAATTTAAAACACCTATTTACTCTTCTCATATAATATATACTTCGTTTTTTTTACATACGTTACACATTTTTAAATTTAAAACATATATTTTCCCTTTTATGTATATTATATTTCCTTTTATATACATTTCACATACTTTAAATTAAAAAACATTTATTTCCTATATATATTTCTATTTTAAAATTATTTTTATCTAAAAAATATTACGATGTGTCTAGAGAGAAAGCGAACGTCGACCCTCACGGGGGCGATTTTGGTAAACTTACACTTTTTTTTCTTATTTTATTTACCTATTTTGTTTATACATAGCACAATTTTATCAAACATAATATCTTGTTTATTTTACATACATATACATGTTTTAAATTAACCTACACGTTTTTACTGAGGTTGATTTTTCAAAGCATTTATTTCCTAAGTAAGAGATCCAACATATCAACACCTTTTTCACTATTTAAAATCAGCAATACTTGATTTTCAACGGATTCGTCCTGATAATATATTATATCAGTATGACCCCAAGGTAGGGTTTTTGTAGTGTTAGGAATTACAAAACGTTTAATACCATTATATGAAAGTGCCACTCGGTTCTTTATTTCCGTAAAAATGTTGTGTAAATCACTCTTGAAAGTATGCATTTTTCTAAATATTCAACTACTTTCCTATAGTCATCGATTGTTAGTTGTTTTTTAATGACTGATTTTTTAACACCCTTGGCTTTCTTCAGCTGATTACCCACTGATTTTACACAATAGGCTTTGGCGCCTGTACAAAAAAGCTAATAATAGGGTCATTGGGAAATTCATCTTTAAATCGACTAATTAAATTTTTGGATTTTTTAATATAAATTTATTTCCTTCGCGGTAGTTGGACGTTGGACGTCAACTTGATCGGGATATTGTAAAATAATATCATAAAAATTGTCTGTAAAAATTTTTATAATTAATGAGTCCGTATCAGTGTACAGTAAAAAAAGCATTCGAGCCAAACTTACTTTTAATAAAATCATAGTAAAAACCGTATGATACTGTCTTGGACAATATGCAAAACCCGAGATTTATTGATTTATTATAGACTATCTTTAATCTACCCATATGGATAGCTAAAAAGTCTTCAGAAAATATTGAACAAGTTTTAAAGTTCGGTCGAGCTATTAGAGAATTCGCCCTCTCTTCCCTTCAATACTTTCCCAGTGTGTTAATAGCTTTGTCTTTTCTGATTCAAGGTTCTCCATTGTTTTTCCGTAGACAGCATTATTCATCAATTTATATTGATCTTTTTCAAATTTATTGTCACTTTTATTTCTCAATTCTGTATATAGATCGATGTATGTTTTTAACCATGCCGATTAGTTGAACTGGAGAGCCCTATGTGTTTTCACAACCATCAAACCGTAACTAATGGCTTGTTTCAGATTTCTGTAATGTATATCATATCTTTTTTTATCGCGCACATTAGGTATTAATTTGGTTAATTTTAATTTACATGTAGGCGGAACAATATTTTCTACCAAAAATGGAAGGTCTGCATGCAAATCGTGTAAAGTTTCAGGATTGTGTATGTATATCCACCTCAAAAAACATACCCATATGAACTTTCATCTGAAACACTCATCATATCCAAACTCATTATTTCGCTTTCAGACAACCACGTAAACCCTCCTGTTGGTAACACTTGCGACATGCTATGCCCATACATATTCGTACAATCTAAATATGTAATAAATGATGATGGCTCCTGAGGGTTGTAGGTGGGGAGAAATTTATTATTCGCGATATCCTTTCTATCTACACAACAACTAATTCCCCTCTTAAGTTAAGTTTAAAAAAATTATGTCTATATCAGTCAATAATTCCAACTGTATCTTTGTCAACCTTAACATGGCGTCCCACGACAAACCTGGAGCTGAGCAGGGTCCAATTTATATTTAGAGATATTGGTCGAAAATGTTCAAATACATCACACAGAAGCAACACATCTGTTTTTAAATATAAATCTGAATGTTTGCCCAAACTACGGCAATTAAGCGTGTTCCACACTTTCTCAGCCGTTACGTAATCTGTTTCCGTTATATGTTCATCATTCAGTATATCATAAAATTCTTCTTTAGATTGTAAAACAGGCGTGTTTAGTTTTTCTAAACTGCTAACAAAACTGTATGGGAATACACCCTTTCGCCGCATTAAATTAAACTGTTCATCGTTTGGGAAAAATTTTTTGGTTTGATGAAATTCACTAACTGGTAATATCCCCCAAATTACAAAAATTTAAAACTATCGATAAAACGCAATTTTAAATATTTTTTTACTTGTCTCATCCTTACTGTTGATATGTATATATATATATATATATATATATATATATATATATATATATATATATATATATATATATATATATATATATATGTATGTATATGTATATGTATATGTATATATATATATATATATATATATATATATATATATATATATATATATATATATATATATATATATATATATATATAAAGGTGTTTAGTAAAAGATATGTAGTTTTCTTGGCTTCTCACATATACCACAAACAAGTGCATTTTGCGAAATTTTTCCTTTTCTACATTTGTGAGAGAAAGCATCGGAGCTATTTCCTTTAAATAAGTATTGTACAACTCTCTAACATCAGTCTCAATACGCGAAACAAAAACTTTTACAGCGTCGGCTCCGCGATAAATCTGAAACCTCGAAATTGTGTCATCAAATGACGACTGTATAATAATAAAAAGAATACACCTCATGTAAATGAGTTGTATAAGACTGAGCGGGCGTGGGTTCACATGTATGCAGCGGTTTCAGAATAAACTCAAAATCTGCATATACTACGAATGGCACTTTCAATTGTCTCAAAGTTTTCATATTTTAATATATTTTCAGGAACTTGTTTTCCATATTTATCAATTCGCAGTTGCGTTGAAGGTGTTGTTGTGTATAAATGATTGCAATCATGTCTTTAATTTTGCATTAACACTCGTTCGCTATTAAAGTTTAACAAACAACCATCACAAAATATTTTCTATGATTATATGCGGAAATCTGACTTGAAAGTAATCTGGATAAATCTTTTATCCAGCAGTAGTAAGTGTTAACGCACATATTATTACAATGGTGACTATCCCCGCATTCTTCGGAAATTAATAATAAATTTACGTGAATGTGTAATTTTTTCTTAGAGAGTGTAGGGGTCCAACAGCTTCATACATCATTTTATTATTTTTAAATTTAGCCTCTAATCCATACACATTAACGGAAATATTATTCATTTCCTCAAATTTATAAATATCACACAATTTCATTGGAAAATTCAAACCTGTTAAATTTAATACGCGTGAGTAGTGGGGGTAAGATGCTGTTTCTGTTTCACAAGTCGCCGCAGGATACAAAGCTGCAGTAATAGCACAAGCAAAACAATATTGGTCCTTATTTTCAACATTCACTACAGCATTCTTATACACAACGAATTTGGATAACTTTATATATGACGACCCACACATAGAACTAAACTTGTTAATAAAATCTTCAAGGTACATAATTCGCTCGATAGCCCACCCTAAAAAGAAAAAATAAATAAGTAATACACTTTTACTTGAAGACTATAAGATATTTTACCTGAGTCACGCTCCTGGAATTCAGTTGTTTGTGTAGTCATCACTTCTACAAATATATCATATACTGCACTCAAGTCCGTTGATTGATCAACAATTATGTTAGATGCATTAAATGATTTGATATCAAACATCCTGTGTTTGTATGATATAACTACCAAACACCTCCATATTCACTTTCACAGACTTATGAATGTTGACCATCTCATCAAGTACATTTATAACTTTGCGCTTAATTTCACCAAAAAAACATTACATAATCCATATGATTGTTTTCACTTTGTACTCGATAGATTATAATTCTGCATTTCAAAGCACTGCGAACGACCTGTACGCCGTCAATCAGTGGAGCACACGAATTTGTCTTATGTTATAACGTTCTTCCATGGGAATGCAAGTGATTTGCCGCAACCATCACATTACAACACCAATATGTATTTAATGCAGCGAAGGATGCGGGTGGCGGATTAGTTTGTACATCTGCAGAGGTTGATGGTTTTGAATTCACTTGAGCATCGCTAGAATTACATTTTTGCTGACAGACCGTCATTTTTAAACTTTTTACAAACGCGCATCTGAAGGCGTCGCATATTATTACGACGCGTAAAACTAGTACCACATGCACTACAGTTATACATTGTGACTACTCTGTAAGAGAATCATTTCAAGAATGAATTTTTATTCACTCCTCTCCTTCATGTATAGTAATACTGTGAACATGCCCTTCAAAACCACACGTTAAGACCGACAACAAGAGAGGGTACAACCTTGGAAAATACTCCGTATACGTGTACAATCAAGACCGGAGAAATAGAAGACATCTAAAACAGCGACCTTAAAAAAGCGCCCGTACACGTGTGTGTTTAAGGTCGCAGGAATTGAAATCTGCTGGTGCAATGACCTTGAAAAATATGCTCATACGTATATGCTCAAGGACGGAGAGGAGGGCCGGCATAAATCAACTACTAAGATATCAAAAAAATTGGGTTAAGCAACTAATTTTTAACAACCTGTATAACTATTAATCTTTGACTACAACTTTATTAGAATTTCCATCATATAACCTTCTTGCCATTAAAATTAATGAATTGATTTCCTGTATTTTATTCAGGAACATTTATGAGCAATTGGCAATGAGTACAACCTGGTAAATAGTGGTGAAAACGTAAAAAAATATCGATATTGATCCTATCTCACAAATGTTTTGATAATTATAAAATAATGGCTTACAGTGTTTTGTTATAGAATAAAAAATATCATACAAAAAAAATGATCTACGAGGAAAAAAACAAGTATATGTCCAATTTGTTGTAATGATGTGGCTACACATTTTACTAGGCTTCTTCTTCAGCATCACGGTGATCATAAAGACGTTAAGTTACTCAAAAGTTTTAAGCCGCGTAGCAAAGAACGTTTAAATTTAGTTGCCTCATTGAGAAAAACAAGATTATTTCCATATCAAAAATCGAAAAAGGTGTTTTAAACCCTGTAAGGACATCAAAAGACCCTAATATCGATTATGTTATATGTACATACTGCTTGGTCATTACAGCAAAAAAACTAATATGTAAACAAATGAACATTTGCAAAAATAGACCACCAGATATTAGAAATCCTGACAAAAATTGATCTAAATCTCAAACATTTATGGCGTCATTAACATCTAAAAATCATGATTTTCGAAAATCATCTCGTATTAAAGTAGAAGTGTTTAATATAATGCGTCCCGACGAGATAAGTGCTGCAGCTAAAAATGATCCCATAATTTGTTTTGACGAAGAAATGCTTCGAAACAAGCATAAAAGACAACAGATTTCCACTTTAGTATCTAATAAAATAAGGGAGATGGCCCGATTGCTAATTTCTTTAGACTTTCAAAGAAATTAGCAATTATCAATACAGGAAATTGATGGTATATTTGACGCTTTGAAGTCAGAAATGTTTCAAAATCTAATATCGGCAGCTAAAAAGTGGTTTTGATGTTGAAACGAAAAGTTGTAAATCGCCGTCTCTTGCCTTACATATGGGTACTAACTTTAAAATAGTGTGCGATGTATCTTTTAAAATTATGGCCGAAAAGAATTCTCAAACTAAAATTGCCCAACAGAGATGAAAAAATTGGAAATAAAAGAAACTCAGAAAGTGAGCCATAATCAAGGCTCACTTGTGCAATGAACTATCACGATTGGTTTTAGAAAATCTTAAAGAAAAATAATGGGAAAACGCTAGTACAACTACCACTAACTAGCGATATACATACAATTCAGTTATATTTAAATAACCGTGCTGATGACACATACAATAAATCAAGTAATGGTCAATTATTTACTTCTACAAACTATAAAATCTTTGCTGAATGTTTAATCGAAAACGAATAGGTGACGCCTAATATTTAAAAATAGAAACTTATCTGACAAAAGTGTTTTCAATCAGAAAGACCTTATGCACTCTCTACTGCCGTTGAAAATATTGTTAGTAAAAAGTTTAAGAGGGTAACCGGCGGAAAGGGTTCCAAACCAGTACCGATATTATTTTCGACAAGATTAGGTAAATGTGTCCGGGAATTGTAAGAAATAGAATAATTGGACCCTATTTTTTCGATGGAACTGTAAACGGACCGGAATATCTCCAATTTTAATGGGCTATTTCATCCCAACGTTATTAAATTTATTCCCCAGTAGAATTAATCCTGGAAATGTTAAGGAAAGCCTGTGGTATCAACAGGATGGTGCGCCTTCCCATTATGCAGCAGACGTTCGAAGGTATCTTGACCAAATATTTCTGAACAGGTGGATTGGTAGACGTGGACCCATCGAATGGTCATCAAGGTCACCGGACCTCAATCCATTAGATTATTTTCTTTGGAAGCCATCTAAAAAACTTGGTTTATAAAACCAAACCGGAAAACATTGTTGAATTAAAAGAGAGAATTAGAACAGATATAAACAATATATCTCAGGAAACTATAAACAATGTTCAGCAACACTTTATTCATCGTTTACGGTACTGACTGTTACAACAGTTCGAACATTTATTATAAATTGTTTTTATTATTAACTAACCGTTAATTCTACAGTGTTTTCGTAAATTCTGTAGAGGAGAACAAAAAATTTGTCAGTTATTTATCAAAGTAAAAGAGCATTTATTTAATTACAGGGGGGTATCATGCAAAATATAAAATCTGTACACGCGTCTCAAGCAATTTATATACACCTGTCTCTTTCGTTTGAGTTATCAAGCCGCTTCGTATAAAAATAAAAACCTTTGCCGCAAATCGCTGCAGTGGGCCATATAATTAAAACAGTTGATAATGCATATGAGACGAATGTTAAGACCACTGGACGACTTGCTCTTCTTGGAGGACAGGTATAAAATAAAGTTAATTGGCATGAAATCGAGTGAAGCGGTGCAGTGAGGGGCGTAACGTAACGTTGGACATATAGTATAGATAGATCTGAAAATGAATTTGTTTTTTAAATTATATATGTATATGTGATTTAGATACATATTTTTGCATTAAATATTTTGAAACATTTAAGTTTTATTTAAATAAAACTTGAATTACTGTAATTAGTAATCAGCTTAGAATAATTAAATTTAAGTTCTCTAAAATATATACCTGCAATTGAAAATATTTTAGAATATATATTGCTTTATTTAGCCATTAACAATTTAAAGAAATAAAACTGTTATTCATAGCAAAAAAATACGATACCTCATTAGAACTTTTCGACGAATGCCGTCTTTAGCATCATGTTCGATGGTTACCTGCCTCCTACCAGAGCTCCTTTTAAGTGGCTCAACTTTCCTTTTCACCTTGTCCTCTTTTAGAATTCTGTATACTGTACTTTTGCTATTACTCGGTATATTCATTATATTTACTTACCAGATTATATTTGGTCTTCATTGGGTAAAAACATTTAAAACCATATTTTTCTCATTATGTCAGGTTTTTCGAACTCTTACTTTTTGGAACATCTGGTAGTAGGTAACTGATGGACATGCATTTTTTCGTGGTTCTTCCATTGACCAACACTCACTATATCACAATATTTACAATAATGTATAATAATAAAAGATTTACAAACTCCCGTATTTCACTTTCGATAAAGCAATAATCATCAAAACGTGTCGCGAATATCCTGATAGTACATATGTAGGTACCTACACACACGGAAATCGAAATGCAATTGATCTTAGACCATCCACTTATCTTATTATTCCTATAAACAACGTATAATGGGCATAACACGCGGGAAATACTTTTGAGGAAGCGGAAAAAAACGTCTTGAGTAAGACAGACCAGTAAATAAGAAAGATATTCATTGTTTTTATTTGGGTGTTGTCATATATAATTTTTTATAAGGAAAATCACAAATAATCCATTTGAATTTTTTTTAATTATAACTTTAATGAATAGGTACCTTATATTTGTAAATAATATATAATTTGTAAATAACAATTAATATAGTGTTTAATGTTTATAAAATTGAGAACATATAAATAAATGTATTTAATCCCTAATGATTGTTTATCATACCTAAAATTAAACGATATCGACTTATAAGAGAATAATTATCAAATTATTTCATCTTTATTATTGTATTATTATTTCCTACGCATGCACGCTGTTGAAACCTCATTCCTTTACAGAATTTACGAAAATACTATATTGACTATTATTTGTTCAAACAAAACATGAAAAAATTAGTAAATTCTTATATTCAAAATGACCATATCTTTTAACTTATCAATTTTGGACCTAAGGGTGATACATTTTTGGAATCCGCTATTAATTCGGAATCTAAAAATGGAAAAATATACAGATTGTTCCCTTTAATAAAATATCGATAACGTCATTACGGAAATAGTGCATAACGTCATAACAAAAAAATAAAGGATAAGGTGCGCAACTGAAATTAAAAATCGACGTGTCCGAGGATTTTTCTAAATATTTTTGGTTTAAGAAATAATGAATTTATTCCATACTTTACAGACACACTGCATAAGTAAAGTTTTTACAACAATTACTTGTGAATACATAGTATAATAAGAGTTTCAATGAATTTGAACTACTCGAGTAAATAGGTACACATGCTTTGACGGTTACTAATCGAATGATGCAGTCAGCATGACTCTGACAGTACATATAGGACCGCGAGCAGGACTGACATGGCTGACGCAGCTCATTATTCCTACCCCGCTATGGGGCAATTTAATTACCGCTAAAATCAAAAAATGTATGCAAACCCTTTTTAATTTCTCAACTATTTTTG